>JARUPY010000596.1:0-519734 GCA_029817715.1 Melastoma dodecandrum | reverse complement strand
GTGTTTCACAAACTATTCAAAATTGGAGTTCTACATTTGACATTCGGGTTCCTTTCTTTGCACAATGAGGAACCCCGCGCACAACTTACGCAAGGTTGTGCATCCCGCATGCTCCGAACCTTGGTGCTTCCGAACTTGCATTTTCCGAAGCCTAAATGATCCCCAAATGCTTCCCAAACTATTCAAAATTGGAGTTCTACATTTGACATTCGGGACCCTTTCGTTGCACAATGAGGAACCCCGCGCACAACTTACGCAAGGTTGTGCATCCCGCATGCTCCGAACCTTGGTGCTTCCGAACTTGCATTTTCCGAAGCCTAAATGATCCCCAAATGCTTCCCAAACTATTCAAAATTGGAGTTCTGCATTTGACATTCGGGTCCCTTTCGTTGCACAATGAGGAACCCCGCGCACAACTTACGCAAGGTTGTGCATCCCGCATGCTCCGAACCTTGGTGCTTCCCAACTTGCATTTTCCGAAGCCTAAATGATCCCCAAATGCTTCCCAAACTATTCAAAATTGGAGTTCTACATTTGACATTCGGGTCCCTTTCGTTGCACAATGAGGAACCCCGCGCACAACTTACGCAAGGTTGTGCATCCCGCATGCTCCGAACCTTGGTGCTTCCGAACTTGCATTTTCCGAAGCCTAAATGATCCCCAAATGCTTCCCAAACTATTCAAAATTGGAGTTCTGCATTTCACATTCGGGTCCCTTTCGTTGCAAAATGAGGAACCCCGCGCACAACTTACGCAAGGTTGTGCATCCCGCATGCTCCGAACCTTGGTGCTTCCGAACTTGCATTTTCCGAAGCCTAAATGATCCCCCAATGCGGCCCAAACTATTCAAACTTGGAGTTCTACATTTGACATTCGGGTCCCTTTCGTTGCACAATGAGGAACCCCGCGCACAACTTACGCAAGGTTGTGCATCCCGCATGCTCCGAACCTTGGTGCTTCCGAACTTGCATTTTCCGAAGCCTAAATGATCTCCAAATGCTTCCCAAACTATTCAAAATTGGAGTTCTACATTTGACATTCGGGTCCCTTTCGTTGCAAAATGAGGAACCCCGCGCACAACTTACGCAAGGTTGTGCATCCCGCATGCTCCGAACCTTGGTGCTTCCGAACTTGCATTTTCCGAAGCCTAAATGATCCCCAAATGCTTCCCAAACTATTCAAAATTGGAGTTCTACATTTGACATTCGGGTCCCTTTCGTTGCACAATGAGGAACCCCGCGCACAACTTACGCAAGGTTGTGCATCCCGCGTGCTCCGAACCTTGGTGCTTCCGAACTTGCATTTTCCGAAGCTTAAATGATCTCCAAATGCTTCCCAAGCTATTCAAAATTGGAGTTCTACATTTGACATTCGGGTCCCTTTCGTTGCACAATGAGGAACCCCGCGCACAACTTACGCAAGGTTGTGCATCCCGCATGCTCCGAACCTTGGTGCTTCCGAACTTGCATTTTCCGAAGCCTAAATGATCCCCAAATGCTTCCCAAACTATTCAAAATTGGAGTTCTACATTTGACATTCGGGTCCCTTTCGTTGCACAATGAGGAACCCCGCGCACAACTTACGCAAGGTTGTGCATCCCGCATGCTCCGAACCTTGGTGCTTCCGAACTTGCATTTTCCGAAGCCTAAATGATCCCCAAATGCTTCCCAAACTATTCAAAATTGGAGTTCTACATTTGACATTCGGGTCCCTTTCGTTGCACAATGAGGAACCCCGCGCACAACTTACGCAAGGTTGTGCATCCCGCATGCTCCGAACCTTGGTTCTTCCGAACTTGCATTTTCCGAAGCCTATATCATCCCCAAATGCTTCCCAAACTATTCAAAATTGGAGTTCTACATTTGACATTCGGGTCCCTTTCGTTACACAATGAGGAACCCCGCGCACAACTTACGCAAGGTTGTGCATCCCGCATGCTCCGAACCTTGGTGCTTCCGAACTTGCATTTTCCGAAGCCTAAATGATCCCCAAATGCTTCCCAAACTATTCAAAATTGGAGTTCTACATTTGACATTCGGGTCCCTTTCGTTGCACAATGAGGAACCCCGCGCACAACTTACGCAAGGTTGTGCATCCCGCATGCTCCGAACCTTGGTGCTTCCGAACTTGCATTTTCCGAAGCCTAAATGATCCCCAAATGCTTCCCAAACTATTCAAAATTGGAGTTCTACATTTGACATTCGGGTCCCTTTCGTTCCACAATGAGGAACCCCGCGCACAACTTACGCAAGGTTGTGCATCCCGCATGCTCCGAACCTTGGTGCTTCCGAACTTGCATTTTCCGAATCCTAATTGATCCCCAAATGCTTCCCAAACTATTCAAAATTGGAGTTCTACATTTCACATTCGGGTCCCTTTCGTTGCACAATGAGGAACCCCGCGCACAACTTACGCAAGGTTGTGCATCCCGCATGCTCCGAACCTCGGTGCTTCCGAACTTGCATATTCCGAAGCCTAAATGATCCCCAAATGCTACCCAAACTACTCAAAATTGGAGTTCTACATTTGACATTCGGGTCTCTTTCGTTGCACAATGAGGAACCCCGCGCACAACTTACGCAAGGTTGTGCATCCCGCATGCTCCGAACCTTGGTGCTTCCGAACTTGCATTTTCCGAAGCCTAAATGATCCCCAAATGCTTCCCAAACTATTCAAAATTTGAGTTCTACATTTGACATTCGTGTCTCTTTCGTTGCACAATGAGGAACCCCGCGCACAACTTACGCAAGGTTGTGCATCCCGCATGCTCCGAACCTTGGTGCTTCCGAACTACCATTTTCCGAAGCCTAAATGATCCCCAAAAGCTACCCAAACTATTCAAAATTGGAGTTCTACATTTGACATTCGGGTCCCTTTCGTTGCACAATGAGGAACCCCGCGCACAACTTACGCAAGGTTGTGCATCCCGCATGCTCCGAACCTTGGTGCTTCCGAACTTGCATTTTCCGAAGCCTAAATGATCCCCAAATGCTTCCCAAACTATTCAAAATTGGAGTTCTACATTTGACATTCGGGTCCCTTTCGTTGCACAATGAGGAACCCCGCGCACAACTTACGCAAGGTTGTGCATCCCGCATGCTCCGAACCTTGGTGCTTCCGAACTTGCATTTTCCGAAGCCTAAATGATCCCCAAATGCCTCCCAAACTATTCAAAATTGGAGTTCTACATTTGACATTCGGGTCCCTTTCGTTGCACAATGAGGAACCCCGCGCACAACTTACGCAAGGTTGTGCATCCCGCATGCTCCGAACCTTGGTGCTTCCGAACTTGCATTTTCCGAAGCCTAAATGATCCCCAAATGCTTCCCAAACTATTCAAAATTGGAGTTCTACATTTGACATTCGGGTCCCTTTCGTTGCCCAATGAGGAACCCCGCGCACAACTTACGCAAGGTTGTGCATCCCGCATGCTCCGAACCTTGGTGCTTCCGAACTTGCAGTTTCCGAAGCCTAAATGATCCCCAAATGCTTCCCAAACTATTCAAAATTGGAGTTCTACATTTGACATTCGGGTCCCTTTCGTTGCACAATGAGGAACCCCGCGCACAACTTACGCAAGGTTGTGCATCCCGCATGCTCCGAACCTTGGTGCTTCCGAACTTGCATTTTCCGAAGCCTAAATGATCCCCAAATGCTTCCCAAACTATTCAAAATTGGAGTTCTACATTTGACATTCGGGTCTCTTTCGTTGCACAATGAGGAACCCCGCGCACAACTTACGCAAGGTTGTGCATCCCGCATGCTCCGAACCTTGGTGCTTCCGAACTTGCATTTTCCGAAGCCCAAATGGTCCCCAAATGCTTCCCAAACTATTCAAATATGGAGTTCTACATTTGACATTCGGGTCCCTTTCGTTTGCACAATGAGGAACCCCGCGCACAACTTACGCAAGGTTGTGCATCCCGCATGCTCCGAACCTTGGTGCTTCCGAACTTGCATTTTCCGAAGCCTAAATGATCCCCAAATGCTTCCCAAACTATTCAAAATTGGAGTTCTACATTTGACATTCGGGTCCCTTTCGTTGCACAATGAGGAACCCCGCGCACAACTTACGCAAGGTTGTGCATCCCGCATGCTCCGAACCTTGGTGCTTCCGAACTTGCATTTTCCGAAGCCCAAATGGTCCCCAAATGCTTCCCAAACTATTCAAAATTGGAGTTCTGCTTTTGACATTCGGGTCTCTTTCGTTGCACAATGAGGAACCCCGCGCACAACTTACGCAAGGTTGTGCATCCCGCATGCTCCGAACCTTGGTGCTTCCGAACTTGCATTTTCCGAAGCCTAAATGATCCCCAAATGCTTCCCAAACTATTCAAAATTGGAGTTCTGCTTTTGACATTCGGGTCCCTTTCGTTGCACAATGAGGAACCCCGCGCACAACTTACGCAAGGTTGTGCATCCCGCATGCTCCGAACCTTGGTGCTTCCGAACTTGCATTTTCCGAAGCCTAAAGGATCCCCAAATGCTTCCCAAACTATTCAAAATTGGAGTTCTACATTTGACATTCGGGTCCCTTTCGTTGCACAATGAGGAACCCCGCGCACAACTTACGCAAGGTTGTGCATCCCGCATGCTCCGAACCTTGGTGCTTCCGAACTTGCATTTTCCGACGCGTAAACGATCCCCAAATGCTTCCCAAACTGTTCAAAATTGGAGTTCTACATTTGACATTCGGGTCTCTTTCGTTGCACAATGAGGAACCCCGCGCACAACTTACGCAAGGTTGTGCATCCCGCATGCTCCGAACCTTGGTGCTTCCGAACTTGCATTTTCCGAAGCCTAAATGATCCCCAAATGCTACCCAAACTATTCAAAATTGGAGTTCTACATTTGACATTCGGGTCTCTTTCGTTGCACAATGAGGAACCCCGCGCACAACTTACGCAAGGTTGTGCATCCCGCATGCTCCGAACCTTGGTGCTTCCGAACTTGCATTTTCCGAAGCCTAAATGATCCCCAAATGCTTCCCAAACTATTCAAAATTGGAGTTCTACATTTGACATTCGGGTCCCTTTCGTTGCACAATGAGGAACCCCGCGCACAACTTACGCAAGGTTGTGCATCCCGCATGCTCCGAACCTTGGTGCTTCCGAACTTGCATTTTCCGAAGCCTAAATGATCCCCAAATGCTTCCCAAACTATTCAAAATTGGAGTTCTACATTTGACATTCGGGTCCCTTTCGTTGCACAATGAGGAACCCCGCGCACAACTTACGCAAGGTTGTGCATCCCGCATGCTCCGAACCTTGGTGCTTCCGAACTTGCATTTTCCGAAGCCTAAATGATCCCCAAATGCTTCCCAAACTATTCAAAATTGGAGTTCTACATTTGACATTCGGGTCCCTTTCGTTGCACAATGAGGAACCCCGCGCACAACTTACGCAAGGTTGTGCATCCCGCATGCTCCGAACCTTGGTGCTTCCGAACTTGCATTTTCCGAAGCCTAAATGATCCCCAAATGCTTCCTAAACTATTCAAAATTGGAGTTCTACATTTGACATTCGGGTCCCTTTCGTTGCACAATGAGGAACCCCGCGCACAACTTACGCAAGGTTGTGCATCCCGCATGCTCCGAACCTTGGTGCTTCCGAACTTGCATTTTCCGAAGCCTAAATGATCCCCAAATGCTTCCCAAACTATTCAAAATTGGAGTTCTACATTTGACATTCGGGTCCCTTTCGTTGCACAATGAGGAACCCCGCGCACAACTTACGCAAGGCTGTGCATCCCGCATGCTCCGAACCTTGGTGCTTCCAAACTTGCATTTTCCGAAGCCTAAATGAACCCCAAATGCTTCCCAAACTATTCAAAATTGGAGTTCTACATTTGACCTTCGGGTCCCTTTCGTTGCACAATGAGGAATCCCGCGCACAACTTACGCAAGGTTGTGCATCCCGCATGCTCCGAACCTTGGTGCTTCCGAACTTGCATTTTCCGAAGCCTAAATGATCCCCAAATGCTTCCCAAACTATTCAAAATTGGAGTTCTACATTTGACATTCGGGTCCCTTTCGTTGCACAATGAGGAACCCCGCGCACAACTTGCGCAAGGTTGTGCATCCCGCATGCTACGAACCTTGGTGCTTCCGAACTTGCATTTTCCGAAGCCTAAATGATCCCCAAATGCTTCCCAAACTATTCAAAATTGGAGTTCTACATTTGACATTCGGGTCCCTTTCGTTGCACAATGAGGAACCCCGCGCACAACTTACGCAAGGTTGTGCATCCCGCATGCTACGAACGTTGGTGCTTCCGAACTTGCATTTTCCGAAGCCTAAATGATCCCCAAATGCTTCCCAAACTATTCAAAATTAGAGTTCTACATTTGACATTCGGGTCCCTTTCGTTGCACAATGAGGAACCCCGCGCACAACTTACGCAAGGTTGTGCATCCCGCATGCTCCGAACCTTGGTGCTTCCGAACTTGCATTTTCCGAAGCCTAAATGATCCCCAAATGCTTCCCAAACTATTCAAAATTGGAGTTCTACATTTGACATTCGGGTCCCTTTCGTTGCACAATGAGGAACCCCGCGCACTACTTACGCAAGGTTGTGCATCCCGCATGCTCCGAACCTTGGTGCTTCCGAACTTGCATTTTCCGAAGCCTAAATGATCCCCAAATGCTTCCCAAACTATTCAAAATTGGAGTTCTACATTTTACATTCGGGTCCCTTTCGTTGCACAATGAGGAACCCCGCGCACAACTTACGCAAGGTTGTGCATCCCGCATGCTCCGAACCTTGGTGCTTCCGAACTTGCATTTTCCGAAGCCTAAATGATCCCCAAATGCTTCCCAAACTATTCAAAATTGGAGTTCTACATTTGACATTCGGGTCCCTTTCGTTGCACAATGAGGAACCCCGCGCACAACTTACGCAAGGTTGTGCATCCCGCATGCTCCGAACCTTGGTGCTTCCGAAATTGCATTTTCCGAAGCCTAAATGATCCCCAAATGCTTCCCAAACTATTCAAAATTGGAGTTCTACATTTGACATTCGGGTCCCTTTCGTTGCACAATGAGGAACCCCGCGCACAACTTACGCAAGGTTGTGCATCCCGCATGCTCCGAACCTTGGTGCTTCCGAACTTGCATTTTCCGAAGCCTAAATGATCTCCAAATGCTTCCCAAACTATTCCACATTGGAGTTCTACATTTGACATTCGGGTCCCTTTCGTTGCACAATGAGGAACCCCGCGCACAACTTACGCAAGGTTGTGCATCCCGCATGCTCCGAACCTTGGTGCTTCCGAACTTGCATTTTCCGAAGCCTAAATGATCCCCAAATGCTTCCCAAACTATTCAAAATTGGAGTTCTACATTTCACATTCGGGTCCCTTTCGTTGCACAATGAGGAACCCCGCGCACAACTTACGCAAGGTTGTGCATCCCGCATGCTCCGAACCTTGGTGCTTCCGAACTTGCATTTTCCGAAGCCTAAATGATCCCCAAATGCTTCCCAAACTATTCAAAATTGGAGTTCTACGTTTGACATTCGGGTCCCTTTCGTTGCACAATGAGGAACCCCGCGCACAACTTACGCAAGGTTGTGCATCCCGCATGCTCCGAACCTTGGTGCTTCCGAACTTGCATTTTCCGAAGCCTAAATGATCCCCAAATGCTTCCCAAACTATTCAAAATTGGAGTTCTACATTTCACATTCGGGTCCCTTTCGTTGCACAATGAGGAACCCCGCGCACAACTTACGCAAGGTTGTGCATCCCGCATGCTCCGAACCTTGGTGCTTCCGAACTTGCATTTTCCGAAGCCTAAATGATCCCCAAATGCTTCCCAAACTATTCAAAATTGGAGTTCTACATTTGACATTCGGGTCCCTTTCGTTGCACAATGAGGAACCCCGCGCACAACTTACGCAAGGTTGTGCATCCCGCATGCTCCGAACCTTGGTGCTTCCGAACTTGCATTTTCCGAAGCCTAAATGATCCCCAAATGCTTCCCAAACTATTCAAAATTGGAGTTCTACATTTGACATTCGGGTCTCTTTCGTTGCACAATGAGGAACCCCGCGCACAACTTACGCAAGGTTGTGCATCCCGCATGCTCCGAACCTTGGTGCTTCCGAACTTGCATTTTCCGAAGCCTAAATGATCCCCAAATGCTTCCCAAACTATTCAAAATTGGAGTTCTACATTTGACATTCGGGTCCCTATCGTTGCACAATGAGGAACCCCGCGCACAACTTACGCAACGTTGTGCATCCCGCATGCTCAGAACCTTGGTGCTTCCGAACTTGCTTTTTCCGAAACCTAAATGATCCCCAAATGCTTCCCAAACTACATAAAATTGGAGTTCTACATTTGACATTCGGGTCCCTTTCGTTGCACAATGAGGAACCCCGCGCACAACTTACGCAAGGTTGTGCATCCCGCATGCTCCGAACCTTGGTGCTTCCGAACTTGCATTTTTCGAAGCCTAAATGATCCCCAAATGCTTCCCAAACTATTGAAAATTGGAGTTTTACAGTTGACATTCGGGTCTCTTTCGTTGCCCAATGAGGAACCCTGCGCGGAACTTACGCAAGGTTGTGCATCCCGCATGCTCCAAACCTTGGTGCTTCCGAACATGCATTTTTCGAAGCCTAGAAGATCCCCAAATGCTTCCCAAACTATTCAAAATTGGAGTTCTACATTTGACATTCGGGTCCCTTTCGTTGCACAATGAGGAACCCCGCGCACAACTTAGGCAAGGTTGTGCATCCCGCATGCTCCGAACCTTGGTGCTTCCGAACTTGCATTTTCCGAAGCCTAAATGATCCCCAAATGCTTCCCAAACTATTCAAAATTGGAGTTCTACATTTGACATTCGGGTCCCTTTCGTTGCTCAATGAGGAACCCCGCGCACAACTTACGCAAGGTTGTGCATCCCGCATGCTCCGAACCTTGGTGCTTCCGAACTTGCATTTTCCGAAGTCTAAATGTTCCCCAAATTCTTCCGAAACTATTCAAAATTGGAGTTCTACATTTGACATTCGGGTCCCTTTCGTTGCACAATGAGGAACCCCGCGCACAACTTACGCAAGGTTGTGCATCCCGCATGCTCCGAACCTTGGTGCTTCCGAACTTGCATTTTCCGAAGCCTAAATGATCCCCAAATGCTTTTCAAACTATTCAAAATTGGAGTTCTACATTTGACATTCAGGTCCCTTTCGTTGCACAATGAGGAACCCCGCGCACAACTTACGCAAGGTTGTGCATCCCGCATGCTCCGAACCTTGGTGCTTCCGAACTTGCATTTTCCGAAGCCTAAATGATCCCCAAATGCTTCCCAAACTATTCAAAATTGGAGTTCTACATTTGACATTCGGGTCCCTTTCGTTGCACAATGAGGAACCCCGCGCACAACTTACGCAAGGTTGTGCATCCCGCATGCTCCGAACCTTGGTGCTTCCGAACTTGCATTTTCCGAAGCCTAAATGATCCCCAAATGCTTCCCAAACTATTCAAAATTGGAGTTCTACATTTGACATTCGGTTCCCTTTCGTTTTCACAATGAGGAACCCCGCGCACAACTTACGCAAGGTTGTGCATCCCGCATGCTCCGAACCTTGGTGCTTCCGAACTGGCATTTTCCGAAGCCAAAATGATCTCCAAATGCTTCCACACTATTCAAAATTGGAGTTCTACATTTGACATTCGGGTCCCTTTCGTTGCACAATGAGGAACCCCGCGCACAACTTACGCAAGGTTGTGCATCCCGCATGCTCCGAACCTTGGTGCTTCCGAACTTGCATTTTCCGAAGCCTAAATGATCCCCAGATGCTTCCCAAACTATTCAAAATTGGAGTTCTACATTTGACATTCGGGTCCCTTTCGTTGCACAATGAGGAACCCCGCGCACAACTTACGCAAGGTTGTGCATCCCGCATGCTCCGAACCTTGGTGCTTCCGAACTTGCATTTTCCGAAGCCTAAATGATCCCCAAATGCTTCCCAAACTATTCAAAATTGGAGTTCTACATTTGACATTCGGGTCCCTTTCGTTGCACAATGAGGAACCCCGCGCACAACTTACGCAAGGTTGTGCATCCCGCATGCTCCGTACATTGGTGCTTCCGAACTTGCATTTTCCGAAGCCTAAATGATCCCCAAATGCTTCCCAAACTATTCAAAATTGGAGTTCTACATTTGACATTCGGGTCCCTTTCGTTGCACAATGAGGAACCCCGCGCACAACTTACGCAAGGTTGTGCATCCCGCATGCTCCGAACCTTCGTGCTTCCGAACATGCATTTTCCGAAGCCTAAATGATCCCCGAATGCTTCCCAAATTATTCAAAATTGGAGTTCTACATTTCACATTCGGGTCCCTTTCGTTGCACAATGAGGAACCCCGCGCACAACTTACGCAAGGTTGTGCATCCCGCATGCTCCGAACCTTGGTGCTTCCGAACTTGCATTTTCCGAAGCCTAAATGATCCCCAAATGCTTCCCAAACTATTCAAAATTGGAGTTCTACATTTGACATTCGGGTCCCTTTCGTTGCACAATGAGGAACCCCGCGCACAACTTACGCAAGGCTGTGCATCCTGCATGCTCCGAACCTTGGTGCTTCCGAACCTGCATTTTCCGAAGCCTAAATGATCCCGAAATGCTTCCCAAACTATTCAAAATTAGAGTTCTACATTTGACTTTCGGGTCCCTTTCGTTGCACAATGAGGAACCCCGCGCACAACTTACGCAAGGTTGTGCATCCCGCATGCTCCGAACCTTGGTGCTTCCGAACTTGCATTTTCCGAAGCCTAAATGATCCCCAAATGCTTCCCAAACTATTCAAAATTGGAGTTCTACATTTGACATTCGGGTCCCTTTCGCTGCACAATGAGGAACCCCGCGCACAACTTACGCAAGGTTGTGCATCCCGCATGCTCCGAACCTTGGTGCTTTCGAACTTGCATTTTCCGAAGCCCAAATGATCCCCAAATGCTTCCCAAACTATTCAAAATTGGAGTTCTACATTTCACATTCGGGTCCCTTTCGTTGCACAATGAGGAACCCCGCGCACAACTTACACAAGGTTGTGCATCCCGCATGCTCCGAACCTTGGTGCTTCCGAACTTGCATTTTCCGAAGCCTAAATGATCCCCAAATGCTTCCCAAACTATTCAAAATTGGAGTTCTACATTTGACATTCGGGTCCCTTTCGTTGCACAATGAGGAACCCCGCGCACTACTTACGCAAGGTTGTGCATCCCGCATGCTCCGAACCTTGGCGCTTCCGAACTTGCATTTTCCGACGCCTAAATGATCCCCAAATGCTTCCCAAAGTATGCAAAATTGGAGTTCTACATTTGACATTCGGGTCCCTTTCGTTGCACATTGAGGAACCCCGCGCACAACTTACGCAAGGTTGTGCATCCCGCATGCTCCGAACCTTGGTGCTTCCGAACTTGCTTTTTTCCGAAGCCTAAATGATCCCCAAATGCTTCACAAACTATTCAAAATTGGAGTTCTACATTTGACATTCGGGTCCCTTTCGTTGCACAATGAGGAACCCCGCGCACAACTTACGCAAGGTTGTGCATCCCGCATGCTCCGAACCTTGGTGGTTCCGAACTTGCATTTTTCGAAGCCTAAATGATCCCAAAATGCTTCCCAAACTACTCAAAATTGGAGTTCTACATTTGACATTCGGGTCCCTTTCGTTGCACAATGAGGAACCCCGCGCACAACTTACGCAAGGTTGTGCATCCCGCATGCTCCGAACCTTGGTGCTTCCGAACTTGCATTTTCCGAAGCCTAAATGATCCCCAAATGCTTCCCAAACTATTCAAAATTGGAGTTCTACATTTGACATTCGGGTCCCTTTCGTTGCACAATGAGGAACCCCGCGCACAACTTACGCAAGGTTGTGCATCCCGCATGCTCCGAACCTTGGTGCTTCCGAACTTGCATTTTCCGAAGCCTAAATGATCCCCAAATGCTTCCCAAACTATTCAAAATTGGAGTTCTACATTTGACATTCGGGTCCCTTTCGTTGCACAATGAGGAACACCGCGCACAACTTACGCAAGGTTGTGCATCCCGCATGCTCCGAACCTTGGTGCTTCCGAACTTGCATTTTCCGAAGCCTAAATGATCCCCAAATGCTTCCCAAACTATTCAAAATTGGAGTTCTACATTTGCCATTCGGGTCCCTTTTGTTGCACAATGAGGAACCCCGCGCACAACTTACGCAAGGTTGTGCATCCCGCATGCTCCGAACCTTGGTGCTTCTGAACTTGCATTTTCCGAAGCCTAAATGATCCCCAAATGCTTCCCAAACTATTCAAAATTGGAGTTCTACATTTAACATTCGGGTCCCTTTCGTTGCACAATGAGGAACCCCGCGCACAACTTACGCAAGGTTGTGCATCCCGCATGCTCCGAACCTTGGTGCTTCCGAACTTGCATTTTCCGAAGCCTAAATGATCCACAAATGCTTCCCAAACTATTCAAAATTGGAGTTCTACATTTGACATTCGGGTCCCTTTCGTTGCACAATGAGGAACCCCGCGCACAACTTACGCAAGGTTGTGCATCCCGCATGCTCCGAACCTTGGTGCTTCCGAACTTGCATTTTCCGAAGCCTAAATGATCCCCAAATGCTTCCCAAACTATTCAAAATTGGAGTTCTACATTTGACATTCGGGTCCCTTTCGTTGCACAATGAGGAACCCCGCGCACAACTTACGCAAGGTTGTGCATCCCGCATGCTCCGAACCTTGGTGCTTCCGAACTTGCATTTTCCGAAGCCTAAATGATCCCCAAATGCTTCCCAAACTATTCAAAATTGGAGTTCTACATTTGACATTCGGGTCCCTTTCGTTGCACAATGAGGAACCCCGCGCACAACTTACGCAAGGTTGTGCATCCCGCATGCTCCGAACCTTGGTGCTTCCGAACTTGCATTTTCCGAAGCCTAAATGATCCCCAAATGCTTCCCAAACTATTCAAAATTGGAGTTCTACATTTGACATTCGGGTCCCTTTCGTTGCACAATGAGGAACCCCGCGCACAACTTACGCAAGGTTGTGCATCCCGCATGTTCCGTACCTTGGTGCTTCCGAACTTGCATTTTCCGAAGCCTAAATGATCCCCAAATGCTTCCCAAACTATTCAAAATTGGAGTTCTACATTTGACATTCGGGTCCCTTTCGTTGCACAATGAGGAACCCCGCGCACAACTTACGCAAGGTTGTGCATCCCGCATGCTCCGAACCTCGGTGCTTCCGAACTTGCATTTTCCGAAGCCTAAATGATCCCCAAATGCTTCCCAAACTATTCAAAATTGGAGTTCTACATTTGACATTCGGGACCCTTTCGTTGCACAATGAGGAACCCCGCGCACAACTTACGCAAGGTTGTGCATCCCGCATGCTCCGTACATTGGTGCTTCCGAACTTGCATTTTCCAATGCCTAAATGATCTCGAAATGCTTCCCAAACTATTCAAAATTGGAGTTCTACATTTGACATTCGGGTCCCTTTCGTTGCACCATGAGGAACCCCGCGCACAACTTACGCAAGGTTGTGCATCCCGCATGCTCCGAACCTTGGTGCTTCCGAACTTGCATTTTCCGAAGCCTAAATGATCCCCAAATGCTTCCCAAACTATTCAAAATTGGAGTTCTACATTTGACATTCGGGTCCCTTTCGTTGCACAATGAGGAACCCCGCGCACAACTTACGCAAGGTTGTGCATCCCGCATGCTCCGTACCTTGGTGCTTCCGAACTTGCATTTTCCGAAGCCTAAATGATCCCCAAATGCTTCCCAAACTATTCAAAATTGGAGTTCTACATTTGACATTCGGGTCCCTTTCGTTGCACAATGAGGAACCCCGCGCACAACTTACGCAAGGTTGTGCATCCCGCATGCTCCGAACCTTGGTGCTTCCGAACTTGCATTTTCCGACGCATAAATGATCGCAAAATGCTACCCAAACTATTCAAAATTGGAGTTCTACATTTGACATTCGGGTCTCTTTCGTTGCACAAAGAGGAACCCCGCGCACAACTTACGCAAGGTTGTGCATCCCGCAAGCTCCGTACCTTGGCGCTTCCGAACGTGCATTTTCCGAAGCCTAAATGATCCCCAAATGCTTCCCAAACTATTCAAAATTGGAGTTCTACATTTGACATTCGGGTCCCTTTCGTTGCACAATGAGGAACCCCGCGCACAACTTACGCAAGGTTGTGCATCCCGCATACTCCGAACCTTGGTGCTTCCGAACTTGCATTTTCCGAAGCCTAAATGATCCCCAAATGCTTCCCAAACTATTCAAAATTGGAGTTCTACATTTGACATTCGGGTCCCTTTCGTTGCACAATGAGGAACCCCGCGCACAACTTACGCAAGGTTGTGCATCCCGCATGCTCCGAACCTTGGTGCTTCCGAACTTGCATTTTCCGAAGCCTAAATGATCCCCAAATGCTTCCCAAACTATTCAAAATTGGAGTTCTACATTTGACATTCGGGTCCCTTTCGTTGCACAATGAGGAACCCCGCGCAAAACTTACGCAAGGCAGTGCATCCCGCATGCTCCGAACCTTGGTGCTTCCGAACTTGCATTTTCCGAAGCCTAAATGATCCCCAAATGCTTCCCAAACTATTCAAAATTGGAGTTCTACATTTGACATTCGGGTCCCTTTCGTTGCAAAATGAGGAACCCCACGCACAACTTACGCAAGGTTGTGCATCCCGCATGCTCCGAACCTTGGTGCTTCCGAACTTGCATTTTCCGAAGCCTAAATGATCCCCAAATGCTTCCCAAACTATTCAAAATTGGAGTTCTACATTTGACATTCGGGTCCCTTTCGTTGCACAATGAGGAACCCCGCGCACAACTTACGCAAGGTTGTGCATCCCGCATGCTCCGAACCTTGGTGCTTCCGAACTTGCATTTTCCGAAGCCTAAATGATCTCCAAATGCTTCCCAAACTATTCAAAATTGGAGTTCTACATTTGACATTCGGGTCCCTTTCGTTGCACAATGAGGAACCCCGCGCACAACTTACGCAAGGTTGTGCATCCCGCATGCTCCGAACCTTGGTGCTTCCAAACTTGCATTTTCCGAAGCCTAAATGATCCCCAAATGCTTCCCAAACTATTCAAAATTGGAGTTCTACATTTGACATTCGGGTCCCTTTCGTTGCACAATGAGGAACCCCGCGCACAACTTACGCAAGGTTGTGCATCCCGCATGCTCCGAACCTTGGTGCTTCCGAACTTGCATTTTCCGAAGCCTAATTGATCCCCAAATGCTTCCCAAACTATTCAAAATTGGAGTTCTACATTTGACATTCGGGTCCCTTTCGTTGCACAATGAGGAACCCCGCGCACAACTTACGCAAGGTTGTGCATCCCGCATGCTCCGAACCTTGGTGCTTCCGAACTTGCATTTTCCGAAGCCTAAATGATCCCCAAATGCTTCCCAAACTATTCAAAATTGGAGTTCTACATTTGACATTCGGGTCCCTTTCGTTGCACAATGAGGAACCCCGCGCACAACTTACGCAAGGTTGTGCATCCCGCATGCTCCGAACCTTGGTGCTTCCGAACTTGCATTTTCCGAAGCCTAAATGATCGCCAAATGCTTCCCAAACTATTCAAAATTGGAGTTCTACATTTGACATTCGGGTCCCTTTCGTTGCACAATGAGGAACCCCGCGCACAACTTACGCAAGGTTGTGCATCCCGCATGCTCCGAACCTTGGTGCTTCCGAACTTGCATTTTCCGAAGCCCAAATGATCCCCAAATGCTTCCCAAACTATTCAAAATTGGAGTTCTACATTTGACATTCGGGTCCCTTTCGTTGCACAATGAGGAACCCCGCGCACAACTTACGCAAGGTTGTGCATCCCGCATGCTCCGAACCTTGGTGCTTCCGAACTTGCATTTTCCGAAGCCGAAATGATCGCCAAATGCTTCCCAAACTATTCAAAATTGGAGTTCTACATTTGACAATCGGGTCCCTTTCGTTGCACAATGAGGAACCCCGCGCACAACTTACGCAAGGTTGTGCATCCCGCATGCTCCGAACCTTGGAACTTCCGAACTTGCATTTTCCGAAGCCTAAATGATCTCAAAATGCTTCCCAAACTATTCTAAATTGGAGTTCTACGTTTGATGTTCGGGTCCCTTTCGTTGCACAATGAGGAACCCCGCGCACAACTTACGCAAGGTTGTGCATCCCGCATGCACCGAACCTTGGTGCTTCCGAACTTACCTTTTCCGAAGCCTAAATGTTCCCCAAATGCTTCCCCAACTATTCAAAATTAGAGTTCTACAATTGACATTCGGGTCCCTTTCGTTGCAAAATGAGGAACCCCGCGCACAACTTACGCAAGGTTGTGCATCCCGCATGCTCCGAACCTTGGAACTTCCGAACTTGCATTTTCCGAAGCCTAAATGATCTCCAAATGCTTCCCAAACTATTCAAAATTGGAGTTCTACATTTGACATTCGGGTCCCTTTCGTTGCACAATGAGGAACCCCGCGCACAACTTACGCAAGGTTGTGCATCCCGCATGCTCCGAACCTTGGTGCTTCCGAACTTGCATTTTCCGAATCCTAAATGATCCCCAAATGCTTCCCAAACTATTCAAAATTGGAGTTCTACATTTGACATTCGGGTCCCTTTCGTTGCACAATGAGGAACCCCGCGCACAACTTACGCAAGGTTGTGCATCCCGCATGCACCGAACCTTGGTGCTTCCGAACTTGCATTTTCCGAACCCTAAATGATCCCCAAATGCTTCCCAAACTATTCAAAATTGGAGTTCTACATTTGACATTCGGGTCCCTTTCGTTGCACAATGAGGAACCCCGCGCACAACTTACGCAAGGTTGTGCATCCCGCATGCTCCGAACCTTGGTGCTTCCGAACTTGCATTTTCCGAAGCCTAAATGATCCCCAAATGCTTCCCAAACTATTCAAAATTGGAGTTCTACATTTGACATTCGGGTCCCTTTCGTTGCACAATGAGGAACCCCGCACAACTTACGCAAGGTTGTACATCCCGCATGCTCCGAACCTTGGTGCTTCCGAACTTGCATTTTCCGAAGCCTAAATGATCCCCAAATGCTTCCCAAACTATTCAAAATTGGAGTTCTACATTTGACATTCGGGTCCCTTTCGTTGCACAATGAGGAACCCCGCGCACAACTTACGCAAGGTTGTGCACCCCGCATGCTCCGAACCTTGATGCTTCCGAACTTGCATTTTCCGAAGCCTAAATGATCCCCAAATGCTTCCCAAACTATTCAAAATTGGAGTTCTACATTTGACATTCGGGTCCCTTTCGTTGCACAATGAGGAACCCCGCGCACAACTTACGCAAGGTTGTGCATCCCGCATGCTCCGAACCTTGGTGCTTCCGAACTTGCATTTTCCGAAGCCTAAATGATCCCCAAATGCTTCCCAAACTATTCAAAATTGGAGTTCTACATTTGACATTCGGGTCCCTTTCGTTGCACAATGAGGAACCCCGCGCACAACTTACGCAAGGTTGTGCATCCCGCCTGCTCCGAACCTAGGTGCTTCCGAACTTGCATTTTCCGAAGCCTAAATGATCCCCAAATGCTTCCCAAACTATTCAAAATTGGAGTTCTACATTTGACATTCGGGTCCCTTTCGTTGCACAATGAGGAACCCCGCGCACAACTTACGCAAGGTTGTGCATCCCGCATGCTCCGAACATTGGTGCTTCCGAACTTGCATTTTCCGAAGCCTAAATGATCCCCAAATGCTTCCCAAACTATTCAAAATTGGAGTTCTACATTTGACATTCGGGTCCCTTTCGTTGCGCAATGAGGAACCCCGCGCACAACTTACGCAAGGTTGTGCATCCCGCATGCTCCGAACCTTGGTGCTTCGGAACTTGCATTTTCCGAAGCCTAAATGATCCCCAAATGCTTCCCAAACTATTCAAAATTGGAGTTCTACATTTGACATTCGGGTCCCTTCCGTTGCGCAATGAGGAACCCCGCGCACAATTTACGCAAGGCTGTGCAACCCGCATGCTCCGAACCTTGGTGCATCCGAACTTGCATTTTCCGAAGCCTAAATGATCCCCAAATGCTTCCCAAACTATTCAAAATTGGCGTTCTACATTTGACATTCGGGTCCCTTTCGTTGCACAATGAGGAACCCCGCGCACAACTTACGCAAGGTTGTGCATCCCGCATGCTCCGAACCTTGGTGCTTCCGAACTTGCATTTTCCGAAGCCTAAATGATCCCCAAATGCTTCCCAAACTATTCAAAATTGGAGTTCTACATTTGACATTCGGGTCCCTTTCGTTGCACCATGAGGAACCCCGCGCACAACTTACGCAAGGTTGTGCATCCCGCATGCTCCGAACCTTGGTGCTTCCGAAGTTGCATTTTCCGAAGCCTAAATGATCCCCAAATGCTTCCCAAACTATTCAAAATTGGAGTTCTACATTTGACATTCGGGTCCCTTTCGTTGCACAATGAGGAACCCCGCGCACAACTTACGCAAGGTTGTGCATCCCGCATGCTCCGAACCTTGGTGCTTCCGAAGATGCATTTTCCAAAGCCTAAATGATCCCCAAATGCGTGCCAAACTGTTCAAAATTGGAGTTCTACATTTGATATTCGGGACCCTTTCGTTGCAAAATGAGGAACCCTGCGCACATCTTACGCAAGGTTGTGCATCCCGCATGCTCCGAACCTTGGTGCTTCCGAACTTGCATTTTCCGAAGCCGAAATGATCCCCAAATGCTTCCCAAACTATTCAAAATTGGAGTTCTACATTTGACATTCGGGTCCCTTTCGTTGCACAATGAGGAACCCCGCGCACAACTTACGCAAGGTTGTGCATCCCGCATGCTCCGAACCTTGGTGCTTCCGAACTTGCATTTTCCGAAGCCTAAATGATCTCCAAATGCTTCCCAAACTATTCTAAATTGGAGTTCTACATTTGACATTCGGGTCCCTTTCGTTGCACAATGAGGAACCCCGCGCACAACTTACGCAAGGTTGTGCATCCCGCATGCTCCGAACCTTGGTGCTTCCGAACTTGCATTTTCCGAAGCCTAAATGATCCCCAAATGCTTCCCAAACTATTCAAAATTGGAGTTCTACATTTGACATTCGGGTCCCTTTCGTTGCACAATGAGGAACCCCGCGCACAACTTACGCAAGGTTGTGCATCCCGCATGCTCCGAACCTTGGTGCTTCCGAACTTGCATTTTCCGAACCCTAAATGATCCCCAAATGCTTCCCAAACTATTCAAAATTGGAGTTCTACATTTGACATTCGGGTCCCTTTCGTTGCA
Organism: Melastoma dodecandrum; assembly: GCA_029817715.1. Lineage (NCBI taxonomy): Eukaryota > Viridiplantae > Streptophyta > Magnoliopsida > Myrtales > Melastomataceae > Melastoma > Melastoma dodecandrum. The sequence continues at coordinate 500,416 of JARUPY010000596.1, read as the reverse complement.
CAATGAGGAACCCCGCGCACAACTTACGCAAGGTTGTGCATCCCGCATGCTCCGAACCTTGGTGCTTCCGAACCTGCATTTTCCGAAGCCTAAATGATCCCCAAATGCTTCCCAAACTATCCAAAATTGGAGTTCTACATTTGACATTCGGGTCCCTTTCGTTGCACAATGAGGAACCCCGCGCACAACTTACGCAAGGTTGTGCATCCCGCATGCTCCGAACCTTGGTGCTTCCGAACTTGCATTTTCCGAAGCCTAAATGATCCCCAAATGCTTCCCAAACTATTCAAAATTGGAGTTCTACATTTGACATTCGGGTCCCTTTCGTTGCACAATGAGGAACCCCGCGCACAACTTACGCAAGGTTGTGCATCCCGCATGCTCCGAACCTTGGTGCTTCCGAACTTGCATTTTCCGAAGCCTAAATGATCCCCAAATGCATCCCAAACTATTCAAAATTGGAGTTCTACATTTGACATTCGGGTCCCTTTCGTTGCACAATGAGGAACCCCGCGCACAACTTACGCAAGGTTGTGCATCCCGCATGCTCCGAACCTTGGTGCTTCCGAACTTGCATTTTCCGAAGCCTAAATGAACCCCAAATGCTTCCCAAACTATTCAAAATTGGAGTTCTACATTTGACCTTCGGGTCGCTTTCGTTGCACAATGAAGAACCACGCGCACAACTTACGCAAGGTTGTGCATCTCCCATGCTCCGAACGTTGGTGCTTCCGAACATGCATTTTCCGAATCCTAAATGATCTCCAAATGGTTCCTAAACTATTCAAAATTGGAGTTCTACATTTGACATTCGGGTCCCTTTCGTTGCACAATGAGGAACCCCGCGCACAACTTACGCAAGGTTGTGCATCCCGCATGCTCCGAACCTTGGTGCTTCCGAACTTGCATTTTCCGAAGCCTAAATGATCCCCAAATGCTTCCCAAACTATTCAAAATTGGAGTTCTACATTTGACATTCGGGTCCCTTTCGTTGCACAATGAGGAACCCCGCGCACAACTTACGCAAGGTTGTGCATCCCGCATGCTCCGAACCTTGGTGCTTCCGAACTTGCATTTTCCGAAGCCTAAATGATCCCCAAATGCTTCCCAAACTATTCAAAATTGGAGTTCTACATTTGACATTCGGGTCCCTTTCGTTGCACAATGAGGAACCCCGCGCACAACTTACGCAAGGTTGTGCATCCCGCATGCTCCGAACCTTGGTGCTTCCGAACTTGCATTTTCCGAAGCCTAAATGATCCCCAAATGCTTCCCAAACTATTCAAAATTGGAGTTCTACATTTGACATTCGGGTCCCTTTCGTTGCACAATGAGGAACCCCGCGCACTACTTACGCAAGGTTGTGCATCCCGCATGCTCCGAACCTTGGTGCTTCCGAACTTGCATTTTCCGAAGCCTAAATGATCCCCAAATACTTCCCAATCTATTCAAAATTGGAGTTCTACATTTGACATTCGGGTCCCTTTCGTTGCACAATGAGGAACCCCGCGCAGAACTTACGCAAGGTTGTGCATCCCGCATGCTCCGAACCTTGGTGCTTCCGAACTTGCATTTTCCGAAGCCTAAATGATCCCCAAATGCTTCCCAAACTATTCAAAATTGGAGTTCTACATTTGACATTCGGGTCCCTTTCGTTGCACAATGAGGAACCCCGCGCACAACTTACGCAAGGTTGTGCATCCCGCATGCTCCGAACCTTTGTGCTTCCGAACTTGCATTTTCCGAAGCCTAAATGATCCCCAAATGCTTCCCAAACTATTCAAAATTGGAGTTCTACATTTGACATTCGGGTCCCTTTCGTTGCACAATGAGGAACCCCGCGCACAACTTACGCAAGGTTGTGCATCCCGCATGCTCCGAACCTTGGTGCTTCCGAACTTGCATTTTCCGAAGCCTAAATGATCCCCAAATGCTTCCCAAACTATTCAAAATTGGAGTTCTACATTTGACATTCGGGTCCCTTTCGTTGCACATGAGGAACCCCGCGCACAACTTACGCAAGGTTGTGCATCCCGCATGCTCCGAACCTTTGTGCTTCCGAACTTGCATTTTCCGAAGCCTAAATGATCCCCAAATGCTTCCCAAACTATTCAAAATTGGAGTTCTACATTTGACATTCGGGTCCCTTTCGTTGCACAATGAGGAACCCCGCGCACAACTTACGCAAGGTTGTGCATCCCGCATGCTCCGAACCTTGGTGCTTCCAAACTTGCATTTTCCGAAGCCTAAATGATCCCCAAATGCTTCCCAAACTATTCAAAATTGGAGTTCTACATTTGACATTCGGGTCCCTTTCGTTGCACAATGAGGAACCCCGCGCACATCTTACGCAAGGTTGTGCTTCCCGCATGCTCCGAACCTTGCTCCTTCCGAACTTGCATTTTCCGAAGCCTAAATGATCCCCAAATGCTTCCCAAACTATTCAAAATTGGAGTTCTACATTTGACATTCGGGTCCCTTTCGTTGCACAATGAGGAACCCCGCGCACAACTTACGCAAGGTTGTGCATCCCGCATGCTCCGAACCTTGGTGCTTCCGAACTTGCATTTTCCGAAGCCTAAATGATCCCCAAATGCTTCCCAAACTATTCAAAATTGGAGTTGTACGTTTGACATTCGGGTCCCTTTCGTTGCACAATGAGGAACCCCGCGCACAACTTACGCAAGGTTGTGCATCCCGCATGCTCCGAACCTTGGTGCTTCCGAACTTGCATTTTCCGAAGCCTAAATGTTCCCCAAATGCTTCCCAAACTATTCAAAATTGGAGTTCTACATTTGACGTTCGGGTCCCTTTCGTTGCACAATGAGGAACCCCGCGCACAACTTACGCAAGGCTGTGCATCCCGCATGCTCCGAACCTTGGTGCTTCCGAACTTGCATTTTCCGAAGCCTAAATGATCCCCAAATGCTTCCCAAACTATTCAAAATTGGAGTTCTACATTTGACATTCGGGTCCCTTTCGTTGCACAATGAGGAACCCCGCGCACAACTTACGCAAGGTTGTGCATCCCGCATGCTCCGAACCTTGGTGCTTCCGAACTTGCATTTTCCGAAGCCTAAATGATCCCCAAATGCTTCCCAAACTATTCAAAATTGGAGTTCTACATTTGACATTCGGGTCCCTTTCGTTGCACAATGAGGAACCCCGCGCACAACTTACGCAAGGTTGTGCATCCCGCATGCTCCGAACCTTGGTGCGTCCGAACTTGCATTTTCCGAAGCCTAAATGATCCCCAAATGCTTCCCAAACTATTCAAAATTGGAGTTCTACATTTGACATTCGGGTCCCTTTCGTTGCACAATGAGGAACCCCGCGCACATCTTACGCAAGGTTGTGCGTCCCGCATGCTCCGAACCTTGGTGCTTCCGAACATGCATTTTCCGAAGCCTAAATGATCCCCAAATGCTTCCCAAACTATTCAAAATTGGAGTTCTACATTTGACATTCGGGTCCCTTTCGTTGCACAATGAGGAACCCCGCGCACAACTTACGCAAGGTTGTGCATCCCGCATGCTCCGAACCTTGGTGCTTCCGAACATGCATTTTCCGAAGCCTAAATGATCCCCAAATGCTTCCCAAACTATTCAAAATTGGAGTTCTACATTTGACATTCGGGTCCCTTTCGTTGCACAATGAGGAACCCCGCGCACAACTTACGCAAGGTTGTGCATCCCGCATGCTCCGAACCTTGGTGCTTCCGAACTTGCATTTTCCGAAACCGAAATGACCTCAAATGCTACCCAAACTATTCAAAATTGGAGTTCTAAATTTGACATTCGGGTCGCTTTCGTTGCACAATGAGGAACCCCGCGCACAACTTACGCAAGGTTGTGCATCCCGCATGCTCCGAACCTTGGTGCTTCCGAACTTGCATTTTCCGAAGCCTAAATGATCCCCAAATGCTACCCAAACTATTCAAAATTGGAGTTCTACATTTGACATTCGGGTCCCTTTCGTTGCACAATGAGGAACCCCGCGCACAACTTACGCAAGGTTGTGCATCCCGCATGCTCCGAACCTTGGAGCTTCCGAACTTGCATTTTCCGAAGCCTAAATGATCCCCAAATGCTTCCCAAACTATTCAAAATTGGAGTTCTACATTTGACATTCGGGTCCCTCTCGTTGCAAAATGAGGAACCCCGCGCAGAACTTACGCAAGGTTGTGCATCCCGCATGCTCCGAACCTTGGTGCTTCCGAACTTGCATTTTCCGAAGCCCAAATGATCCCCAAATGCTTCCCAAACTATTCTAATTGGAGTTCTACATTTGACATTCGGGTCCCTTTCGTTGCACAATGAGGAACCCCGCGCACAACTTACGCAAGGTTGTGCATCCCGCATGCTCCGAACCTTGGTGCTTCCGAACTTGCATTTTCCGAAGCCTTAATGATCCCCAAATGCTTCCCAAACTATTCAAAATTGGAGTTCTACATTTGACATTCGGGTCCCTTTCGTTGCACAATGAGGAACCCCGCGCACAACTTACGCAAGGTTGTGCATCCCGCATGCTCCGTACATTGGTGCTTCCGAACTTGCATTTTCCGAAGCCTAAATGATCCCCAAATGCTTCCCAAACTATTCAAAATTGGAGTTCTACATTTGACATTCGGGTCCCTTTCGTTGCACAATGAGGAACCCCGCGCACAACTTACGCAAGGTTGTGCATCCCGCATGCTCCGAACCTTGGTGCTTCCGAACTTGCATTTTCCGAGGCCTAAATGATCCCCAAATGCTTCCCAAACTATTCAAAATTGGAGTTCTACATTTGACATTCGGGTCCCTTTCGTTGCACAATGAGGAACCCCGCGCACAACTTACGCAAGGTTGTGCATCCCGCATGCTCCGAACCTTCGTGCTTCCGAACTTGCATTTTCCGAAGCCTAAATGATCCCCAAATGCTTCCCAAATTATTCAAAATTGGAGTTCTACATTTGACATTCGGGTCCCTTTCGTTGCACAATGAGGAACCCCGCGCACAACTTACGCAAGGTTGTGCATCCCGCATGCTCCGAACCTTCGTGCTTCCGAACTTGCATTTTCCGAAGCCTAAATGATCCCCAGATGCTTCCCAAACTATTCAAAATTGGAGTTCTAAATTTGACATTCGGGTCCCTTTTGTTGCACAATGAGGAACCCCGCGCACAACTTACGCAAGGTTGTGCATCCCGCATGCTCCGAACCTTGGTGCTTCCGAACTTGCATTTTCCGAAGCCTAAATGATCCCCAAATGCTTCCCAAACTATTCAAAATTGGAGTTCTACATTTGACATTCGGGTCCCTTTCGTTGCACAATGAGGAACCCCGCGCACAACTTACGCAAGGTTGTGCATCCCGCATGCTCCGAACCTTGGTGCTTCCGAACTTGCATTTTCCGAAGCCTAAATGATCTCCAAATGCTTCCCAAACTATTCAAAATTGGAGTTCTACATTTGACATTCGGGTCCCTTTCGTTGCACAATGAGGAACCCCGCGCACAACTTACGCAAGGTTGTGCATCCCGCATGCTCCGAACCTTGGTGCTTCCGAAGTTGCATTTTCCGAAGCCTAAATGATCCCCAAATGCTTCCCAAACTATTCAAAATTGGAGTTTCCCATTTGACATTCGGGTCCCTTTCGTTGCAAAATGAGGAACCCCGCGCATAACTTACGCAAGGTTGTGCATCCCGCATGCTCCGAACCTTGGTGCTTCCGAACTTGCATTTTCCGAAGCCTAAATGATCGCCAAATGCTTCCCAAACTATTCAAAATTGGAGTTCTACATTTGACATTCGGGTCCCTTTCGTTGCACAATGAGGAACCCCGCGCACAACTTACGCAAGGTTCTGCATCCGGCATGCTCCGAATCTTGGTGCTTCCGAACTTGCATTTTGCGAAGCCTAAATGATCCCCAAATGCTTCCCAAACTATTCAAAATTGGAGTTCTACATTTGACATTCGGGTCCCTTTCGTTGCACAATGAGGAACCCCGCGCACAACTTACGCAAGGTTGTGCATCCCGCATGCTCCGAACCTTGGTGCTTCCGAACTTGCATTTTCCGAAGCCTAAATGATCCCCAAATGCTTCCCAAACTATTCAAAATTGGAGTTCTACATTTGACATTCGGGTCCCTTTCGTTGCACAATGAGGAACCCCGTGCACAACTTACGCAGGTTGTGCATCCCGCATGCTCCGAACCTTGGTGCTTCAGAACTTGCATTTTCCGAAGCCTAAATGATCCCCAAATGCTTCCCAAACTATTCAAAATTGGAGTTCTACATTTGACATTCGGGTCCCTTTCGTTGCACAATGAGGAACCCCGCGCACAACTTTCGTAACGTTGTGCATCCCGCATGCTCCGAACCTTGGGGCTTCCGATCTTGCTTTTTCCGAAGCCTAAATGATCGCCAAATGCTTCCCAAACTATTCAAAATTGGAGTTCTACATTTGACATTCGGGTCCCTTTCGTTGCACAATGAGGAACCCCGCGCACAACTTACGCAAGGTTGTGCATCCCGCATGCTCCGAACCTTGGTGCTTCCGAACTTGCATTTTCCGAAGCCTAAATGATCCCCAAATGCTTCCCAAACTATTCAAAATTGGAGTTCTACGTTTGACATTCGGGTCCCTTTCGTTGCAGAATGAGGAACCCCGCGCACAACTTACGCAAGGTTGTGCATCCCGCATGCTCCGAACCTTGGTGCTTCCGAACTTGCATTTTCCGAAGCCTAAATGATCCCCAAATGCTTCCCAAACTATTCAAAATTGGAGTTCTACATTTGACATTCGGGTCCCTTTCGTTGCACAATGAGGAACCCCGCGCACAACTTACGCAAGGTTGTGCATCCCGCATGCTCCGAACCTTGGTGCTTCCGAACTTGCATTTTCCGAAGCCTAAATGATCCCCAAATGCTACCCAAACTATTCAAAATTGGAGTTCTACATTTGACATTCGGGTCCCTTTCGTTTGCACAATGAGTAACCCCGCGCACAACTTACGCAAGGTTGTGCATCCCGCATGCTCCGAACCTTGGTGCTTCCGAACTTGCATTTTCCGAAGCCTAAATGATCCCCAAATGCTTCCCAAACTATTCAAAATTGGAGTTCTACATTTGACATTCGGGTCCCTTTCGTTTGCACAATGAGGAACCACACGCACAACTTACGCAAGGTTGTGCATCCCTCATGCTCCGAACCTTGGTGCTTCCGAACTTGCATTTTCCGAAGCCTAAATGATCCCCAAATGCTTCCCAAACTATTCAAAATTGGAGTTCTACATTTGACATTCGGGTCCCTTTCGTTGCACAATGAGGAACCCCGCGCACAACTTACGCAAGGTTGTGCATCCAGCATGCTCCGAACCTTGGTGCTTCCGAACTTGCATTTTCCGAAGCCTAAATGATCCCCAAATGCTTCCCAAACTATTCAAAATTGGAGTTCTACATTTGACATTCGGGTCCCTTTCGTTGCACAATGAGGAACCCCGCGCACAACTTACGCAAGGTTGTGCATCCCGCATGCTCCGAAACTTGGTGCTTCCGAACTTGCATTTTCCGAAGCCTAAATGATCCCCAAATGCTTCCCAAACTATTCAAAATTGGAGTTCTACATTTGACATTCGGGTCCCTTTCGTTTGCACAAGGAGGAACCCCGCGCACAACTTACGCAAGGTTGTGCATCCAGCATGCTCCGAACCTTGGTGCTTCCGAACTTGCATTTTCCGAAGCCTAAATGATCCCCAAATGCTTGCCAAACGATTCAAAATTGGAGTTCTACATTTGACAGTCGGGTCCGTTTCGTTTGCATAAAGAGGAACCCCGCGCACAACTTACGCAAGGTTGTGCATCCCGCATGCTCCCAACCTTGGTGCTTCCGAACTTGCATTTTCCGAAGCCTAAATGATCCCCAAATGCTTCCCAAACTATTCAAAATTGGAGTTCTACATTTCACATTCGGGTCCCTTTCGTTGCACAATGAGGAACCCCGCGCACAACTTACGCAAGGTTGTGCATCCCGCATGCTCCGAACCTTGGTGCTTCCGAACTTGCATTTTCCGAAGCCTAAATGATCCCCAAATGCTTCCCAAACTATTCAAAATTGGAGTTCTACATTTGACATTCGGGTCTCTTTCGTTGCACAATGAGGAACCCCGCGCACAACTTACGCAAGGTTGTGCATCCCGCATGCTCCGAACCTTGGTGCTTCCGAACTTGCATTTTCCGAAGCCTAAATGATCCCCAACTGCTTCCCAAACTATTCAAAATTGGAGTTCTACATTTGACATTCGGGTCCCTTTCGTTTGCACAATGAGGAACCCCGCGCACAACTTACGCAAGGTTGTGCATCCCGCATGCTCCGAACCTTGGTGCTTCCGAACTTGCATTTTCCGAAGCCTAAATGATCCCCAAATGCTTCCCAAACTATTCAAAATTGGAGTTCTACATTTGACATTCGGGTCCCTTTCGTTGCACAATGAGGAACCCCGCGCACAACTTAGGTAAGGTTGTGCATCCCGCATGCTCCGAACCTTGGTGCTTCCGAACTTGCATTTTCCGAAGCCTAAATGATCCCCAAATGCTTCCCAAACTATTCAAAATTGGAGTTCTACATTTGACATTCTGGTCCCTTTCGTTTGCACAATGTGGAACCCCGCGCACAACTTACGCAAGGTTGTGCATCCCGCATGCTCCGAACCTTGGTGCTTCCGAACTTGCATTTTCCGAAGCCTAAATGATCCCCAAATGCTTCCCAAACTATTCAAAATTGGAGTTCTACATTTGACATTCGGGTCCCTTTCGTTTGCACAATGAGGAACCCCACGCACAACTTACGCAAGGTTGTGCATCCCGCATGCTCCGAACCTTGGTGCTTCCGAACTTGCATTTTCCGAATCCTAAATGATCCCCAAATGCTTCCCAAACTATTCAAAATTGGAGTTCTACATTTGACTTTCGGGTCCCTTTCGTTTGCACCATGTGGAACCCCGCGCACAACTTACGCAAGGTTGTGCATCCCGCATGCTCCGAACCTTGGGGCTTTCGAACTTGCATTTTCGGAAGCCTAAATGATCTCCAAATGCTTCCCAAACTATTCAAAATTGGAGTTCTACATTTGACATTCGGGTCCCTTTCGTTTGCACAATGAGGAACCACACGCACAACTTACGCAAGGTTGTGCATCCCGCATGCTCCGAACCTTGGTGCTTCCGAACTTGCATTTTCCGAAGCCTAAATGATCCCCAAATGCTACCCAAACTATTCAAAATTGGAGTTCTACATTTGACATTCGGGTCCCTTTCGTTGCACAATGAGGAACCCCGCGCACAACTTACGCAAGGTTGTGCATCCCGCATGCTCCGAACCTTGGTGCTTCCGAACTTGCATTTTCCGAAGCCTAAATGATCCCCAAATGCTTCCCAAACTATTCAAAATTGGAGTTCTACATTTGACATTCGGGTCCCTTTCGTTTGCACAATGAGGAACCCCGCGCACAACTTACGCAAGGTTGTGCATCCCGCATGCTCCGAACCTTGGTGCTTCCGAACTTGCATTTTCCGAAGCCTAAATGATCCCCAAATGCTTCCCAAACTATTCAAAATTGGAGTTCTACATTTGACATTCGGGTCCCTTTCGTTGCACAATGAGGAACCCCGCGCACAACTTACGCAAGGTTGTGCATCCCGCATGCTCCGAACCTTGGTGCTTCCGAACATGCATTTTCCGAAGCCTAAATGATCCCCAAATGCTTCCCAAACTATTCAAAATTGAAGTTCTACATTTGACATTCGGGTCCCTTTCGTTTGCACAATGAGGAACCCCGCGCACAACTTACGCAAGGTTGTGCATCCCGCATGCTCCGAACCTTGGTGCTTCCGAACTTGCATTTTCCGAAGCCTAAATGATCCCCAAATGCTTCCCAAACTATTCAAAATTGGAGTTCTACATTTGACATTCGGGTCCCTTTCTTTTGCACAATGAGGAACCCCGCGCACAACTTACGCAAGGTTGTGCATCCCGCATGCTCCGAACCTTGGTGCTTCCGAACTTGCATTTTCCGAAGCCTAAATGATCCCCAAATGCTTCCCAAACTATTCAAAATTGGAGTTCTACATTTGACATTCGGGTCCCTTTCGTTTGCACAATGAGGAACCCCGCGCACAACTTACGCAAGGTTGTGCATCCCGCATGCTCCGAACCTTGGTGCTCCCGAACTTGCATTTTCCGAAGCCTAAATGATCCCCAAATGCTTCCCAAACTATTCAAAATTGGAGTTCTACATTTGACATTCGGGTCCCTTTCGTTGCACAATGAGGAACCCCGCGCACAACTTACGCAAGGTTGTGCATCCCGCATGCTCCGAACCTTGGTGCTTCCGAACTTGCATTTTCCGAAGCCTAAATGATCCCCAAATGCTTCCCAAACTATTCAAAATTGGAGTTCTACATTTGACATTCGGGTCCCTTTCGTTTGCACAATGAGGAACCCCGCGCACAACTTACGCAAGGTTGTGCATCCCGCATGCTCCGAACCTTGGTGCTTCCGAACTTGCATTTTCCGAAGCCTAAATGATCCCCAAATGCTTTCCAAACTATTCAAAATTGGAGTTCTACATTTGACCTTCGGGTCCCTTTCGTTTGCACAATGAGGAACCCCGCGCACAACTTACGCAAGGTTGTGCATCCCGCATGCTCCGAACCTTGGTGCTTCCGAACTTGCATTTTCCGAAGCCTAAATGATCCCCAAATGCTTCCCAAACTATTCAAAATTGGAGTTCTACATTTGACATTCGGGTCCCTTCCGTTTGCACAATGAGGAACCCCGCGCACAACTTACGCAAGGTTGTGCATCCCGCATGCTCCGAACCTTGGTGCTTCCGAACTTGCATTTTCCGAAGCCTAAATGATCCCCAAATGCTTCCCAAACTATTCAAAATTGGAGTTCTACATTTGACATTCGGGTCCCTTTCGTTTGCACAATGAGGAACCCCGCGCACAACTTACGCAAGGTTGTGCATCCCGCATGCTCCGTACCTTGGCGCTTCCGAACTTGCATTTTCCGAAGCCTAAATGATCCCCAAATGCTTCCCAAACTATTCAAAATTGGAGTTCTACATTTGACATTCGGGTCCCTTTCGTTTGCACAATGAGGAACCCCGCGCACAACTTACGCAAGGTTGTGCATCCCGCATGCTCCGAACCTTGGTGCTTCCGAACTTGCATTTTCCGAAGCCTAAATGATCCCCAAATGCTTCCCAAACTATTCAAAGTTGGAGTTCTACATTTGACATTCGGGTCCGTTTCGTTTGCACAATGAGGAACCCCGCGCACAACTTACGCAAGGTTGTGCATCCCGCATGCTCCGAACCTTGGTGCTTCCGAACTTGCATTTTCCGAAGCCTAAATGATCCCCAAATGCTTCCCAAACTATTCAAAATTGGAGTTCTACATTTCACATTCGGGTCCCTTTCGTTTGCACAATGAGGAACCCCGTGCACAACTTACGCAAGGTTGTGCATCCCGCATGCTCCGTACCAAGGCGCTTCCGAACTTGCATTTTCCGATGCCTAAATGATCCCCCAATGCTTCCCCAACTATTCAAAATTGGAGTTCTACGTTTGACATTGGGGTCCCTTTCGTTTGCACAATGAGGAACCGCACGCACAACTTACGCAAGGTTGTGCATCGCGCATGCTCCGAACCTTGGTGCTTCCGAACTTCCATTTTCCGACGCCCAAATGCTTCCCAAACTATTCAAAATTGGAGTTCTACATTTGACATTCGGGTCCCTTTCGTTGCACAATGAGGAACCCCGCGCACAACTTACGCAAGGTTGTGCATCCCGCATGCTCCGAACCTTGGTGCTTCCGAACTTGCATTTTCCGAAGCCTAAATGATCCCCAAATGCTTCCCAAACTATTCAAAATTGGTGTTCTACATTTGACATTCGGGTCCCTTTCGTTTGCACAATGAGGAACCCCGCGCACAACTTACGCAAGGTTGTGCATCCCGCATGCTCCGAACCTTGGTGCTTCCGAACTTGCATTTTCCGAAGCCTAAATGATCCCCAAATGCTTCCCAAACTATTCAAAATTGGAGTTCTACATTTGACGTTCGGGTCCCTTTCGTTTGCACAATGAGGAACCCCGCGCACAACTTACGCAAGGTTGTGCATCCCGCATGCTCCGAACCTTGGTGCTTCCGAACTTGCATTTTCCGAAGCCTAAATGATCTCCAAATGCTTCCCAAACTATTCAAAATTGGTGTTCTACATTTGACATTCGGGTCCCTTTCGTTTGCACAATGAGGAACCCCGCGCACAACTGACGCAAGGTTGTGCATCGCGCATGCTCCGAACCTTGGTGCTTCCGAACTTGCATTTTCCGAAGCCTAAATTATCCCCAAATGCTTTCCAAACTATTCAAAATTGGAGATCTACATTTGACATTCGGGCCCCTTTCGTTTGCACAATGAGGAACCCCGCGCACACCTTACGCAAGGTTGTGCATCCCGCATGCTCCGAACCTTGGTGCTTCCGAACTTGCATTTTCCGAAGCCTAAATGATCCCCAAATGCTTCCCAAACTATTCAAAATTGGAGTTCTACATTTGACATTCGGGTCCCTTTCGTTTGCACAATGAGGAACCCCGCGCACAACTTACGCAAGGTTGTGCATCCCGCATGCTCCGAAACTTGGTGCTTCCGAACTCGCATTTTCCGAAGCCTAAATGATCCCCAAATGCTTCCCAAACTATTCAAAATTGGAGTTCTACATTTGACATTCGGGTCCCTTTCGTTTGCACAATGAGGAACCCCGCGCACAACTTACGCAAGGTTGTGCATCCCGCATGCTCCGAACCTTGGTGCTTCCGAACTTGCATTTTCCGAAGCCTAAATGATCCGCAAATGCTTCCCAAACTATTCAAAATTGGAGTTCTACAGTTGACATTCGGGTCCCTTTCGTTTGCACAATGAGGAACCCCGCGCACAACTTACGCAAGGTTGTGCATCCCGCATGCTCCGAACCTTGGTGCTTCCGAACTTGCATTTTCCGAAGCCTAAATGATCCCCAAATGCTTCCCAAACTATTCAAAATTGGAGTTCTACATTTGACATTCGGGTCCCTTTCGTTTGCACAATGATGAACCCCGCGCACAACTTACGCAAGGTTGTGCATCCCGCATGCTCCGAACCTTGGTGCTTCCGAACTTGCATTTTCCGAAGCCTAAATGATCCCAAAATGCTTCCCAAACTATTCAAAATTGGAGTTCTACATTTGACATTCGGGTCCCTTTCGTTTGCACAAGGAGGAACCCCGCGCACAATCTACTCAAGTTTGGGCATCCCGCATGCTCCGAACCTTTGTGCTTCCGAACTTGCATTTTCCGAAGCCTAAATGATCTCCAAATGCTTCCCAAACTAATCAAAATTGGAATTTTACATTTGACATTTGGGTCCCTTTCGTTTGCACAAGGAGGAACCCCGCGCACAACTTACGCAAGGTTGTGCATCCCGCATGCTCCGAACCTTGGTGCTTCCGAACTTGCATTTTCCGAAGCCTAAATGATCTCCAAATGCTTCCCAAACTATTCAAAATTGGAGTTCTACATTTGACATTCGGGTCCCTTTCGTTTGCACAATGAGGAACCCCGCGCACAACTTACGCAAGGTTGTGCATCCCGCATGCTCCGAACCTTGGTGCTTCCGAACTTGCATTTTCCGAAGCCTAAATGATCCCCAAATGCTTCCCAAACTATTCAAAATTGGAGTTCTACATTTGACAGTCGGGTCCGTTTCGTTTGCATAATGAGGAGCCCCGCGCACAACTTACGCACGGTTGTGCATCCCGCATGCTCCGAACCTTCGTGCTTCCGAACTTGCATTTTCCGAAGCCTAAATGATCCCCAAATGCTTCCCAAACTATTCAAAATTGGAGTTCTACATTTGACATTCGGGTCCCTTTCGTTTGCACAATGAGGAACCCCGCGCACAACTTACGCAAGGTTGTGCATCCCGCATGCTCCGAACCTTGGTGCTTCCGAACTTGCATTTTCCGAAGCCTAAATGATCCCCAAATGCTTCCCAAACTATTCAAAATTGGAGTTCTACATTTGACATTCGGGTCCGTTTCGTTTGCACAATGAGGAACCCCGCACACAACTTACGCAAGGTTGTGCATCCCGCATGCTCCGAACCTTGGTGCTTCCGAACTTGCATTTTCCGAAGCCTAAATGATTCCCAAACTATTCAAAATTGGAGTTCTACATTTGACGTTCGGGTCCCTTTCGTTTGCACAAGGAGGAACTCCGCGCACAACTTACGCAAGGTTGTGCATCCCGCATGCTCCGAACCTTGGTGCTTCCAAACTTGCAATTCCCGAAGCCTAAATGATCCCCAAATGCTTCCCAAACTATTCAAAATTAGAGTTCAACATTTGACATTCGGGTCCCTTTCGTTTGCACAATGAGGAACCCCGCGCACAACTTACGCAAGGTTGTGCATCCCGCAAGCTCCGAACTTTGGTGCTTCCGAACATGCATTTTCAGATGCCTAAATGATCCCCAAATGCTTCCCAACCTATTCAAAATTGGAGTTCTACATTTGACATTCGGGTCCCTTTCGTTTGCACAATGAGGAACCCCGCGCACAACTTACGCAAGGTTGTGCATCCCGCATGCTCCGAACCTTGGTGCTTCCGAACTTGCATTTTCCGAAGCCTAAATGATCCCCAAATGCTTCCCAAACTATTCAAAATTGGAGTTCTACATTTGACATTCGGGTCCCTTTCGTTTGCACAATGTGGAACCCCGCGCACAACTTACGCAAGGTTGTGCATCCCGCATGCTCCGAACCTTGGTGCTTCCGAACTTGCATTTTCCGAAGCCTAAATGATCCCCAAATGCTTCCCAAACTATTCAAAATTGGAGTTCTACATTGGACATTCGGGTCCCTTTCGTTTGCACAATGAGGAACCACGCGCACAACTTACGCAAGGTTGTGCATCCCGCATGCTCCGAACCTTGGTGCTTCCGAACTTGCATTTTCCGAAGCCTAAATGCTCCCCAAATGTTTCCTAAACTATTCAAAATTGGAGTTCTACATTTGACATTCGGGTCCCTTTCGTTTGCACAATGAGGAACCCCGCGCACAACTTACGCAAGGTTGTGCATCCCGCATGCTCCGAACCTTGGTGCTTCCGAACTTGGTTTTTCTGAGGCCTAAATGATCCCCAAAAGCTTCCCAAACTATTCAAAATTGGAGTTCTACATTTGACATTCGGGTCCCTTTCGTTTGCACAATGAGGAACCTCGCGCACAACGTACGCAAGGTTGTGCATCCCGCATGCTCCGTACCTTGGTGCTTCCGAACTTGCATTTTCCGAAGCCTAAATGATCGCCAAATGCTTCCCAAACTATTCAAAATGGATTTCTACATTTGACATTCGGGTCCCTTTCGTTTGCAAAAAGAAGGAACCCCGCGCACAACTTACGCAAGGTTGTGCATCCCGCATGCTCCGAACCTTGGTGCTTCCGAACTTGCATTTTCCGAAGCCTAAATGATCCCCAAATGCTTCCCAAACTATTCAAAATTGGAGTTCTACATTTGACATTCGGGTCCCTTTCGTTTGCATAATGAGGAACCTCGCGCACAACTTACGCAAGGTTGTGCATCCCGCATGCTCCGAACCTTGGTGCTTCCGAACTTGCATTTTCCGAAGCCTAAATGATCTCCAAATGCTTCCCAAACTATTCAAAATTGGAGTTCTACATTTGACATTCGGGTCCCTTTCGTTAGCACAAAGAGGAACCCCGCGCACAACTTACGCAAGGTTGTGCATCCCGCATGCTCCGAACCTTGGTGCTTCCGAACTTGCATTTTCCGAAGCCTAAATGATCCCCAAATGCTTCCCAAACTATTCAAAATTGGAGTTCTACATTTGACATTCGGGTCCGTTTCGTTTGCACAATGAGGAACCCCGCGCACAACTTACGCAAGGTTGTGCATCCCGCATGCTCCGAACCTTGGTGCTTCCGAACTTGCATTTTCCGAAGCCTAAATGATCCCCAAATTCTTCCCAAACTATTCAAAATTGGAGTTCTACATTTGACATTCGGGTCCCTTTCGTTTGCACAATGAGGAACCCCGCGCACAACTTACGCAAGGTTGTGCATCCCGCATGCTCCGAACCTTGGTGCTTCCGAACTTGCATTTTCCGAAGCCTAAATGATCCCCAAATGCTTCCCAAACTATTCAAAATTGGAGTTCTACATTTGACATTCGGGTCCGTTTCGTTTGCACAATGAGGAACCCCGCGCACAACTTACGCAAGGTTGTGCATCCCGCATGCTCCGAACCTTGGTGCTTCCGAACTTGCATTTTCCGAAGCCTAAATGATCCCCAAATGCTTCCCAAACTATTCAAAATTGGAGTTCTACATTTGACATTCGGGTCCGTTTCGTTTGCACAATGAGGAACCCCGCGCACAACTTACGCAAGGTTGTGCATCCCGCATGCTCCGAACCTTGGTGCTTCCGAACTTGCATTTTCCGAAGCCTAAATGATCCCCAAATGCTTGCCAAACTATTCAAAATTGGAGTTCTACATTTGACATTCGGGTCCCTTTCGTTTGTACAAGGAGGAACCCCGCGCACAACTTACGCAAGGTTGTGCATCCCGCATGCTCCGAACCTTGGTGCTTCCGAACTTGCATTTTCCGAAGCCTAAATGATCCCCAAATGCTTCCCAAACTATTCAAAATTGGAGTTCTACATTTGACATTCGGGTCCCTTTCGTTTGCACATGGAGGAACCCCGCGCACAACTTATGCAAGGTTGTGCATCCCGCATGCTCCGAACCTTGGTGCTTCCGAACTTGCATTTTCCGAAGCCTAAATGATCCCCAAATGCTTCCCAAACTATTCAAAATTGGAGTTCTACATTTGACATTCGGGTCCCTTTCGTTTGCACAATGTGGAACCCCGCGCACAACTTACGCAAGGTTGTGCATCCCGCATGCTCCGAACCTTGGTGCTTCCGAACTTGCATTTTCCGAAGCCGAAATGATCCTCAAATGCTACCCAAACTATTCAAAATTGGAGTTCTAAATTTGACATTCGGGTCACTTTCGTTTGCACAATGAGGACCCCGCGAATAACTTACGCAAGGTTGTGCATCCCGCATGCTCCGAACCTTGGTGCTTCCGAACTTGCATTTTCCGAAGCCTAAATGATCCCCAAATGCTTCCCAAACTATTCAAAATTGGAGTTCTACATTTGACATTCGGGTCCCTTTCGTTTGCACAATGAGGAACCCCGCGCACAACTTACGCAAGGTTGTGCATCCCGCATGCTCCGAACCTTGGTGCTTCCGAACTTGCATTTTCCGAAGCCTAAATGATCCCCAAATGCTTCCCAAACTATTCAAAATTGGAGTTCTACATTTGACATTCGGGTCCATTTCGTTTGCAAAATGAGGAACCCCGCGCACAACTTACGCAAGGTTGTGCATCCCGCATGCTCCGAACCTTGGTGCTGCCGAACTTGCATTTTCCGAAGCCTAAATGAACCCCAAATGCTTCCCAAACTATTCAAAATTGGAGTTCTACATTTGACATTCGGGTCCCTTTCGTTTCAAAATGAGGAACCCCGCGCAAAACGTACGCAAGGTTGTGCATCCCGCATGCTCCGAACCTTGGTGCTTCCGAACTTGCATTTTCCGAAGCCTAAATGATCCCCAAATGCTACCCAAACTATTCAAAATTGGAGTTCTACATTTGACATTCGGGTCCCTTTCGTTTGCACAATGAGGAACCCCGCGCACAACTTACGCAAGGTTGTGCATCCCGCATGCTCCGAACCTTGGTGCTTCCGAACTTGCATTTTCCGAAGCCTAAATGATCCCCAAATGCTTCCCAAACTATTCAAAATTGGAGTTCTACATTTGACATTCGGGTCCCTTTCGTTTGCACAATGAGGAACCCCACGCACAACTTACGCAAGGTTGTGCATCCCGCATGTTCCAAACCTTGGTGCTTCCGAACTTGCATTTTCCGAAGCCTAAATGATCCCCAAATGCTTCCCAAACTATTCAAAATTGGAGTTCTACATTTGACATTCGGGTCCCTTTCGTTTGCACAAGGACGAACCCCGCGCACAACTTACGCAAGGTTGTGCATCCCGCATGCTCCGAACCTTGGTGCTTCCGAACTTGCATTTTCCGAAGCCTAAATGATCCCCAAATGCTTCCCAAACTATTCAAAATTGGAGTTCTACATTTGACATTCGGGTCCCTTTCGTTTGCACAAGGAGGAACCCCGCGCACAACTTACGCAAGGTTGTGCATCCCGCATGCTCCGAACCTTGGTGCTACCGAACTTGCATTTTCCGAAGCCTAAATGATCCCCAAATGCTTCCCAAACTATTCAAAATTGGAGTTCTACATTTGACATTCGGGTCCCTTTCGTTTGCACAATGAGGAACCCCGCGCACAACTTACGCAAGGTTGTGCATCCCGCATGCTCCGAACCTTGGTGCTTCCGAACTTGCATTTTCCGAAGCCTAAATGATCCCCAAATGCTTCCCAAACTAGTCAAAATTGGAGTTCTATATTTGACATTCGGGTCCCTTTCGTTTGCACAATGAGGAACCCCGCGCACAACTTACGCAAGGTTGTGCATCCCGCATGCTCCGAACCTTGGTGCTTCCGAACTTGCATTTTCCGAAGCCTAAATGATCCCAAAATGCTTCCCAAACAATTCAAAATTGGAATTCTACAGTTGACATTCGGGTCCGTTTCGTTTGCACAATGAGGAACCCCGCGCACAACTTACGCAAGGTTGTGCATCCCGCATGCTCCGAACCTTGGTGCTTCCGAACTTGCATTTTCCGAAGCCTAAATGATACCCAAATGCTTCCCAAACTAGTCAAAATTGGAGTTCTACATTTGACATTCGGGTCCCTTTCGTTGCACAATGAGGAAACCCACGAACAACTTACGCAAGGTTGTGCATCCCGCATGCTCCGAACCTTGGTGCTTCCGAACTTGCATTTTCCGAAGCCTAAATGATCCCCAAATGCTTCCCAAACTATTCAAAATTGGAGTTCTACATTTGACATTCGGGACCCTTTCGTTTGCCCAAGGAGGAACCCCGCGCACAACTTACGCAAGGTTGTGCATCCCGCATGCTCCGAACCGTGGTGCTTCCGAACATGCATTTTCCGAAGCCTAAATGATCCCCAAATGCTTCCCAAACTATTCAAAATTGGAGTTCTACATTTGACATTCGGGTCCCTTTCGTTTGCACAATGAGGAACCCCGCGCACAACTTACGCAAGGTTGTGCATCCCGCATGCTCCGAACCTTGGTGCTTCCGAACTTGCATTTTCCGAAGCCTAAATGATCCCCAAATGCTTCCCAAACTATTCAAAATTGGAGTTCTACATTTGACATTCGGGTCCCTTTCGTTTGCACAATGAGGAACCCCGCGCACAACTTACGCAAGGTTGGGCATCCCGCATGCTCCGTACCTTGGTGCTTCCGAACTTGCATTTTCCGAAGCCTAAATGATCCCCAAATGCTTCCCAAACTATTCAAAATTGGAGTTCTACATTTGACATTCGGGTCCCTTTCGTTTGCACAATGAGGAACCCCGCGCACAACTTACGCAAGGTTGTGCATCCCGCATGCTCCGTACCTTGGTGCTTCCGAACTTGCATTTTCCGAAGCCTAAATGATCCCCAAATGCTTCCCAAACTATTCAAAATTGGAGTTCTACATTTGACATTCGGGTCCCTTTCGTTTGCACAAGGAGGAACCCCGCGCACAACTTACGCAAGGTTGTGCATCCCGCATGCTCCGTACCTTGGTGCTTCCGAACTTGCATTTTCTGAAGCCTAAATGATCCCCAAATGCTTCTCAAACTATTCAAAATTGGAGTTCTACATTTGACATTCGGGTCCCTTTCGTTTGCACAATGAGGAACCCCGCGCACAACTTACGTAAGGTTGTGCATCCCGCATGCTCCGAACCTTGGTGCTTCCGAACTTGCATTTTCCGAAGCCTAAATGATCCCCAAATGCTTCCCAAACTATTCAAAATTGGAGTTCTACATTTGACATTCGGGTCCCTTTCGTTTGCACAATGAGTAACCCCGCGCACAACTTACGCAAGGTTGTGCATCCCGCATGCTCCGAACCTTGGTGCTTCCGAACTTGCATTTTCCGAAGCCTAAATGATCCCCAAATGCTTCCCAAACTATTCAAAATTGGAGTTCTACATTTGACATTCGGGTCCCTTTCGTTTGCACAATGAGGAACCCCGCGCACAACTTACGCAAGGTTGTGCATCCCGCATGCTCCGAACCTTGGTGCTTCCGAACTTGCATTTTCCGAAGCCTAAATGATCCCCAAATGCTTCCCAAACTATTCAAAATTGGAGTTCTACATTTGACATTCGGGTCCCTTTCGTTTGCACAATGAGGAACCCCGCGCACAACTTACGCAAGGTTGTGCATCCCGCATGCTCCGTACCTTGGTGCTTCCGAACTTGCATTTTCCGAAGCCTAAATGATCCCCAAATGCTTCCCAAACTATTCAAAATTGGAGTTCTACATTTGACATTCGGGTCCCTTTCGTTTGCACAATGAGGAACCCCGCGCACAACTTACGCAAGGTTGTGCATCCCGCATGCTCCGAACCTTGGTGCTTCCGAACTTGCATTTTCCGAAGGCTAAATGATCCCCAAATGCTTCCCAAACTATTCAAAATTGGAGTTCTACATTTGACATTCGGGCCCATTTCGTTTGCACAATGAGGAACCCCGCGCACAACTTACGCAAGGTTGTGCATCCCGCATGCTCCGAACCTTGGTGCTTCCGAACTTGCATTTTCCGAAGCCTAAATGATCCCCAAATACTTCCCAAACTATTCAAAATTGGAGTTCTACATTTGACATTCGAGTCCCTTTCGTTTGCACAATGAGGAACCCCGCGCACAACTTACGCAAGGTTGTGCATCCCGCATGCTCCGAACCTTGGTGCTTCCGAACTTGCATTTTCCGAAGCCTAAATGATCCCCAAATGCTTCCCAAACTATTCAAAATTGGAGTTCTACATTTGACATTCGGGTCCCATTCGTTTGCACAATGAGGAACCCGCGCACAACTTACGCAAGGTTGTGCATCCCGCATGCTCCGAACCTTGGTGCTTCCGAACTTGCATTTTTCGAAGCCTAAATGATCCCCAAATGCTTCCCAAACTATTCAAAATTGGAGTTCTACATTTGACATTCGGGTCCCTTTCGTTTGCACAATGAGGAACCCCGCGCACAACTTACGCAAGGTTGTGCATCCCGCATGCTCCGAACCTTGGTGCTTCCGAACTTGCATTTTCCAAAGCCTAAATGATCCCCAAATGCTTCCCAAACTATTCAAAATTGGAGTTCTACATTTGACATTCGGGTCCCTTTCGTTTGCACAATGAGGAACCCCGCGCACAACTTACGCAAGGTTGTGCATCCCGCATGCTCCGAACCTTGGTGCTTCCGAACTTGCATTTTCCGAAGCCTAAATGATCCCCAAATGCTTCCCAAACTATTCAAAATTGGAGTTCTACATTTGACATTCGGGTCCCTTTCGTTTGCACAAGGAGGAACCCCGCGCACAACTTAGGCAAGGTTGTGCATCCCGCATGCTCCGTACCTTGGTGCTTCCGAACTTGCATTTTCCGAAGCCTAAATGATCCCCAAATGCTTCCCAAACTATTCAAAATTGGAGTTCTACATTTGACATTCGGGTCCCTTTCGTTTGCACAATGAGGAACCCCGCGCACAACTTACGCAAGGCTGTGCATCCCGCATGCTCCGAACCTTGGTGCTTCCGAACTTGCATTTTCCGAAGCCTAAATGATCCCCAAATGCTTCCCAAACTATTCAAAATTGGAGTTCTACATTTGACATTCGGGTCCCTTTCGTTTGCACAAGGAGGAACCCCGCGCACAACTTACGCAAGGTTGTGCATCCCGCATGCTCCGAACCTTGGTGCTTCCGAACTTGCATTTTCCGAAGCCTAAATGATCCCCAAATGCTTCCCAAACTATTCAAAATTGGAGTTCTACATTTGACATTCGGGTCCCTTTCGTTTGCACAATGAGGAACCCCGCGCACAACTTACGCAAGGTTGTGCATCCCGCATGCTCCGTACCTTGGTGCTTCCGAACTTGCATTTTCCGAAGCCTAAATGATCCCCAAATGCTTCCCAAACTATTCAAAATTGGAGTTCTACATTTGACATTCGGGTCCCATTCGTTTGCACAATGAGGAACCCGCGCACAACTTACGCAAGGTTGTGCATCCCGCATGCTCCGTACCTTGGTGCTTCCGAACTTGCATTTTCCGAAGCCTAAATGATCCCCAAATGCTTCCCAAACTATTCAAAATTGGAGTTCTACATTTGACATTCGGGTCCCTTTCGTTTGCACAATGAGGAACCCCGCGCACAACTTACGCAAGGTTGTGCATCCCGCATGCTCCGTACCTTGGTGCTTCCGAACTTGCATTTTCCGAAGCCTAAATGATCCCCAAATGCTTCCCAAACTATTCAAAATTGGAGTTCTACATTTGACATTCGGGTCCCTTTCGTTTGCACAAGGAGGAACCCCGCGCACAACCTACGCAAGGTTGTGCATCCCGCATGCTCCGTACCTTGGTGCTTCCGAACTTGCATTTTCCGAAGCCTAAATGATCCCCAAATGCTTCCCAAACTATTCAAAATTGGAGTTCTACATTTGACATTCGGGTCCCTTTCGTTTGCACAATGAGGAACCCCGCGCACAACTTACGCAAGGTTGTGCATCCCGCATGCTCCGTACCTTGGTGCTTCCGAACTTGCATTTTCCGAAGCCTAAATGATCCCCAAATGCTTCCCAAACTATTCAAAATTGGAGTTCTACATTTGACATTCGGGTCCCTTTCGTTTGCACAATGAGGAACCCCGCGCACAACTTACGCAAGGTTGTGCATCCCGCATGCTCCGTACCTTGGTGCTTCCGAACTTGCATTTTCCGAAGCCTAAATGATCCCCAAATGCTTCCCAAACTATTCAAAATTGGAGTTCTACATTTGACATTCGGGTCCCTTTCGTTTGCACAAGGAGAGACCCCGCGCACAACTTTCGCAAGGTTGTGCATCCCGCATGCTCCGAACCTTGGTGCTTCCGAACTTGCATTTTCCGAAGCCTAAATGATCTCCAAATGCTTCCCAAACTATTCAAAATTGGAGTTCTACATTTGACATTCGGGTCCCTTTCGTTTGCACAAGGAGGAACCCCGCGCACAACTTACGCAAGGTTGTGCATCCCGCATGCTCCGTACCTTGATGCTTCCGAACTTGCATTTTCCGAAGCCTAAATGATCCCCAAATGCTTCCCAAACTATTCAAAATTGGAGTTCTACATTTGACATTCGGGTCCCTTTCGTTTGCACAAGGAGGAACCCCGCGCACAACTTACGCAAGGTTGTGCATCCCGCATGCTCCGTACCTTGGTGCTTCCGAACTTGCATTTTCCGAAGCCTAAATGATCCCCAAATGCTTCCCAAACTATTCAAAATTGGAGTTCTACATTTGACATTCGGGTCCCTTTCGTTTGCACAATGAGGAACCCCGCGCACAACTTACGCAAGGTTGTGCATCCCGCATGCTCCGTACCTTGGTGCTTCCGAACTTGCATTTTCCGAAGCCTAAATGATCCCCAAATGCTTCCCAAACTATTCAAAATTGGAGTTCTACATTTGACATTCGGGTCCCTTTCGTTTGCACAATGAGGAACCCCGCGCACAACTTACGCAAGGTTGTGCATCCCGCATGCTCCGTACCTTGGTGCTTCCGAACTTGCATTTTCCGAAGCCTAAATGATCCCCAAATGCTTCCCAAACTATTCAAAATTGGAGTTCTACATTTGACATTCGGGTCCCTTTCGTTTGCACAAGGAGGAACCCCGCGCACAACTTACGCAAGGTTGTGCATCCCGCATGCTCCGTACCTTGGTGCTTCCGAACTTGCATTTTCCGAAGCCTAAATGATCCCCAAATGCTTCCCAAACTATTCAAAATTGGAGTTCTACATTTGACATTCGGGTCCCTTTCGTTTGCACAAGGAGGAACCCCGCGCACAACTTACGCAAGGTTGTGCATCCCGCATGCTCCGTACCTTGGTGCTTCCGAACTTGCATTTTCCGAAGCCTAAATGATCCCCAAATGCTTCCCAAACTATTCAAAATTGGAGTTCTACATTTGACATTCGGGTCCCTTTCGTTGCACAATGAGGAACCCC
The DNA here is from genome assembly GCA_029817715.1 of Melastoma dodecandrum. Classification (NCBI taxonomy): domain Eukaryota; kingdom Viridiplantae; phylum Streptophyta; class Magnoliopsida; order Myrtales; family Melastomataceae; genus Melastoma; species Melastoma dodecandrum. Next base: position 476,102 of record JARUPY010000596.1, on the reverse strand, counting down.
GCGCACAACTTACGCATGGTTGTGCATCCCGCATGCTCCGTACCTTGGTGCTTCCGAACTTGCATTTTCCGAAGCCTAAATGATCCCCAAATGCTTCCCAAACTATTCAAAATTGGAGTTCTACATTTGACATTCGGGTCCCTTTCGTTTGCATAATGAGGAACCCCGCGCACAACTTACGCAAGGTTGTGCATCCCGCATGCTCCGAACCTTGGTGCTTCCGAACTTGCATTTTCCGAAGCCTAAATGATCTCCAAATGCTTCCCAAACTATTCAAAATTGGAGTTCTACATTTGACATTCGGGTCCCTTTCGTTTGCACAAGGAGGAACCCCGCGCACAACTTACGCAAGGTTGTGCATCCCGCATGCTCCGAACCTTGGTGCTTCCGAACTTGCATTTTCCGAAGCCTAAATGATCTCCAAATGCTTCCCAAACTATTCAAAATTGGAGTTCTACATTTGACATTCGGGTCCCTTTCGTTTGCACAATGAGGAACCCCGCGCACAACTTACGCAAGGTTGTGCATCCCGCATGCTCCGTACCTTGGTGCTTCCGAACTTGCATTTTCCGAAGCCTAAATGATCCCCAAATGCTTCCCAAACTATTCAAAATTGGAGTTCTACATTTGACATTCGGGTCCCTTTCGTTTGCATAATGAGGAACCCCGCGCACAACTTACGCAAGGTTGTGCATCCCGCATGCTCCGTACCTTGATGCTTCCGAACTTGCATTTTCCGAAGCCTAAATGATCCCCAAATGCTTTCCAAACTATTCAAAATTGGAGTTCTACATTTGACATTCGGGTCCCTTTCGTTTGCATAATGAGGAACCCCGCGCACAACTTACGCAAGGTTGTGCATCCCGCATGCTCCGTACCTTGATGCTTCCGAACTTGCATTTTCCGAAGCCTAAATGATCCCCAAATGCTTCCCAAACTATTCAAAATTGGAGTTCTACATTTGACATTCGGGTCCCTTTCGTTTGCACAATGAGGAACCCCGCGCACAACTTACGCAAGGTTGTGCATCCCGCATGCTCCGTACCTTGGTGCTTCCGAACTTGCATTTTCCGAAGCCTAAATGATCCCCAAATGCTTCCCAAACTATTCAAAATTGGAGTTCTACATTTGACATTCGGGTCCCTTTCGTTTGCACAAGGAGGAACCCCGCGCACAACTTACGCAAGGTTGTGCATCCCGCATGCTCCGTACCTTGGTGCTTCCGAACTTGCATTTTCCGAAGCCTAAATGATCTCCAAATGCTTCCCAAACTATTCAAAATTGGAGTTCTACATTTGACATTCGGGTCCCTTTCGTTTGCACAAGGAGGAACCCCGCGCACAACTTACGCAAGGTTGTGCATCCCGCATGCTCCGTACCTTGGTGCTTCCGAACTTGCATTTTCCGAAGCCTAAATGATCTCCAAATGCTTCCCAAACTATTCAAAATTGGAGTTCTACATTTGACATTCGGGTCCCTTTCGTTTGCACAATGAGGAACCCCGCGCACAACTTACGCAAGGTTGGGCATCCCGCATGCTCCGTACATTGATGCTTCCGAACTTGCATTTTCCGAAGCCTAAATGATCTCCAAATGCTTCCCAAACTATTCAAAATTGGAGTTCTACATTTGACATTCGGGTCCCTTTCGTTTGCACAATGAGGAACCCCGCGCACAACTTACGCATGGTTGTGCATCCCGCATGCTCCGAACCTTGGTGCTTACCGGAACTGGCATTTTCCCGAAGCCTAAATGATCTCCAAATGCTTTCCCAAACTATATCAAAAGTTTTGGGAGTTGCTACATTTGACATTCGGGGTCCCTTTCGTTAGTCACCATGGAGGGAACACCGCGCAACAACTTACGCAAGGTGGTGCATCCCCGCATGCTCCGAACATTGATGCTTCGTAACTTGCATTTTCACGAAGCCTAAATGATCTCCAAATGCTTTCCCAAACTATTCAAAAATTGGGAGTTTCTACATTTGGACATTCGGGTCCCTTTCGTTTGCACAATGAGGAACCCCGCGCACAACTTACGTAGGGTTGTTGCCATCCCGCATGCTCCGTACCTTGGTGCTTTCCGAACTTGCATTTTCCGAATGCCGTAAATGATCTCTAAATGCTTCCCAAACTATTCAAAATTGGAGTTCTACATTTGATACATTCGTGGTCCCTTTCGTTTGCACAAGGAGGAAACCCCGCGCACAACTTACGCAAGGTTGTGCATCCCCGCATGCTCCGAACCTTGTGTTGCTTCCGAACTTTGCATTTTCCGAAGCCTAAATGATCCTCCTAAATGCTTCCCAAACTATTCAAAATTGGAGTGCTACATTTGACATTCGGGTCCCTTTTCGTTTGCACCAATGAGGAACTCCCGCGCACAACTTACGCAAGGTTGTGCATCCGCATGCTCCGTACCTTGGTGCATCCGAACTTGCATTTTTTCCGAAGCCTAAATGATCCCCAAATGCTTCCCAAACTATTCAAAAATTGGAGTTCTACATTTGACAATTCGGGTCCCTTTCGTTTGCATAATGAGGAACCCCTGCGCACAACTTACAAGCAAGGTTGTGCATCCCGCATGCTCCGAACCTTGGTGCTTCCGAAACTTGCATTTTCCGAAGGCCAAAATGATCCCCAAATAAAAAAAGCTTCCCAAACTATTCATAATGGAGTTCTACATTTGACATTCGGGTCCCTTTCGATTGCACAAGGAGGGAACCCCGCGCAACAACTTACGCAAGGTGGATGCATCCCGCATGCTCCTTACCTTGATGCTTCCGAACTTGCATTTTCCGAAGCCTAATAATGATCCCCAATATGCTTCCCAAACTATTTCAAAATTGGAGTTCTACATTTGACATTTTTGGGTCCCTTTCGTTTGGCACAAGGAGGAAACCCCGCGTCACAACTTACGCAAGGTTGGGCATCCCGCATGCTCCGTACCTTGGTGCTTCCGAATCTTGCATTTTCCGAAGCCTAAATGATCCTCTAAATGCTTCCCAAACTATTTCAAAATTGGAGTTCTACATTTAGACATTCGGGTCCCTTGTCGTTTGCACAAGTGAGGAACCCCGCGCACCCAACTTACGCAATGGTTTGTGCATCCTGCAATCGCTCCGCACCTTGGTGCTTCCCGAACTGGCATTTTCCGAAGCCTAAATGATCTCCAAATGCTTCCCAAACTATTCAAAATTGGAGTTTCTAACATTTGACATACGGGTCCCTTTCGTTTTGCACAGGAGGAACCCCGCGCAGCAACTTACGCAAGGTTGTGCATCCCCGCATGCTTCCGAACCTTGGTGCTTCCGAACTTGCATTTTCCGAAGCCTAGTAATGAATCTCCAAATGCTTCCCAAACTATTCAAAAATTGGAGTTCTACATTTGACATTCGGGTCCCTTTCGGTTTCACAAGGAGTAACCCCGCGCACCACTTTATGAAAAGGTTGTGCATCCCGCATGCTCCGTACCTTGATGCTTCCGAACTTGCATTATTCCGAAGCCTAAATGATCTCCAAAATGCATCCCAAAACTATTCAAAATTGGAGTTCTACATTTGACATTCGTGTCCCTTTTTTTTGCACAAGTGAGGAACCCCGCGCAAAACTTAAGCAAGGTTTGTTGCATCCCATTGCAAGACTCCGTAACCTTGAGGGCTTCCGAACTTGCATTTTTCCGAAAGCTAAATGATCTCCGAAATGCTTCCCAAACTATTCAAAATTGGAGTTCTACATTTGAAATTCGGGTCCCTTTCGTTTGCACAAGGAGGAACCCCGCGCCACAACTTACGCAAGGTTGTGCATTCCCCCCCCCCCCCCGCATGCTCCGAACCTTGGTGCTTCCAAACTTGCATTTTCCGAAGCCTAAATGAACCCCAAATGCTTCCCAAACTATTCAAAATTGGAGTTCTACATTTGACATTCGGGTCCCTTTCGTTGCACAATGAGGAACCCCGCGCACAACTTACGCAAGGTTGTGCATCCCGCATGCTCCGAACCTTGGTGCTTCCGAACTTGCATTTTACGAAGCCTAAATGATCCCCAAATGCTTCCTAAACTATTCAAAATTGGAGTTCTACATTTGACATTCGGGTCCCTTTCGTTTGCACAATGAGGAACCCCGCGCACAACTTAGGCAAGGTTGTGCATCCCGCATGCTCCGAACCTTGGTGCTTCCGAACTTGCATTTTCCGAAGCCTAAATGATCCCCAAATGCTTCCCAAACTATTCAAAATTGGAGTTCTACATTTGACATTCGGGTCCCTTTCGTTGCACAATGAGGAACCCCGCGCACAACTTACGCAAGGTTGTGCATCCCGCATGCTCCGAACCTTGGTGCTTCCGAACTTGCATTTTCCGAAGCCTAAATGATCCCCAAATGCTTCCCAAACTATTCAAAATTGGAGTTCTACATTTGACATTCGGGTCCCTTTCGTTTGCACAAGGAGGAACCCCGCGCACAACTTACGCAAGGTTGTGCATCCCGCATGCTCCGAACCTTGGTGCTTCCGAACTTGCATTTTCCGAAGCCTAAATGATCCCCAAATGCTTCCCAAACTATTCAAAATTGGAGTTCTACATTTGACATTCGGGTCCCTTTCGTTTGCACAAGGAGGAACCCCGCGCACAACTTACGCAAGGTTGTGCATCCCGCATGCTCCGAACCTTGGTGCTTCCGAACTTGCATTTTCCGAAGCCTAAATGATCCCCAAATGCTTCCCAAACTATTCAAAATTGGAGTTCTACATTTGACATTCGGGTCCCTTTCGTTGCAAAATGAGGATACCCGCGCACAAATTACGCATGGTTGAGCTTACAGCATGATCCGAACCTTGGTTCTTCAGTAACTTGCTTTTTTCGATGCCGATTTGTTACCATTTTGCTTGCCAAAATATTACTAATTTGGAGTTCTACATTTGACATTCGGGTCCCTTTCGTTGAACATGGAGGAAACACGCGCACAATCTTAACGCTAGGTTGGGCTTCACGCATGAGCAGATCCTTGGTGCTTCCGAACTTGCATTTTCCGTACGCCTATATGATACCCAAATTCCTTCCCAAACTAGTCAAAAATTTGGTGATTACTAAATTTGTCTTTCGGGTCCCTTTCGTTTGCACAAGGAAGGAACCCGGCGCACAACTTTACGCAAGGTTGTGCATCCCGCATGCTCCGGAACGTTGGCTGCTTCCGAACTTGCATTTTCCGAAGCCTAAATGATCCCGAAATGCTTCCCAAACTATTCATAATTGGAAGTTCGACATTTGACATTCGGGGTACCTTTCGTTGCTAATAGGAGGAACTATGGCGCACAACTTACGCAAGGTTGTGCATCCCGCATGCTCGTCGTTTGGTGCTTCCGTACGTGCATTGTTCCGAATGCTAAATCATCCCCAAATGCTTCCCTAATACTATTCAAAGTTGGAGTTCTACATTTTGACTTTCGGTAGTCCCTTTCGTTGGCACAATGAGGTACCCTCGACGCTCTACTTACGAAAGGTTGTGCATTACGCATGCTGCCGGACACTTGGTGCTTCAGAACTTGCATTTTCCGGTAGCCTATATGATACCAAATTGCTTGCCAAACTTTCTCTCATATTTTGGGAGTTCTACATTTGACAGTCAACGGGTCACTTTTCGTTGCACAAGGAGGGACCAACGTGCTATTCTTTCGGAATAGGCTTGTGCTTCCCCGCTTGATACCGAACCTTGGTGCTTCCGATCATTGCATTTTCCGAAGCCTTTATGATCCCAAATTGATTCCCTAACTTATTCAAAATTGGAGTTCTTACATTGGACATTCGGGGTGTCCTTTCGTTGCACTAGGAGGAAACCCGCGCACAACTTACGCACTGGTTGTGTTGTTCCAGCATGCTCAGTAACCTTGGTGCTTAACCGATCTTTGCATTTTCCGATGCCTAAATGCTCCCCAAATGACTTGCCAAACTATTCAATATTGGAGTTCTTCATTTGAAATTCGGGTCCCTTTCGATGCACAATGGAGGAACCCCGCGCACAACTTACGCATACGGTTGTGCAATCCCGCATGCTCCGAAACCTTGGTGCTTCCGACCTTGCTTTTTACGAAGCCTAAATTTATCCCCAAATGCTTGCCCTAATCTATTACAATTTGGAGTGATACAATGTGACATTAGGGTCCCTTTCGTTGCACAAGGGAGGAACCCCGCGCACCAACTTACGCAAGGTTGTGCATTCAATGCATGATTCCGAACCTTGGTGCTTCCGAACTTGCATTTTCCGAAGCCTAAATGAATCCAAAATGCTTCCCTAACTATTCAAAATTGGAGTTCTACCATTTGGACATCTCGGGTCCCTTTCGTTGCACAAGGAGGAACCAGCGCTCAACTTACGCATGGTTGTGTTATCCCGCTTGTCTCCGAAAACATTGGTGCTTCCGAACTTGCATTGTTCCGAAGCCTTAATGATCCCTAAATGCTTCCATAAACTTTACAAAATTAGGAGTTCTACATTTGGTACATTCGGGTCCCTTTCGTCTGCACAATGAGCGAACCCCGCGCAACAACTTACGCAAGGTTGTGCACCCCGCATGCTCCCGAACCTTGATGCTTCGCGAACTTCGCATTTTCCGAAGCGCTAAATGATCCCCAAATGCTTCCCAAACTATTTCAAAAATTGGAGTTTTACATTGTGACATTCGGGTCCCTTTCGCTTTGCACATTGAGGAACACCGCGCACAAATGTACGCAAGGCTTGTGCATCCCGCATGCTCCGAACCTTGGTGCTTCCGAAACCTGAATTTTCCGAAGCCTAAATGATTCTCAAATGCTTTCCCCAAACTATTTACAAAATTGGAGTTCTACATTTGACATTCGGGTCCCTTTCGTTTGCACAAGGAGGAACCACCGCGCGACAACTTACGCAAGGTTGTGCATCCCGCATGCTGCCGAACCTTGGTGCTTCCGAACTTGCATTTTTCCGAAGCCTTAATGATCCCCAAATGCTTCCCAAACTATTCAAAATTGGAGTTCTACATTTGGGACATTCGGGGTCACTTTCGTTTGCACAATGGAGGAACCCCTGCTGACACATCTTACGCAAGGTTGTGCATCTCCGCATGCTACGAACCTTGGTGCTTCCGATTAAAATAACTTTTTCGGGGGCATTTTTTTTTTTTTTCCGAAGCCTAAATGATCCCCAAATGGGCTTCCCAAACTATTCAAATTGGAGTTCCTACATTTGGACATTCGGGTCCACTTTCGTTTGCACAAGTTGAGGAAGCCCGGCGCACATACTTACCGCAAGGTTGTGAATCCAGCAATGCTCCGAACCTTGATGCTTCCGATAACTTGCATTTTCCGAAGCCTAAATGATCCCCAAATGATTCCCAATACTGATTCCAAAATTGGAGGTGGAGTTCTACATTTGACATTCGGGTTCCCTTTCGTTTGCACTAGGAGGAACCCCGCCGCCACAACTTACGCAAGGCTTGTGCATCCAGCATGCTAAAGTACCTTGTCTGGTGCTTCCGAACTTGCATTTTCCGAAGCCTTAATGCATCCCCAAATGCTTCCCAAACTATATCAAAATTTGAGTTCTACATTTGACAGATTCGGGTCACTTTCGTTTGCACAAGGAGGGTAACACCTTGCGCATCAACTTATGCATGGTTGTTGCATCCCGCATGCTCCGAACCTTGGTAGTGCTTCCGAACTTGCATTTTTCCGAAGCCTAAATGATCCCCAAATGCTTCCCAAACTATTCAAAATTGGGAGTTCTACATTTCGGACATTCGGGCTCCATTTCGATTGCACAAATGAGGAACCCCGCGCACAAACTTACGCAAGGTTGTGCATCCCGCATGCTGGCCGAACCTTGGTGCTTCCGAACTTGCATTTTTACGAAGCCTAAATGATCCCCAAATTGCTTCCCATAAACTATTCTAAATTGGAGTTCTACATTTGACCATTCGGGTCCCTTTCGCTTTGCACAATGAGGAAAGCCCGCGCACTAACTTACGTCATGGTTCGTGCATCCCGCATGCTGCCGAACCTTGGTGCTTCCGAACTTGCATTTTTCGAAGCCTTAATGATCCCCAAATGCTTCCCAAAAAACTATTCAAAATTGGAGGTTTCTAACATTTGACATTCGGGTCCTCTTTCGTGTTTGCACAATGAGGAACCCCGTGCGCACAACTTACGCAAGTGTTGTGCATCCCGCATGCTCCGAACCTTGGTTGCTTCCGAACTTGCATTATCCAGAAGGCCTTAAATGATCCCCAAATTTTGTCTTCCCAAATAACTATTCAAAATTGGAGTTCTACATTTGACATTCGGGTCCCTTTCGTTTGCACCAAGGAGGAACCCGCGCACAAAACTTACGCAATGGTTGTGCATCCCGCATTGCTCCGTAACCTTGGTGCTTCCGAACCTGCATTTCTTCCGAAGCCATAAATGATCCCCAAATGCTTCCCAAAACTTATTCAAGAATTGGTGTTCTACATTTGACATTCGGGTCCCTTTCGTTTGCACAATGAAGGAAGGCCCCGCGCCACAACTTACGCAAGGCTTGTGCATACCCGCATGGCTGGCGAACGTTACTGGTGCTTCCGAACTCTGCATTTTTCGAAGACCACTTAATGATCCCCAAATGCTTCCCAAACTACTTCAAAATTGGAGTTCTACATTTGACATTCGGGTCCCTTTCGTTGCACAATGAGGAAACCCCTCGCACAACTTACGCAAGGTTGTGGCATCCCGCATGCTCCAGAACCTTGGTGCTTCCGAACTTGCATTTTTCGAAGCCTAACATGATCTCAAAATGCTTCCCTAAACTGATTCAAAAATTGGACGTTTCTACATTTGACATTCGGGTCCCTTTCGTTGCACAATGAGGAACCCCGCGCACAACTTACGCAAGGTTGTGCATCCCGCATGCGCCAAACCTTGGAGCATCCGAACATGCATTTTCGAAGCCTAAATGATCCAAAATGCTTCGCAAACTATTTAAAATTGGAGTTCCACATTTGACATTCGGGTCCCTTTCGTTGCACAATGAGGAACCCCGCGCACAACTTACGCATGGTTGTGCATCCCGCATGCTCCGAACCTTGGTGCTTCCGAACTTGCATTTTCCGAAGCCTAAATGATCCCCAAATGCTTCCCAAACTATTCAAAATTGGAGTTCTACAATTGACATTCGGGTCCCTTTCGTTGCACAATGAGGAATCCGCGCACAACTTACGCAAGGTTGTGCTTCCCGCATGCTCCGAACCTTGGTGCTTCCGAACTTGCATTTTCCGAAGCCTAAATGATCCCCAAATGCTTCCCAAACTATTCAAAATTGGAGTTCTACATTTGACATTCGGGTCCCTTTCGTTTGCACAAGGAGGAACCCCGCGCACAACTTACGCAAGGTTGTGCATCCCGCATGCTCCGAACCTTGGTGCTTCCGAACTTGCATTTTCCGAAGCCTAAATGATCCCCAAATGCTTCCCAAACTATTCAAAATTGGAGTTCTACATTTGACATTCGGGTCCCTTTCGTTTGCACAATGAGGAACCCCGCGCACAACTTACGCAAGGTTGTGCATCCCGCATGCTCCGAACCTTGGTGCTTCCGAACTTGCATTTTCCGAAGCCTAAATGATCCCCAAATGCTTCCCAAACTATTCAAAATTGGAGTTCTACATTTGACATTCGGGTCCCTTTCGTTGCACAAGGAGGAACCCCGCGCACAACTTACGCAAGGTTGTGCATCCCGCATGCTCCGAACCTTGGTGCTTCCGAACTTGCATTTTCCGAAGCCTAAATGATCCCCAAATGCTTCCCAAACTATTCAACATTTGACATTCGGGTCCCTTTCGTTGCACAATGAGGAACCCCGCGCACAACTTACGCAAGGTTGTGCATCCCGCATGCTCCGAACCTTGGTGCTTCCGAACTTGCATTTTCCGAAGCCTAAATGATCTCCAAATGCTTCCCAAACTATTCAAAATTGGAGTTCTACATTTGACATTCGGGTCCCTTTCGTTTGCACAAGGAGGAACCCCGCGCACAACTTACGCAAGGTTGTGCATCCCGCATGCTCCGAACCTTGGTGCTTCCGAACTTGCATTTTCCGAAGCCTAAATGATCTCGAAATGCTTCCCAAACTATTCAAAAGTGGAGTTCTACATTTGACATTCGGGTCCCTTTCGTTGCACAAGGAGGAACCCCGCGCACAACTTACGCAAGGTTGTGCATCCCGCATGCTCCGAACCTTGGTGCTTCCGAACTTGCATTTTCCGAAGCCTAAATGATCCCGAAATGATTCCCAAACTATTCAAAATTGGAGTTCTACATTTGACATTCGGGTCCCTTTCGTTGCACAACGAGGAACCCCACGCACAACTTACGCAAGGTTGTGCATCCCACATGCTCCGAACCTTGGTGCTTCCGAACTTGCATTTTTCGAAGCCTAAATGATCCCGAAATGATTCCCAAACTATTCAAAATTGGAGTTCTACATTTGACATTCGGGTCCCTTTCGTTGCACAATGAGGAACCCCGCGCACAACTTACGCAAGGTTGTGCATCCCGCATGCTCCGAACATTGGTGCTTCCGAACTTGCATTTTCCGAAGCCTAAATGATCCCCAAATGCTTCCCAAACTATTCAAAATTGGAGTTCTACATTTGACATTCGGGTCCCTTTCGTTGCACAATGAGGAACCCCGCGCACAACTTACGCAAGGTTGTGCATCCCGCATGCTCCGAACCTTGGTGCTTCCGAACTTGCATTTTCCGAAGCCTAAATGATCCCCAAATGCTTCCCAAACTATTCAAAATTGGAGTTCTACATTTGACATTCGGGTCCCTTTCGTTTGCACAAGGAGGAACCCCGCGCACAACTTACGCAAGGTTGTGCATCCCGCATGCTCCGAACCTTGGTGCTTCCAAACTTGCATTTTCCGAAGCCTAAATGATCCCCAAATGCTTCCCAAACTATTCAAAATTGGAGTTCTACATTTGACATTCGGGTCCCTTTCGTTGCACAATGAGGAACCCCGCGCACAACTTACGCAAGGTTGTGCATCCCGCATGCTCCGAACCTTGGTGCTTCCGAACTTGCATTTTCCGAAGCCTAAATGATCCCCGACTGCTTCCCAAACTATTCAAAATTGGAGTTCTACATTTCACATTCGGGTCCCTTTCGTTTGCACAATGAGGAACCCCGCGCACAACTTACGCAAGGTTGTGCATCCCGCATGCTCCGAACCTTGGTGCTTCCGAACTTGCATTTTCCGAAGCCTAAATGATCCCCAAATGCTTCCCAAACTATTCAAAATTGGAGTTCTACATTTGACATTCGGGTCCCTATCGTTTGCACAATGAGGAACCCCGCGCACAACTTACGCAAGGTTGTGCATCCCGCATGCTCCGAACCTTGGCGCTTCGAACTTGCATTTTCCGAAGCCTAAATGATCCCCAAATGCTTCCCAAACTATTCAAAATTGGAGTTCTACATTTGACATTCGGGTCCCTTTCGTTTGCACAATGAGAAACCCCGCGCACAACTTACGCAAGGTTGTGCATCCCGCATGCTCCGAACCATGGTGCTTCCGAACTTGCAATTTCCGAAGCCTAAATGATCCCCAAATGCTTCCCAAACTATTCAAAATTGGAGTTCTACATTTGACATTCGGGTCCCTTTCGTTGCACAATGAGGAACCCCGCGCACAACTTACGCAAGGTTGTGCATCCCGCATGCTCCGAACCTTGGTGCTTCCGAACTTGCATTTTCCGAAGCCTAAATGATCCCCAAATGCTTCCCAAACAATTCAAAATTGGAGTTCTACATTTGACATTCGGGTCCCTTTCGTTTGCGCAATGAGGAACCCTGCGCACAACTTACGCAAGGTTGTGCATCCCGCATGCTCCGAACCTTGGTGCTTCCGAACTTGCATTTTCCGAAGCCTAAATGATCCCCAAATGCTTCCCAAACTATTCAAAATTGGAGTTCTACATTTGACATTCGGGTCCCTTTCGTTTGCACAATGAGGAACCCCGCGCACAACTTACGCAAGGTTGTGCATCCCGCATGCTCCGAACCTTGGTGCTTCCGAACTTGCATTTTCCGAAGCCTAAATGATCTCCAAATGCTTCCCAAACTATTCAAAATTGGAGTTCTACATTTGACATTCGGGTCCCTTTCGTTTGCACAAGGAGGAACCCCGCGCACAACTTACGCAAGGTTGTGCATCCCGCATGCTCCGAACCTTGGTGCTTCCGAACTTGCATTTTCCGAAGCCTAAATGATCCCAAAATGCTTCCCAAACTATTCAAAATTGGAGTTCTACATTTGACATTCGGGTCCCTTTCGTTGCACAATGAGGAACCCCGCGCACAACTTACGCAAGGTTGTGCATCCCGCATGCTCCGAACCTTGGTGCTTCCGAACTTGCATTTTCCGAAGCCTAAATGATCCCCAAATGCTTCCCAAACTATTCAAAATTGGAGTTCTACATTTGACAATCGGGTCCCTTTCGTTTGCACAATGAAGAACCCCGCGCACAACTTATGCAAGGATGTGCAGACCGCCTGCTCCGAACCTTGGTGCTTCCGAACTTGCATTTTCCGAAGCCTAAATGATCCCCAAATGCTTCCCAAACTATTCAAAATTGGAGTTCTACATTTGACATTCGGGTCCCTTTCGTTGCACAATGAGGAACCCCGCGCACAACTTACGCAAGGTTGTGCATCCCGCATGCTCCGAACCTTGGTGCTTCCGAACTTGCATTTTCCGAAGCCTAAATGATCCCCAAATGCTTCCCAAACTATTCAAAATTGGAGTTCTACATTTGACATTCGGGTCCTTTCGTTGCACAATGAGGAACCCCGCGCACAACTTACGCAAGGTTGTGCATCCCGCATGCTCCGAACCTTGGTGCTTCCGAACTTGCATTTTCCGAAGCCTAAATGATCCCCAAATGCTTCCCAAACTATTCAAAATTGGAGTTCTACATTTGACATTCCGGTCCCTTTCGTTGCACAATGAGGAACCCCGCGCACCACTTACGCAAGGTTGTGCATCCCGCATGCTCCGAACCTTGGTGCTTCCGAACTTGCATTTTCCGAAGCCTAAATGATCTCCAAATGCTTCCCAAACTATTCAAAATTGGAGTTCTACATTTGACATTCGGGTCCCTTTCGTTTGCACAATGAGGAACCCCGCGCACAACTTACACAACGTTGTGCATCCCGCATGCTCCGAACCTTGGTGCTTCCGAACTTGCATTTTCCGAAGCCTAAATGATCCCCAAATGCTTCCCAAACTATTCAAAATTGGAGTTCTACATTTGACATTCGGGTCCCTTTCGTTTGCACAAGGAGGAACCCCGCGCACAACTTACGCAAGGTTGTGCATCCCGCATGCTCCGAACCTTGGTGCTTCCGAACTTGCATTTTCCGAAGCCTAAATGATCCCCAAATGCTTCCCAAACTATTCAAAATTGGAGTTCTACATTTGACATTCGGGTCCCTTTCGTTGCACAATGAGGAACCCCGCGCACAACTTACGCAAGTTGTGCATCCCGCATGCTCCGAACCTTGGTGCTTCCGAACTTGCATTTTCCGAAGCCTAAATAATCCCCAAATGCTTCCCAAACTATTCAAAATTGGAGTTCTACATTTGACATTCGGGTCCCTTTCGTTGCACAATGAGGAACCCCGCGCACAACTTACGCAAGGTTGTGCATCCCGCATGCTCCGAACCTTGGTGCTTCCGAACTTGCATTTTCCGAAGCCTAAATGATCCCCAAATGCTTCCCAAACTATTCAAAATTGGAGTTCTACATTTGACATTCGGGTCCCTTTCGTTGCACAATGAGGAACCCCGCGCACAACTTACGCAAGGTTGTGCATCCCGCATGCTCCGAACCTTGGTGCTTCCGAACTTGCATTTTCCGAAGCCTAAATGATCCCCAAATGCTTCCCTAACTATTCAAAATTGGAGTTCTACATTTGACATTCGGGTCCCTTCCGTTGCACTATGAGGAACCCCGCGCACAATTTACGCAAGGTTGTGCATCCCGCATGCTCCGAACCTTGGTGCTTCCGACATGCATTTTCCGAAGCCTAAATGATCCCCAAATGCTTCCCAAACTATTCAAAATTGGAGTTCTACATTTGACATTCGGGTCCCTTTCGTTGCACAATGAGGAACCCCGCGCACAACTTACGCAAGGTTGTGCATCCCGCATGCTCCGAACCTTGGTGCTTCCGAACATGCATTTTCCGAAGCCTAAATGATCCCCAAATGCTTCCCAAACTATTCAAAATTGGAGTTCTACATTTGACATTCGGGTCCCTTTCGTTGCACAATGAGGAACCCCGCGCACAACTTACGCAAGGTTGTGCATCCCGCATGCTCCGAACCTTGGTGCTTCCGAACTTGCATTTTCCGAAGCCTAAATGATCCCCAAATGCTTCCCAAACTATTCAAAATTGGAGTTCTACATTTGACATTCGGGTCCCTTTCGTTGCACAATGAGGAACCCCGCGCACAACTTACGCAAGGTTGTGCATCCCGCATGCTCCGAACCTTGGTGCGTCCGAACTTGCATTTTCCGAAGCCAAAATGATCCCCAAATGCTTCCCAAACTATTCAAAATTGGAGTTCTACATTTGACATTCGGGTCCCTTTCGTTTGCACAATGTGGAACCCCGCGCACAACTTACGCATGGTTGTGCATCCCGCATGCTCCGAACCTTGGTGCTTCCGAACTTGCATTTTCCGAAGCCTAAATGATCCCCAAATGCTTCCCAAACTATTCAAAATTGGAGTTCTACATTTGACATTCGGGTCCCTTTCGTTTGCACAATGAGGAACCCCGCGCACAACTTACGCAAGGTTGTGCATCCCGCATGCTCCAAACCTTGGTGCTTCCGAACTTGCATTTTCCGAAGCCTAAATGATCCCCAAATGCTTCCCAAACTATTCAAAATTGGAGTTCTACATTTGACATTTGGGCCACTTTCGTTGCAAAATGAGGAACCCCGTGCACAACTTACGCAAGGTTGTGCATCCCGCATGCTCCGAACCTTGGTGCTTCCGAACTTGCATTTTTCGAAGCCTAAATGATCCCCAAATGCTTCCCAAACTATTCAAAATTGGAGTTCTACATTCAACATACGTGTCCCTTTCGTTGCACAATTAGGAACCCGCGCACAACTTACGCAAGGTTGTGCATCCCGCATGCTCCGAACCTTGGTGCTTTCGAACTTGCATTTTCCGAAGCCTAAATGATCCCCAAATGCTTCCCAAACTATTCAAAATTGGAGTTCTACATTTGACATTCGTGTCCCTTTCGTTGCACAATGAGGAACCCCGCGCACAACTTACGCAAGGTTGTGCATCCCGCATGCTCCGAACCTTGGTGCTTCCGAACTTGCATTTTCCGAAGCCTAAATGATCCCCAAATGCTTCCCAAACTATTCAAAATTGGAGTTCTACATTTGACATTCGGGTCCCTTTCGTTTGCACAATGAGGAACCCCGCGCACAACTTACGCAAGGTTGTGCATCCCGCATGCTCCGAACTTTGGTGCTTCTGAACTTGCATTTTCCGAAGCCTAAATGATCCCCAAATGCTTGCCAAACGATTCAAAATTGGAGTTCTACATTTGACAGTCGGGTCCGTTTCGTTTGCACAATGAGGAACCCCGCGCACAACTTACGCAAGGTTGTGCATCCCGCATGCTCCGAACCTTCGTGCTTCCGAACTTGCATTTTCCGAAGCCTAAATGATCCCCAAATGCTTCCCAAACTATTCAAAATTGGAGTTCTACATTTGACATTCGGGTCCCTTTCGTTTGCACAAGGAGGAAGCCCGCGCACAACTTACGCAAGGTTGTGCAATCCGCATGCACCGAACCTTGATGCTTCCGAACTTGCATTTTCCGAAGCCTAAATGATCCCCAAATGCTTCCCAAACTATTCAAAGTTGGAGTTCTACATTTGACATTCGGGTCCCTTTCGTTGCACAATGAGGAACCCCGCGCACAACTTACGCAAGGTTGTGCATCCCGCATGCTCCGAACCTTGGTGCTTCCGAACTTGCATTTTCCGAAGCCTAAATGATCCCCAAATGCTTCCCAAACTATTCAAAATTGGAGTTCTACATTTGACATTCGGGTCCCTTTCGTTTGCACATGGAGGAACCCCGCGCACAACTTATGTAAGGTTGTCCATCCCGCATGCTCCGTACCTTGGTGCTTCCGAACTTGCATTTTCCGAAGCCTAAATGATCCCCAAATGCTTCCCAAACTATTCAAAATTGGAGTTCTACATTTGACATTCGGGTCCCTTTCGTTGCACAATGAGGAACCCCGCGCACAACTTACGCAAGGTTGTGCATCCCGCATGCTCCGAACCTTGGTGCTTCCGAACTTGCATTTTCCGAAGCCTAAATGATCCCCAAATGCTTCCCAAACTATTCAAAATTGGAGTTCTACATTTGACATTCGGGTCCCTTTCGTTTGCACAAGGAGGAACCCCGCGCACAACTTACGCAAGGTTGTGCATCCCGCATGCTCCGAACCTTGGTGCTTCCGAACTTGCATTTTCCGAAGCCTAAATGATCTCCAAATGCTTCCCAAACTATTCAAAATTGGAGTTCTACATTTGACATTCGGGTCCCTTTCGTTGCACAATGAGGAACCCCGCGCACAACTTACGCAAGGTTGTGCATCCCGCATGCTCCGAACCTTGGTGCTTCCGAACTTGCATTTTCCGAAGCCTAAATGATCCCCAAATGCTTCCCAAACTATTCAAAATTGGAGTTCTACATTTGACATTCGGGTCCCTTTCGTTTGCACAATGAGGAACCCCGCGCACAACTTACGCAAGGTTGTGCATCCCGCATGCTCCGAACCTTGGTGCTTCCGAACTTGCATTTTCCGAAGCCTAAATGATCCCCAAATGCTTCCCAAACTATTCAAAATTGGAGTTCTACATTTGACATTCGGGTCCCTTTCGTTTGCACAATGAGGAACCCCGCGCACAACTTACGCAAGGTTGTGCATCCCGCATGCTCCGAACCTTGGTGCTTCCGAACTTGCATTTTCCGAAGCCTAAATGATCCCCAAATGCTTCCCAAACTATTCAAAATTGGAGTTCTACATTTGACATTCGGGTCCCTTTCGTTTGCACAATGAGGAACCCCGCGCACAACTTACGCAAGGTTGTGCATCCCGCATGCTCCGAACCTTGGTGCTTCCGAACTTGCATTTTCCGAAGCCTAAATGATCCCCAAATGCTTCCCAAACTATTCAAAATTGGAGTTCTACATTTGACATTCGGGTCCCTTTCGTTGCACAATGAGGAACCCCGCGCACAACTTACGCAAGGTTGTGCATCCCGCATGCTCCGAACCTTGGTGCTTCCGAACTTGCATTTTCCGAAGCCTAAATGATCCCCAAATGCTTCCCAAACTATTCAAAATTGGAGTTCTACATTTGACATTCGGGTCCCTTTCGTTTGCACAATGAGGAACCCCGCGCACAACTTACGCAAGGTTGTGCATCCCGCATGCTCCGAACCTTGGTGCTTCCGAACTTGCATTTTCCGAAGCCTAAATGATCCCCAAATGCTTCCCAAACTATTCAAAATTGGAGTTCTACATTTGACATTCGGGTCCCTTTCGTTGCACAATGAGGAACCCCGCGCACAACTTACGCAAGGTTGTGCATCCCGCATGCTCCGAACCTTGGTGCTTCCGAACTTGCATTTTCCGAAGCCTAAATGATCCCCAAATGCTTCCCAAACTATTCAAAATTGGAGTTCTACATTTGACATTCGGGTCCCTTTCGTTTGCACAATGAGGAACCCCGCGCACAACTTACGCAAGGTTGTGCATCCCGCATGCTCCGAACCTTGGTGCTTCCGAACTTGCATTTTCCGAAGCCTAAATGATCCCCAAATGCTTCCCAAACTATTCAAAATTGGAGTTCTACATTTGACATTCGGGTCCCTTTCGTTTGCACAATGAGGAACCCCGCGCACAACTTACGCAAGGTTGTGCATCCCGCATGCTCCGAACCTTGGTGCTTCCGAACTTGCATTTTCCGAAGCCTAAATGATCCCCAAATGCTTCCCAAACTATTCAAAATTGGAGTTCTACATTTGACATTCGGGTCCCTTTCGTTTGCACAATGAGGAACCCCGCGCACAACTTACGCAAGGTTGTGCATCCCGCATGCTCCGAACCTTGGTGCTTCCGAACTTGCATTTTCCGAAGCCTAAATGATCCCCAAATGCATCCCAAACTATTCAAAATTGGAGTTCTACATTTGACATTCGGGTCCCTTTCGTTTGCACAATGAGGAACCCCGCGCACAACTTACGCAAGGTTGTGCATCCCGCATGCTCCGAACCTTGGTGCTTCCGAACATGCATTTTTCGAAGCCTACACGATCCCCAAATGCTTCCCAAGCTATTCAAAATTGGAGTTCTACATTTGACATTCGTGTCGCTTTCGTTTGCACAATGAGGAACCCGCGCACAACTTACGCAAGGTAGTGCATCCCGCATGCTCCGATCGTTGGTGCTTCCGAACTTGCATTTTCCGAAGCCTAAATGATCCCCAAATGCTTCCCAAACTATTCAAAATTGGAGTTCTACATTTGACATTCGGGTCCCTTTCGTTTGCACAATGAGGAACCCCGCGCACAACTTACGCAAGGTTGTGCATCCCGCATGCTCCGAACCTTGGTGCTTCCGAACTTGCATTTTCCGAAGCCTAAATGATCCCCAAATGCTTCCCAAACTATTCAAAATTGGAGTTCTACATTTGACATTCGGGTCCCTTTCGTTTGCACAATGAGGAACCCCGCGCACAACTTACGCAAGGTTGTGCATCCCGCATGCTCCGAACCTTGGTGCTTCCGAACTTGCATTTTCCGAAGCCTAAATGATCTCCAAATGCTTCCCAAACTATTCTAAATTGGAGTTCTACATTTGACATTCGGGTCCCTTTCGTTTGCACATGGAGGAACCCCGCGCACAACTTAGGCAAGGTTGTGCATCCCGCATGCTCCGAACCTTGGCGCTTCCGAACTTGCATTTTCCGAAGCCTAAATGATCCCCAAATGCTTCCCAAACTATTCAAAATTGGAGTTCTACATTTGACATTCGGGTCCCATTCGTTTGCACAATGAGGAACCCCGCGCAGAACTTACGCAAGGTTGTGCATCCCGCATGCTCCGTACCTTGGCGCTTCCGAACTTGCATTTTCCGAAGCCTAAATGATCCCCAAATGCTTCCCAAACTATTCAAAATTGGAGTTCTACATTTGACATTCGGGTCCCTTTCGTTTGCACAATGAGGAACCACACGCACAACTTACGCAAGGTTGTGCATCGCGCATGCTCCGAACCTTGGTGCTTCCAAACTTGCATTTTCCGAAGCCTAAATGATCCCCAAATGCTTCCCAAACTATTCAAAATTGGAGTTCTACATTTCACATTCGGGTCCCTTTCGTTGCACAATGAGGAACCCCGCGCACAACTTACGCAAGGTTGTGCATCCCGCATGCTCCGAACCTTGGTGCTTCCGAACTTGCATTTTCCGAAGCCTAAATGATCCCCAAATGCTTCCCAAACTATTCAAAATTGGAGTTCTAAATTTGACATTCGGGTCCCTTTTGTTGCACAATGAGGAACCCCGCGCACAACTTACGCAAGGTTGTGCATCCCGCATGCTCCGAACCTTGGTGCTTCCGAACTTGCATTTTCCGAAGCCTAAATGATCCCCAAATGCTTCCCAAACTATTCAAAATTGGAGTTCTACATTTGACATTCGGGTCTCTTTCGTTGCACAATGAGGAACCCCGCGCACAACTTACGCAAGGTTGTGCATCCCGCATGCTCCGAACCTTGGTGCTTCCGAACTTGCATTTTCCGAAGCCTAAATGATCCCCAAATGCTTCCCAAACTATTCAAAATTGGAGTTCTACATTTGACATTCGGGTCCCTTTCGTTTGCACAATGTGGAACCCCGCGCACAACTTACGCAAGGTTGTGCATCCCGCATGCTCCGAACCTTGGTGCTTCCGAACTTGCATTTTCCGAAGCCTAAATGATCCCCAAATGCTTCCCAAACTATTCAAAATTGGAGTTCTACGTTTGACATTCGGGTCCCTTTCGTTGCACAATGAGGAACCCCGCGCACAACTTACGCAAGGTTGTGCATCCCGCATGCTCCGAACCTTGGTGCTTCCGAACTTGCATTTTCCGAAGCCTAAATGATCCCCAAATGCTTCCCAAACTATTCAAAATTGGAGTTCTACATTTGACATTCGGGTCCCTTTCGTTGCACAATGAGGAACCCCGCGCACAACTTACGCAAGGTTGTGCATCCCGCATGCTCCGAACCTTGGTGCTTCCGAACTTGCATTTTCCGAAGCCTAAATGATCCCCAAATGCTTCCCAAACTATTCAAAATTGGAGTTCTACATTTGACATTCGGGTCCCTTTCGTTTGCACAATGAGGAACCCCGCGCACAACTTACGCAAGGTTGTGCATCCCGCATGCTCCGAACCTTGGTGCTTCCGAACTTGCATTTTCCGAAGCCTAAATGATCCCCAAATTCTTCCCAAACTATTCAAAATTGGAGTTCTACATTTGACATTCGGGTCCCTTTCGTTGCACAATGAGGAACCCCGCGCACAACTTACGCAAGGTTGTGCATCCCGCATGCTCCGAACCTTGGTGCTTCCGAACTTGCATTTTCCGAAGCCTAAATGATCCCCAAATGCTTCCCAAACTATTCAAAATTGGAGTTCTACATTTGACATTCGGGTCCCTTTCGTTGCACAATGAGGAACCCCGCGCACAACTTACGCAAGGTTGTGCATCCCGCATGCTCCGAACCTTGGTGCTTCCGAACTTGCATTTTCCGAAGCCTAAATGATCCCCAAATGCTTCCCAAACTATTCAAAATTGGAGTTCTACATTTGACATTCGGGTCCCTTTCGTTTGCACAATGAGGAACCCCCCGCACAACTTACGCAAGGTTGTGCATCCCGCATGCTCCGAACCTTGGTGCTTCCGAACTTGCATTTTCCGAAGCCTAAATGATCCCCAAATGCTTCCCAAACTATTCAAAATTGGAGTTCTACATTTGACATTCGGGTCCCTTTCGTTGCACAATGAGGAACCCCGCGCACAACTTACGCAAGGTTGTGCATCCCGCATGCTCCGAACCTTGGTGCTTCCGAACTTGCATTTTCCGAAGCCTAAATGATCTCCAAATGCTTCCCAAACTATTCAAAATTGGAGTTCTACATTTGACATTCGGGTCCCTTTCGTTTGCACAAGGAGGAACCCCGCGCACAACTTACGCAAGGTTGTGCATCCCGCATGCTCCGAACCTTGGTGCTTCCGAACTTGCATTTTCCGAAGCCTAAATGATCCCCAAATGCTTCCCAAACTATTCAAAATTGGAGTTCTACATTTGACATTCGGGTCCCTTTCGTTGCACAATGAGGAACCCCGCGCACAACTTACGCAAGGTTGTGCATCCCGCATGCTCCGAACCTTGGTGCTTCCGAACTTGCATTTTCCGAAGCCTAAATGATCCCCAAATGCTTCCCAAACTATTCAAAATTGGAGTTCTACATTTGACATTCGGGTCCCTTTCGTTTGCACAATGAGGAACCCCGCGCACAACTTACGCAAGGTTGTGCATCCCGCATGCTCCGAACCTTGGTGCTTCCGAACTTGCATTTTCCGAAGCCTAAATGATCCCCAAATGCTTCCCAAACTATTCAAAATTGGAGTTCTACATTTGACATTCGGGTCCCTTTCGTTGCACAATGAGGAACCCCGCGCACAACTTACGCAAGGTTGTGCATCCCGCATGCTCCGAACCATGGTGCTTCCGAACTTGCATTTTCCGAAGCCTAAATGATCCCCAAATGCTTCCCAAACTATTCAAAATTGGAGTTCTACATTTGACATTCGGGTCCCTTTCGTTGCACAATGAGGAACCCCGCGCACAACTTACGCAAGGTTGTGCATCCCGCATGCTCCGAACCTTGGTGCTTCCGAACTTGCATTTTCCGAAGCCTAAATGATCCCCAAATGCTTCCCAAACTATTCAAAATTGGAGTTCTACATTTGACATTCGGGTCCCATTCGTTTGCACAATGAGGAACCCCGCGCACAACTTACGCAAGGTTGTGCATCCCGCATGCTCCGAACCTTGGTGCTTCCAAACTTGCATTTTCCGAAGCCTAAATGATCCCCATATGCTTCCCAAACTATTCAAAATTGGAGTTCTACATTTGACATTCGGGTCCCTGTCGTTGCACAATGAGGAACCCCGCGCACAACTTACGCAAGGTTGTGCATCCCGCATGCTCCGAACCTTGGTGCTTCCGAACTTGCATTTTCCGAAGCCTAAATGATCCCCAAATGCTTCCCAAACTATTCAAAATTGGAGTTCTACATTTGACATTCGGGTCCGTTTCGTTTGCACAATGAGGAACCCCGCGCACAACTTACGCAAGGTTGTGCATCCCGCATGCTCCGAACCTTGGTGCTTCCGAACTTGCATTTTCCGAAGCCTAAATGATCCCCAAATGCTTCCCAAACTATTCAAAATTGGAGTTCTACATTTGACATTCGGGTCCCTTTCGTTGCACAATGAGGAACCCCGCGCACAACTTACGCAAGGTTGTGCATCCCGCATGCTCCGAACCTTGGTGCTTCCGAACTTGCATTTTCCGAAGCCTAAATGATGCCCAAATGCTTCCCAAACTATTCAAAATTGGAGTTCTACATTTTACATTCGGGTCCCTTTCGTTGCGCAATGAGGAACCCCGCGGACAACTCATGCAAGGTTATGCATCCCGCATGCTCCGTACCTTGGTGCTTCCGAACTTGCATTTTCCGAAGCCTAAATGATCCCCAAATGCTTGCCAAACTATTCAAAATTGGAGTTCTACATTTGACATTCGGGTCCCTTTCGTTGCACAATGAGGAACCCCGCGCACAACTTACGCTAGGTTGTGCATCCCGCATGCTCCGAACCTTGGTGCTTCCGAACTTGCATTTTCCGAAGCCTAAATGATCCCCAAATGCTTCCCAAACTATTCAAAATTGGAGTTCTACATTTGACATTCGGGTCCGTTTCGTTTGCACAATGAGGAACCCCGCGCACAACTTACGCAAGGTTGTGCATCCAGCATGCTCCGAACCTTGGTGCTTCCGAACTTGCATTTTCCGAAGCCTAAATGATCCCCAAATGCTTGCCAAACTATTCAAAATTGGATTTCTACATTTGACATTCGGGTCCGTTTCGTTGTACAATGAGGAACCCCGCGCACAACTTACGCAAGGTTGTGCATCCCGCATGATCCGAACTTTGGTGCTTCCGAACTTGCATTTTCCGAAGCCTAAATGATCCCCAAATGCTTGCCAAACGATTCAAAATTGGAGTTCTACATTTGACATTCGGGTCCCTTTCGTTGCACAATGAGGAACCCCGCGCACAACTTACGCAAGGTTGTGCATCCCGCATGCTCCGAACCTTGGTGCTTCCGAACTTGCATTTTCCGAAGCCTAAATGATCCCCAAATGCTTCCCAAACTATTCAAAATTGGAGTTCTACATTTGACATTCGGGTCCCTTTCGTTGCACAATGAGGAACCCCGCGCACAACTTACGCAAGGTTGTGCATCCCGCATGCTCCGAACCTTGGTGCTTCCGAACTTGAATTTTCCGAAGCCTAAATGATCCCCAAATGCTTCCCAAACTATTCAAAATTGGAGTTCTACATTTGACATTCGGGTCCCTTTCGTTTTCACAATGAGGAACCCCATGCACAACTTACGCAAGGTTGTGCATCCCGCATGCTCCGAACCTTGGTGCTTCCGAACTTGCATTTTCCGAAGCCTAAATGATCCCCAAATGCTTCCCAAACTATTCAAAATTGGAGTTCTACATTTGACATTCGGGTCCCTTTCGTTTGCACAATGTGGAACCCTGCGCACAACTTACGCAAGGTTGTGCATCCCGCGTGCTCCGAACCTTGGTGCTTCCGAACTTGCATTTTCCGAAGCCTAAATGATCCCCAAATGCTTCCCAAACTATTCAAAATTGGAGTTCTACATTTGACATTCGGGTCCCTTTCGTTTGCACAAGGAGGAACCCCGCGGACAACTTATGCAAGGTTGTGCATCCCGCATGCTCCGTACCTTGGTGCTTCCGAACTTGCATTTTCCGAAGCCTAAATGATCCCCATATGCCACCCAAACTATTCAAAATTGGAGTTCTACATTTGACATTCGGGTCCCTTTCGTTTGCACAATGAGGAACCACACGCAGAACTTACGCAAGGTTGTGCATCGCGCATGCTCCGAACCTTGGAGCTTCCAAACTTGCATTTTCCGAAGCCTAAATGATCCCCAAATGCTTCCCAAACTATTCAAAATTGGAGTTCTACATTTGACATTCGGGTCCCTTTCGTTGCACAATGAGGAACCCCGCGCACAACTTACGCAAGGTTGTGCATCCCGCATGCTCCGAACCTTGGTGCTTCCGAACTTGCATTTTCCGAAGCCTAAATGATCCCCAAATGCTTCCCAAACTATTCAAAATTGGAGTTCTACATTTGAGATTCGGGTCCCTTTCGTTGCAAAATGAGGAACCCCAAGCACAACTTACGCAAGGTTGTGCATCCCGCATGCTCCGAACCTTGGTGCTTCCGAACTTGCATTTTCCGAAGCCCAAATGATCCCCAAATGCTTCCCAAACTATTCAAAATTGGAGTTCTACATTTGACATTCGGGTCCCTTTCGTTGCACAATGAGGAACCCCGCGCACAACTTACGCAAGGTTGTGCATCCCGCATGCTCCGAACCTTGGTGCTTCCGAACTTGCATTTTCCGAAGCCTAATTGATCCCCAAATGCTTCCCAAACTATTCAAAATTTGAGTTCTACATTTGACATTCGGGTCCCTTTCGTTTGCACAATGAGGAACCCCGCGCACAACTTACGCAAGGTTGTGCATCCCGCATGCTCCGAACCTTGGTGCTTCCGAACTTGCATTTTCCGAAGCCTAAATGATCCCCAAATGCTTCCCAAACTATTCAAAATTGGAGTTCTACATTTGACATTCGGGTCCCTTTCGTTGCACAATGAGGAACCCCGCGCACAACTTACGCAAGGTTGTGCATCCCGCATGCTCCGAACCTTGGTGCTTCCGAACTTGCATTTTCCGAAGCCTAAATGATCCCCAAATGCTTCCCAAACTATTCAAAATTGGAGTTCTATATTTGACATTCGGGGCCCTTTCGTTTGCACAATGAGGAACCCCGCGCACAACTTACGCAAGGTTGTGCATCCCGCATGCTCCGAACCTTGGTGCTTCCGAACTTGCATTTTCCGAAGCCTAAATGATCTCCAAATGCTTCCCAAACTATTCAAAATTGGAGTTCTACATTTCACATTCGGGTCCCTTTCGTTGCAAAATGAGGAACCCCGCGCACAACTTACGCAAGGTTGTGCATCCCGCATGCTCCGAACCTTGGTGCTTCCGAACTTGCATTTTCCGAAGCCTAAATGATCCCCAAATGCTTCCCAAACTATTCAAAATTGGAGTTCTACATTTGACATTCGGGTCCCTTTCGTTTGCACAATGTGGAACCCCGCGCACAACTTACGCAAGGTTGTGCATCCCGCATGCTCCGAACCTTGGTGCTTCCGAACTTGCATTTTCCGAATCCTAATTGATCCCCAAATGCTTCCCAAACTATTCAAAATTGCAGTTCTACATTTGACATTCGGGTCCCTTTCGTTTGCACAATGAGGAACCACACGCACAACTTACGCAAGGTTGTGCATCGCGCATGCTCCGAACCTTGGAGCTTCCAAACTTGCATTTTCCGAAGCCTAAATGATCCCCAAATGCTTCCCAAACTATTCAAAATTGGAGTTCTACATTTGACATTCGGGTCCCTTTCGTTTGCACAATGAGGAACCCCGCGCACAACTTACGCAAGGTTGTGCATCCCGCATGCTCCGAACCTTGGTGCTTCCGAACTTGCATTTTCCGAAGCCTAAATGATCCCCAAATGCTTCCCAAACTATTCAAAATTGGAGTTCTACATTTGACATTCGGGTCCCTTTCGTTGCACAATGAGGAACCCCGCGCACAACTTACGCAAGGTTGTGCATCCCGCATACTCCGAACCTTCGTGCTTCCGAACTTGCATTTTCCGAAGCCTAAATGATCCCCAGATGCTTCCCAAACTATTCAAAATTGGAGTTCTACATTTGACATTCGGGTCCCTTTCGTTGCACAATGAGGAACCCCGCGCACAACTTACGCAAGGTTGTGCATCCCGCATGCTCCGAACCTTGGTGCTTCCGAACTTGCATTTTCCGAAGCCTAAATGATCCCCAAATGCTTCTCAAACTATTCAAAATTGGCGTTCTACATTTGACAATTGGGTCCGTTTCGTTTGCACAATTAGGAACCCAGCGCACAACTTACGCAAGGTTGTGCATCCCGCATGCTCCGAACCTTCGTGCTTCCGAACTTGCATTTTCCGAAGCCTAAATGATCCCCAAATGCTTCCCAAACTATTCAAAATTGGAGTTCTACATTTGACATTCGGGTCCCTTTCGTTGCACAATGAGGAACCCCGCGCACAACTTACGCAAGGTCGTGCATCCCGCATGCTCCGAACCTTGGTGCTTCCGAACTTGCATTTTCCGAAGCCTAAATGATCCCCAAATGCTTCCCAAACTATTCAAAATTGGAGTTCTACATTTGACATTCGGGTCCCTTTCGTTTGCACAATGAGGAACCCCGCGCACAACTTACGCAAGGTTGTGCATCCCGCATGCTCCGAACCTTGGTGCTTCCGAACTTGCATTTTCCGAAGCCTAAATGATCCCCAAATGCTTCCCAAACTATTCAAAATTGGAGTTCTACATTTGACATTCGGGTCCCTTTCGTTGCAAAATGAGGAACCCCGCGCACAACTTACGCAAGGTTTTGCATCCCACATGCTCCGAACCTTGGTGCTTCCGAACTTGCATTTTCCGAAGCCTAAATGATCCCCAAATGCTTCCCAAACTATTCAAAATTGGAGTTCTACATTTGACATTCGGGTCCCTTTCGTTTGCACAATGTGGAACCCCGCGCACAACTTACGCAAGGTTGTGCATCCCGCATGCTCCGAACCTTGGTGCTTCCGAACTTGCATTTTCCGAAGCCTAAATGATCCCCAAATGCTTCCCAAACTATTCAAAATTGGAGTTCTACATTTGACATTCGGGTCCCTTTCGTTTGCACATTGTGGAACCCCGCGCACAACTTACGCAAGGTTGTGCATCCCGCATGCTCCGAACCTTGGTGCTTCCGAACTTGCATTTTCCGAAGCCTAAATGATCCCCAAATGCTTCCCAAACTATTCAAAATTGGAGTTCTACATTTGACATTCGTGTCCGTTTCGTTTGCACAATGAGGAACACCGCGCACAACTTACGCAAGGTTGTGCATCCCGCATGCTCCGAACCTTGGTGCTTCCGAACTTGCATTTTCCGAAGCCTAAATGATCCCCAAATGCTTCCCAAACTATTCAAAATTGGAGTTCTACATTTGACATTCGGGTCCCTTTCGTTGCACAATGAGGAACCCCGCGCACAACTTACGCAAGGTTGTGCATCCCGCATGCTCCGAACCTTGGTGCTTCCAAACTTGCATTTTCCGAAGCCTAAATGATCCCCAAATGCTTCCCAAACTATTCAAAATTGGAGTTCTACATTTGACATTCGGGTCCCTTTCGTTGCACAATGAGGAACCCCGCGCACAACTTACGCAAGGTTGTGCATCCCGCATGCTCCGAACCTTGGTGCTTCCGAACTTGCATTTTCCGAAGCCTAAATGATCCCCAAATGCTTCCCAAACTATTCAAAATTGGAGTTCTACATTTGACATTCGGGTCCGTTTCGTTTGCACAATGAGGAACCCCGCGCACAACTTACGCAAGGTTGTGCATCCCGCATGCTCCGAACCTTGGTGCTTCCGAACTTGCATTTTCCGAAGCCTAAATGATCCCCAAATGCTTCCCAAACTATTCAAAATTGGAGTTCTACATTTGACATTCGGGTCCCTTTCGTTTGCACAATGAGGAACCCCGCGCACAACTTACGCAAGGTTGTGCATCCCGCATGCTCCGAACCTTGGTGCTTCCGAACTTGCATTTTCCGAAGCCTAAATGATCTCCAAATGCTTCCCAAACAATTCAAAATTGGAGTTCTACATTTGACATTCGGGTCCCTTTCGTTTGCACAATGAGGAACCCCGCGCACAACTTACGCAAGGTTGTGCATCCCGCATGCTCCGAACCTTGGTGCTTCCGAACTTGCATTTTCCGAAGCCTAAATGATCCCCAAATGCTTTCCAAACTATTCAAAATTGGAGTTCTACATTTGACCTTCGGGTCCCTTTCGTTTGCACAATGAGGAACCCCGCGCACAACTTACGCAAGGTTGTGCATCCCGCATGATCCGAACCTTGGTGCTTCCGAACTTGCATTTTCCGAAGCCTAAATGATACCTAAATGCTTTCCAAACTATTCAAAATTGGAGTTCTACATTCGACATTCGGGTCCCTTTCGTTTGCACAATGAGGAACCCCGCGCACAACTTACGCAAGGTTGTGCATCGCGCATGCTCCGAACCTTGGTGCTTCCGAACTTGCATTTTCCGAAGCCAAAATGATCCCCAAATGCTTCCCAAACTATTCAAAATTGGAGTTCTACATTTGACATTCGGGTCCCTTTCGTTTGCACAATGAGGAACCCCGCGCACAACTTACGCAAGGTTGTGCATCCCGCATGCTCCGAACCTTGGTGCTTCCGAACTTGCATTTTCCGAAGCCTAAATGATCCCCAAATGCTTCCCAAACTATTCAAAATTGGAGTTCTACATTTGACATTCGGGTCCCTTTCGTTTGCACAATGAGGAACCCCGCGCACAACTTACGCAAGGTTGTGCATCCCGCATGCTCCGAACGTTGGTGCTTCCGAACTTGCATTTTCCGAAGCCTAAATGATCCCCAAATGCTTCCCAAACTATTCAAAATTGGAGTTCTACATTTGACATTCGGGTCCCTTTCGTTTGCACAATGAGGAACCCCGCGCACAACTTACGCAAGGTTGTGCATCCTGCATGCTCCGAACCTTGGTGCTTCCGAACTTGCATTTTCCGAAGCCTAAATGATCCCCAAATGCTTCCCAAACTATTCAAAATTGGAGTTCTACATTTGACATTCGGGTCCCTTTCGTTTGCACAATGAGGAACCCCGCGCACAACTTACGCAAGGTTGTGCATCCCGCATGCTCCGAACCTTGGTGCTTCCGAACTTGCATTTTCCGAAGCCTAAATGATCCCCAAATGCTTCCCAAACTATTCAAAATTGGAGTTCTACATTTGACATTCGGGTCCCTTTCGTTTGCACAATGAGGAACCCGCGCACAACTTACGCAAGGTTGTGCATCCCGCATGCTCCGAACCTTGGTGCTTCCGAACTTGCATTTTCCGAAGCCTAAATGATCCCCAAATGCTTCCCAAACTATTCAAAATTGGAGTTCTACATTTGACATTCGGGTCCCTTTCGTTTGCACAATGAGGAACCCCGCGCACAACTTACGCAAGTTTGTGCATCCCGCATGCTCCGAACCTTGGTGCTTCCGAACTTGCATTTTCCGAAGCCTAAATGATCTCCAAATGCTTCCCAAACTATTCTAAATTGGAGTTCTACATTTGACATTCGGGTCCCTTTCGTTTGCACAATGAGGAACCCCGCGCACAACTTACGCAAGGTTGTGCATCCCGCATGCTCCGAACCTTGGTGCTTCCGAACTTGCATTTTCCGAAGCCTAAATGATCCCCAAATGCTTTCAAAACTATTCAAAATTGGAGTTCTACATTAGACATTCGGGTCCCTTTCGTTTGCATAATGAGGAACCCGCGCACAACTTACGCAAGGTTGTGCATCCCGCATGCTCCGAACCTTGGTGCTTCCGAACTTGCATTTTCCGAAGCCTAAATGATCCCCAAATGCTTCCCAAACTATTCAAAATTGGAGTTCTACATTTGACATTCGGGTCCCTTTCGTTTGCACAATGAGGAACCACACGCACAACTTACGCAAGGTTGTGCATCCCGCATGCTCCGAACCTTGGTGCTTCCGAACTTGCATTTTCCGAAGCCTAAATGATCTCCAAATGCTTCCCAAGCTATTATTAATTGGAGTTCTACATTTGACATTCGGGTCCCTTTCGTTTGCACAATGTGGAACCCTGCGCACAACTTACGCAAGGTTGTGCATCCCGCATGCTCCGAACCTTGGTGCTTCCGAACTTGCATTTTCCGAAGCCTAAATGATCCCCAAATGCTTCCCAAACTATTCAAAATTGGAGTTCTACATTTGACATTCGGGTCCCTTTCGTTTGCACAAGGAGGAACCCCGCGCACAACTTACGCAAGGTTGTGCATCCCGCATGCTCCGAACCTTGGTGCTTCCGAACTTGCATTTTCCGAAGCCTAAATGATCCCCAAATGCTTCCCAAACTATTCAAAATTGGAGTTCTACATTTGACATTCGGGTCCCTTTCGTTTGCACAATGAGGAACCACACGCACAACTTACGCAAGGTTGTGCATCCCGCATGCTCCGAACCTTGGTGCTTCCGAACTTGCATTTTCCGAAGCCTAAATGATCCCCAAATGCCTCCCAAACTATTCAAAATTGGAGTTCTACATTTGACATTCGGGTCCCTTTCGTTTCCACAATGAGGAACCCCGCGCACAACTTACGCAAGGTTGTGCATCCCGCATGCTCCGAACCTTGGTGCTTCCGAACTTGCATTTTCCGAAGCCTAAATGATCCCCAAATGCTTCCCAAACTATTCAAAATTGGAGTTCTACATTTGACATTCGGGTCCCTTTCGTTTGCACAATGAGGAACCCCGCGCACAACTTACGCAAGGTTGTGCATCCCGCATGCTCCGAACCTTGGTGCTTCCGAACTTGCATTTTCCGAAGCCTGAATGATCCCCAAATGCTTCCCAAACTATTCAAAATTGGAGTTCTACATTTGACATTCGGGTCCCTTTCGTTTGCACAATGAGGAACCCCGCGCACAACTTACGCAACGTTGTGCATCCCGCATGCTCCGAACCTTGGTGCTTCCGAACTTGCATTTTCCGAAGCCTAAATGATCCCCAAATGCTTCCCAAACTATTCAAAATTGGAGTTCTACATTTGACATTCGGGTCCCTTTCGTTTGCACAATTAGGAATCCCGCGCACAACTTACGCAAGGTTGTGCATCCCGCATGCTCCGAACCTTGGTGCTTCCGAACTTGCATTTTCCGAAGCCTAAATGATCCCCAAATGCTTCCCAAACTATTCAAAATTGGAGTTCTACATTTGACATTCGGGTCCCTTTCGTTTGCACAATGAGGAACCCCGCGCACAACTTACGCAAGGTTGTGCATCCCGCATGCTCCGAACCTTGGTGCGTCCGAACTGGCATTTTCCGAAGCCTAAATGATCTCCAAATGCTTCCCAAACTATTCAAAATTGGAGTTCTACATTTGACATTCGGGTCCCTTTCGTTTGCACAAGGAGGAACCCCGCGCACAACTTACGCAAGGTTGTGCATCCCGCATGCTCCGAACCTTGGTGCTTCCGAACTTGCATTTTCCGAAGCCTAAATGATCTCCAAATGCTTCCCAAACTATTCAAAATTGGAGTTCTACATTTGACATTCGGGTCCCTTTCGTTTGCACAATGAGGAACCCCGCGCACAACTTACGCAAGGTTGTGCATCCCGCATGCTCCGAACCTTGGTGCTTCCGAACTTGCATTTTCCGAAGCCTAAATGATCCCCAAATGCTTCCCAAACTATTCAAAATTGGAGTTCTACATTTGACATTCGGGTCCCTTTCGTTTGCACAATGAGGAACCCCGCGCACAACTTACGCAAGGTTGTGCATCCCGCATGCTCCGAACCTTGGTGCTTCCGAACTTGCATTTTCCGAAGCCTAAATGATCCCCAAATGCTCCCAAACTATTCAAAATTGGAGATCTACATTTGACATTCGGGTCCCTTTCGTTTGCACAATGAGGAACCACGCGCACAACTTACGCAAGGTTGTGCATCCCGCATGCTCCGAACCTTGGTGCTTCCGAACTTGCATTTTCCGAAGCCTAAATGATCCCCAAATGCTTCCCAAACTATTCAAAATTGGAGTTCTACATTTGACATTCGGGCCCCTTTCGTTTGCACAATGAGGAACCCCGCGCACAACTTACGCAAGGTTGTGCATCCCGCATGCTCCGAACCTTGGTGCTTCCGAACTTGCATTTTCCGAAGCCTAAATGATCCCCAAATGCTTCCCAAACTATTCTAAATTGGAGTTCTACATTTGACATTCGGGTCCCTTTCGTTTGCACAATGAGGAACCCCGCGCACAACTTACGCAAGGTTGTGCATCCCGCATGCTCCGTACCTTGGTGCTTCCGAACTTGCATTTTCCGAAGCCTAAATGATCCCCAAATGCTACCCAAACTATTCAAAAATGGAGTTCTACATTTGACATTCGGGCCCCTTTCGTTTGCACAATGAGGAACCCCGCGCACAACTTACGCAAGGTTGTGCATCCCGCATGCTCCGAACCTTGATGCTTCCGAACTTGCATTTTCCGAAGCCTAAATGATCCCCAAATGCTTCCCAAACTATTCAAAATTGGAGTTCTACATTTGACATTCGGGTCCCTTTCGTTTGCACAATGAGGAACCCCGCGCACAACTTACGCAAGGTTGTGCATCCCGCATGCTCCGAACCTTGGTGCTTCCGAACTTGCATTTTCCGAAGCCTAAATGATCCCCAAATGCTTCCCA
Source organism: Melastoma dodecandrum (assembly GCA_029817715.1). Lineage (NCBI taxonomy): Eukaryota > Viridiplantae > Streptophyta > Magnoliopsida > Myrtales > Melastomataceae > Melastoma > Melastoma dodecandrum. The sequence goes on along the minus strand of JARUPY010000596.1, from coordinate 443,157 downwards.
AACTATTCAAAATTGGAGTTCTACATTTGACATTCGGGTCCCTTTCGTTTGCACAATGAGGAACCCCGCGCACAACTTACGCAAGGTTGTGCATCCCGCATGCTCCGAACCTTGGTGCTTCCGAACTTGCATTTTCCGAAGCCTAAATGATCTCCAAATGCTTCCCAAACTATTCAAAATTGGAGTTCTACATTTGACATTCGGGTCCCTTTCGTTTGCACAATGAGGAACCCCGCGCACAACTTACGCAAGGTTGTGCATCCCGCATGCTCCGAACCTTGGTGCTTCCGAACTTGCATTTTCCGAAGCCTAAATGATCTCCAAATGCTTCCCAAACTATTCAAAATTGGAGTTCTACATTTGACATTCGGGTCCCTTTCGTTTGCACAAGGAGGAACCCCGCGCACAACTTACGCAAGGTTGTGCATCCCGCATGCTCCGAACCTTGGTGCTTCCGAACTTACATTTTACGAAGCCTAAATGATCCCCAAATGCTCCCCAAACTATTCAAAATTGGAGTTCTACATTTGACATTCGGGTCCCTTTCGTTGCACAATGAGGAACCCCGCGCACAACTTACGCAAGGTTGTGCATCCCGCATGCTCCGAACCTTGGTGCTTCCGACCTTGCATTTTCCGAAGCCTAAATGATCCCCAAATGCTTCCCAAACTATTCAAAATTGGAGTTCTACTTTTGACATTCGGGTCCTTTTCGTTTGCACAATGAGGAACTCCGCGCACAACTTACGCAACGTTGTGCATCCCGCATGCTCCGAACCTTGGTGCTTCCGAACTTGCATTTTCCGAAGCCTGAATGATCCCCAAATGCTTCCCAAACTATTCAAAATTGGAGTTCTACATTTGACATTCGGGTCCCTTTCGTTTGCACAATGAGGAACCCCGCGCACAACTTACGCAACGTTGTGCATCCCGCATGCTCCGAACCTTGGTGCTTCCGAACTTGCATTTTCCGAAGCCTAAATGATCCCCAAATGGTTCCCAAACTACTCAAAATTAGAGTTCTACAGTTGACATTTGAGTCCCTTTTGTTTGCACAATGAGGAACCCCGCGCACAACTTACGCAACGTTGTGCATCCCGCATGCTCCGAACCTTGGTGCTTCCGAACTTGCATTTTCCGAAGCCTAAATGATCCCCAAATGGTTCCCAAACTACTCAAAATTAGAGTTCTACCGTTGACATTTGAGTCCCTTTTGTTTGCACAATGAGGAACCCCGCGCACAACTTACGCAACGTTGTGCATTCCGCATGCTGCGAACCTTGGTGATTCCGAACTTGCATTTTCCGAAGCCTAAATGATCCCCAAATGCTTCCTAAACTATTCAAAATTGGAGTTCTACATTTGACATTCGGGTCCCTTTCGTTTGCACAATGAGGAACCCCGCGCACAACTTACGCAAGGTTGTGCATCCCGCATGCTCCGAACCTTGGTGCTTCCGAACTTGCATTTTCCGAAGCCTAAATGTTCCCCAAATGCTTCCCAAACTATTCAAAATTGGAGTTCTACATTTGACATTCGGGTCCCTTTCGTTTGCACAATGAGGAACCCCGCGCACAACTTACGCAAGGTTGTGCATCCCGCATGCTCCGAACCTTGATGCTTCCGAACTTGCATTTTCCGAAGCCTAAATGATCTCCAAATGCTTCCCAAACTATTCAAAATTGGAGTTCTACATTTGACATTCGGGTCCCTTTCGTTTGCACAATGAGGAACCCCGCGCACAACTTACGCAAGGTTGTGCATCCCGCATGCTCCGAACCTTGATGCTTCCGAACTTGCATTTTCCGAAGCCTAAATGATCCCCAAATGCTTCCCAAACTATTCAAAATTGGAGTTCTACATTTGACATTCGGGTCCCTTTCGTTTGCACAAGGAGGAACCCCGCGCACAACTTACGCAAGGTTGTGCATCCCGCATGCTCCGAACCTTGGTGCTTCCGAACTTGCATTTTCCGAAGCTTAAATGATCCCCAAATGCTTCCCAAACTATTCAAAATTGGAGTTCTACATTTGACATTCGGGTCCCTTTCGTTTGCACAATGAGGAACCCCGCGCACAACTTACGCAAGGTTGTGCATCCCGCATGCTCCGAACCTTGGTGCTTCCGAACTTGCATTTTCCGAAGCCTAAATGTTCCCCAAATGCTTCCAAACTATTCAAAATTGGAGTTCTACATTTGACATTCGGGTCCCTTTCGTTTGCACAAAGTGGAACCCCGCGCACAACTTACGCAAGGTTGTGCATCCCGCATACTCCGAACCATGGTGCTTCCGAACTTGCATTTTCCGAAGCCTAAATGATACCCAAATGCTTCCCAAACTATTCAAAATTGGAGTTCTACATTTGACATTCGGGTCCCTTTCGTTTGCACAATGAGGAACCCCGCGCACAACTTACGCAAGGTTGTGCATCCCGCATGCTCCGAACCTTGGTGCTTCCGAACTTGCATTTTCCGAAGCCTAAATGATCCCCAAATGCTTCCCAAACTATTCAAAATTGGAGTTCTACATTTGACCTTCGGGTCCCTTTCGTTTGCACAATGAGGAACCCCGCGCACAACTTACGCAAGGTTGTGCATCCCGCATGCTCCGAACCTTGGTGCTTCCGAACTTGCATTTTCCGAAGCCTAAATGATCCCCAAATGCTTCCCAAACTATTCAAAATTGGAGTTCTACATTTGACATTCGGGTCCCTTTCGTTTGCACAATGAGGAACCCCGCGCACAACTTACGCAAGGTTGTGCATCCCGCATGCTCCGAACCTTGGTGCTTCCGAACTAGCATTTTCCGAAGCCTAAATGATCCCCAAATGCTTCCCAAACTATTCAAAATTGGAGTTCTACATTTGACATTCGGGTCCCTTTCGTTTGCACAATGAGGAACCCCGCGCACAACTTACGCAAGGTTGTGCATCCCGCATGCTCCGAACCTTGGTGCTTCCGAACTTGCATTTTCCGAAGCCTAAATGATCCCCAAATGCTTCCCAAACTATTCAAAATTGGAGTTCTACATTTGACATTCGGGTCCCTTTCGTTTGCATAATGAGGAACCCCGCGCACAACTTACGCAAGGTTGTGCATCCCGCATGCTCCGAACCTTGGTGCTTCCGAACTTGCATTTTCCGAAGCCTAAATGATCTCCAAATGCTTCCCAAACTATTCAAAATTGGAGTTCTACATTTGACATTCGGGTCCCTTTCGTTTGCACAAGGAGGAACCCCGCGCACAACTTACGCAAGGTTGTGCATCCCGCATGCTCCGAACCTTGGTGCTTCCGAACTTGCATTTTCCGAAGCCTAAATGATCTCCAAATGCTTCCCAAACTATTCAAAATTGGAGTTCTACATTTGACATTCGGGTCCCTTTCGTTTGCACAAGGAGGAACCCCGCGCACAACTTACGCAAGGTTGTGCATCCCGCATGCTCCGAACCTTGGTGCTTCCGAACTTGCATTTTCCGAAGCCTAAATGATCCCCAAATGCTTCCCAAACTATTCAAAATTGGAGTTCTACATTTGACATTCGGGTCCCTTTCGTTTGCATAATGAGGAACCCCGCGCACAACTTACGCAAGGTTGTGCATCCCGCATGCTCCGAACCTTGGTGCTTCCGAACTTGCATTTTCCGAAGCCTAAATGATCCCCAAATGCTTCCAAACTATTCAAAATTGGAGTTCTACATTTGACATTCGGGTCCCTTTCGTTTGCACAAGGAGGAACCCCGCGCACAACTTACGCAAGGTTGTGCATCCCGCATGCTCCGAACCTTGGTGCTTCCGAACTTGCATTTTCCGAAGCCTAAATGATCCCCAAATGCTTCCCAAACTATTCAAAATTGGAGTTCTACATTTGACATTCGGGTCCCTTTCGTTTGCACAATGAGGAACCCCGCGCACAACTTACGCAAGGTTGTGCATCCCGCATGCTCCGAACCTTGGTGCTTCCGAACTTGCATTTTCCGAAGCCTAAATGATCCCCAAATGCTTCCCAAACTATTCAAAATTGGAGTTCTACATTTGACATTCGGGTCCCTTTCGTTTGCACAAGGAGGAACCCCGCGCACAACTTATGCAAGGTTGTGCATCCCGCATGCTCCGAACCTTGGTGCTTCCGAACTTGCATTTTCCGAAGCCTAAATGATCCCCAAATGCTTCCCAAACTATTCAAAATTGGAGTTCTACATTTGACATTCGGGTCCCTTTCGTTTGCACAATGAGGAACCCCACGCACAACTTACGCAAGGTTGTGCATCCCGCATGCTCCGAACCTTGGTGCTTCCGAACTTGCATTTTCCGAAGCCTAAATGATCCCCAAATGCTTCCCAAACTATTCAAAATTGGAGTTCTACATTTGACATTCGGGTCCCTTTCGTTTGCACAATGAGGAACCCCGCGCACAACTTACGCAAGGTTGTGCATCCCGCATGCTCCGAACCTTGGTGCTTCCGAACTTGCATTTTCCGAAGCCTAAATGATCCCCAAATGCTTCCCAAACTATTCAAAATTGGAGTTCTACATTTGACATTCGGGTCCCTTTCGTTTGCAGAATGAGGAACCCCGCGCACAACTTACGCAAGGTTGTGCATCCCGCATGCTCCGAACCTTGGTGCTTCCGAACTTGCATTTTCCGAAGCCTAAATGATCCCCAAATGCTTCCCAAACTATTCAAAATTGGAGTTCTACATTTGACATTCGGGTCCCTTTCGTTTGCACAATGAGGAACCCCGCGCACAACTTACGCAAGGTTGTGCATCCCGCATGCTCCGAACCTTGGTGCTTCCGAACTTGCATTTTCCGAAGCCTAAATGATCCCCAAATGCTTCCCAAACTATTCAAAATTGGAGTTCTACATTTGACATTCGGGTCCCTTTCGTTTGCACAAGGAGGAACCCCGCGCACAACCTACGCAAGGTTGTGCATCCCGCATGCTCCGAACCTTGGTGCTTCCGAACTTGCATTTTCCGAAGCCTAAATGATCCCCAAATGCTTCCCAAACTATTCAAAATTGGAGTTCTACATTTGACATTCGGGTCCCTTTCGTTTGCACAAGGAGGAACCCCGCGCACAACTTACGCAAGGTTGTGCATCCCGCATGCTCCGAACCTTGGTGCTTCCGAACTTGCATTTTCCGAAGCCTAAATGATCCCCAAATGCTACCCAAACTATTCAAAATTGGAGTTCTACATTTGACATTCGGGTCCCGTTCGTTTGCACAATGAGGAACCCCGCGCACAACTTACGCAAGGTTGTGCATCCCGCATGCTCCGAACCTTGGTGCTTCCGAACTTGCATTTTCCGAAGCCTAAATGATCCCCAAATGCTTCCAAACTATTCAAAATTCGAGTTCTACATTTGACATTCGGGTCCCTTTCGTTTGCACAACGAGGAACCCCGCGCACAACTTACGCAAGATTGTGCATCCCGCATGCTCCGAATCTTTGTGCTTCCGAACTTGCATTTTCCGAAGGATAAATAATCCCCAAATGCTTCCCAAACTATTCAAAATTGGAGTTCTACATTTGACATTCGGGTCCCTTTCGTTTGCATAATGAGGAACCCCGCGCACAACTTACGCAAGGCTGTGCATCCCGCATGCTCTGAACCTTGGTGCTTCCGAACTTGCATTTTCCGAAGCCTAAATGATCCCCAAATGCTTCCCAAACTATTCAAAATTGGAGTTCTACATTTGACATTCGGGTCCCTTTCGTTTGCACAATGAGGAACCCCGCGCTCAACTTACGCAAGGTTGTGCATCCCGCATGCTCCGTACCTTGGTGCTTCCGAACTTGCATTTTCCGAAGCCTAAATGATGCCCAAATGCTTCCCAAACTATTCAAAATTGGAGTTCTACATTTGACATTCGGGTCCCTTTCGTTTGCACAATGAGGAACCCCGCGCACAACTTACGCAAGGTTGTGCATCCCGCATGCTCCGAACCTTGGTGCTTCCGAACTTGCATTTTCCGAAGCCTAAATGATGCCCAAATGCTTCCCAAACTATTCAAAATTGGAGTTCTACATTTGACATTCGGGTCCCTTTCGTTTGCACAATGAGGAACCCCGCGCACAACTTACGCAAGGTTGTGCATCCCGCATGCTCCGAACCTTGGTGCTTCCGAACTTGCATTTTCCGAAGCCTAAATGATCCCCAAATGCTTCCCAAACTATTCAAAATTGAAGTTCTACATTTGACATTCGGCTCCCTTTCGTTTGCACAATGAGGAACCCCGCGCACAACTTACGCAAGGTTGTGCATCCCGCATGCTCCGAACCTTGGTGCTTCCGAACTTGCATTTTCCGAAGCCTAAATGATCCCCAAATGCTTCCCAAACTATTCAAAATTGGAGTTCTACATTTGACATTCGGGTCCCTTTCGTTTGCACAATGAGGAACCCCGCGCACAACTTACGCAAGGTTGTGCATCCCGCATGCTCCGAACCTTGGTGCTTCCGAACTTGCATTTTCCGAAGCCTAAATGATCCCCAAATGCTTCCCAAACTATTCAAAATTGGAGTTCTACATTTGACATTCGGGTCACTTTCGTTTGCACAAGGAGGAACCCCGCGCACAACTTACGCAAGGTTGTGCATCCCGCATGCTCCGAACCTTGGTGCTTCCGAACTTGCATTTTCCGAAGCCTAAATGATCCCCAAATGCTTCCCAAACTATTCAAAATTGGAGTTCTACATTTGACATTCGTGTCCCTTTCGTTTGCACAAGGAGGAACCCCGCGCACAACTTATGCAAGGTTGTGCATCCCGCATGCTCCGAACCTTGGTGCTTCCGAACTTGCATTTTCCGAAGCCTAAATGATCCCCAAATGCTTCCCAAACTATTCAAAGTTGGAGTTCTTCATTTGACATTCGGGTCCCATTCGTTTGCACAATGAGGAACCCCGCGCACAACTTACGCAAGGTTGTGCATCCCGCATGCTCCGAACCTTGGTGCTTCCGAACTTGCATTTTCCGAAGCCGAGATGATCCCCTAATGCTTCCTAAACTATTCAAAATTGGAGATCTAACTTTGACATTCGGGCCCCTTTCGTTTGCACAATGAGGAACCCCGCGCACAACTTACGCAAGGTTGTGCATCCCGCATGCTCCGAACCTTGGTGCTTCCGAACTTGCATTTTCCGAAGCCTAAATGATTCCCAAATGCTTCCCAAACTATTCAAAATTAGAGTTCTACATTTGACATTCGGGTCCCTTTCGTTTGCACAATGAGGAACCCCGTGCACAACTTACGCAAGGTTGTGCATCCCGCATGCTCCGAACCTTGGTGCTTCCGAACATGCATTTTCCGAAGCATAATGATCCCCAAATACTTCCCAAACTATTCAAAATTGGTGTTCTACATTTGACATTCGGGTCCCTTTCGTTGCAAAATGAGGAACCCCGCGCACAACTTACGCAAGGTTGTGCATCCCGCATGCTCCGAACCTTGGTGCTTCCGAACTTGCATTTTCCGAAGCCTAAATGTTCCCCAAATGCTTCCCAAAATATTCAAAATTGGAGTTCTACATTTGACATTCGTGTCCCTTTCGTTGCACAATTAGGAACCCCGCGCACAACTTACGCAAGGTTGTGTATCCCGCATGCTCCGAACCTTGGTGCTCCCGAACTTGCATTTTCCGAAGCCTAAATGATCCCCAAATGCTTCCCAAACTATTCAAAATTGGAGTTCTACATGTGACATTCGGGTCCCTTTCGTTTGCACAAGGAGGAACCCCGCGCACAACTTATGCAAGGTTGTGCATCCCGCATGCTCCGTACCTTGGTGCTTCCGAACTTGCATTTTCCGAAGCCTAAATGATCCCCAAATGCTTCCCAAACTATTCAAAATTGGAGTTCTACATTTGACATTCGGGTCCCTTTCGTTTGCACAATGAGGAACCCCGCGCACAACTTACGCAAGGTTGTGCATCCCGCATGCTCCGAACCTTGGTGCTTCCGAACTTGCATTTTCCGAAGCCTAAATGATCCCCAAATGCTTCCCAAACTATTCAAAATTGGAGTTCTACATTTGACATTCGGGTCCCTTTCGTTTGCACAATGTGGAACCCCGCGCACAACTTACGCAAGCTTGTGCATCGCGCATGCTCCGAACCTTGGTGCTTCCGAACTTGCATTTTCCGAAGCCCAAATGCTTCCCAAATTTTTCCCAAACTATTCAAAATTGGAGTTCTACATTTGACATTCGGGTCCCTTTCGTTTGCACAATGTGGAACCCCGCGCACAACTTACGCAAGGTTGTGCATCCCGCATGCTCCGAACCTTGGTGCTTCCGAACTTGCATTTTCCGAAGCCTAAATGATCCCCAAATGCTTCCCAAACTATTAAAAATTGGAGTTCTACATTTGACATTCGGGTCCCTTTCGTTTGCACAATGAGGAACCCGCGCACAACTTACGCAAGGTTGTGCATCCCGCATGCTCCGAACCCTGGTGCTTCCGATCTTGCATTTTCCGAAACCTAAATGATCCCCAAATGCTTGCCAAACTATTCAAAATTGGAGTTCTACATTTGACATTCGGGTCCGTTTCGTTTGCACAATGAGGAACCCCGCGCACAACTTACGCAAGGTTGTGCATCCCGCATGCTCCGAACCTTGGTGCTTCCGAACTTGCATTTTCCGAAGCCTAAATGATCCCGAAATGCTTCCCAAACAATTCAAAATTGGAGTTCTACATTTGACATTCGGGTCCCTTTCGTTTGCACAAGGAGGAACCCCGCGCACAACTTACGCAAGGTTGTGCATCCCGCATGCTCCGTACCTTGGTGCTTCCCAACTTGCATTTTCCGAAGCCTAAATGATCCCCAAATGCTTCCCAAACTATTCAAAATTGGAGTTCTACATTTGACATTCGGGTCCCTTTCGTTTGCACAATGAGGAACCCCGCGCACAACTTACGCAAGGTTGTGCATCCCGCATGCTCCGAACCTTGGTGCTTCCCAACTTGCATTTTCCGAAGCCTAAATGATCCCCAAATGCTTCCCAAACTATTCAAAATTGGAGTTCTACATTTAACATTCGAGTCCCTTTCGTAGCACAATGAGGACCCCGCGCACAACTTACGCTAGGTTGTGCATCCCGCATGCTCCGAACCATGGTGCTTCCGAACATGCATTATCCGATGCCTAATTGATCCCCAAATGCTTCCCAAGCTATTCAAAATTGGAGTTCTACATTTGACATTCGGGTCCCTTTCGTTGCACAACGAGGAACCCTGCGCACAACTTACGCAAGGTTGTGCATCCCGGATGCTCCGAAACTTGGTGCTTCCGAACTTGCATTTTCCGAAGCCTAAATGATCCCCAAATGCTTCTCAAACTATTCAAAATTGGAGTTCTACATTTGACATTCGGGTCCCTTTCGTTTGCACAATGAGGAACCCCGCGCACAACTTACGCAAGGTTGTGCATCCCGCATGCTCCGAAACTTGGTGCTTCCGAACTTGCATTTTCCGAAGCCTAAATGATCCCCAAATGCTTCCCAAACTATTCAAAATTGGAGTTCTACATTTGACATTCGGGTCCCTTTCGTTTGCACAAGGAGGAACCCCGCGCACAACTTACGCAAGGTTGTGCATCCCGCATGCTCCGAACCTTGGTGCTTCCGAACTTGCATTTTCCGAAGCCTAAATGATCCCCAAATGCTTCCCAAACTATTCAAAATTGGAGTTCTACATTTGACATTCGGGTCCCTTTCGTTTGCACAATGAGGAACCCCGCGCACAACTTACGCAAGGTTGTGCATCCCGCATGCTCCGAACCTTGGTGCTTCCGAACTTGCATTTTCCGAAGCCTAAATGATCCCCAAATGCTTCCCAAACTATTCAAAATTGGAGTTCTACATTTGACATTCGGGTCCCTTTCGTTTGCACAATGAGGAACCCCGCGCACAACTTACGCAAGGTTGTGCATCCCGCATGCTCCGAACCTTGGTGCTTCCGAACTTGCATTTTCCTAAGCCTAAATGATCCCCAAATGCTTCCCAAACTATTCAAAATTGGAGTTCTACATTTGACATTCGGGTCCCTTTCGTTTGCACAATGAGGAACCCCGCGCACAACTTACGCAAGGTTGTGCATCCCGCATGCTCCGAACCTTGGTGCTTCCGAACTTGCATTTTCCGAAGCCTAAATGATCCCCAAATGCTTCCCAAACTATTCAAAATTGGAGTTCTACATTTGACATTCGGGTCCCTTTCGTTTGCACAATGAGGAACCCCGCGCACAACTTACGCAAGGTTGTGCATCCCGCATGCTCCGAACCTTGGTGCTTCCGAACTTGCGTTTTCCGAAGCGTAAATGATCCCCAAATGCTTCCCAAACTATTCAAAATTGGAGTTCTACATTTGACATTCGGGTCCCTTTCGTTTGCATAATGAGGAACCCCGCGCACAACTTACGCAAGGTTGTGCATCCCGCATGCTCCGAACCTTGGTGCTTCCGAACTTGCATTTTCCGAAGCCTAAATGATCTCCAAATGCTTCCCAAACTATTCAAAATTGGAGTTCTACATTTGACATTCGTGTCCCTTTCGTTTGCCCAAGGAGGAACCCCGCGCACAACTTATGCAAGGTTGTGCATCCCGCATGCTCCGAACCATGGTGCTTCCGAACTTGCATTTTTCGAAGCCTAAATGATCCCCAAATGCTTTCAAAACTATTCAAAATTGGAGTTCTACATTAGACATTCGGGTCCCTTTCGTTTGCATAATGAGGAACCCCGCGCACAACTTACGCAAGGATGTGCATCCCGCATGCTCCGAACCTTGGTGCTTCCGAACTGGCATTTTCCGAAGCCTAAATGATCTCCAAATGCTTCCCAAACTATTCAAAATTGGAGTTCTACATTTGACATTCGGGTCCCTTTCGTTGCACAATGAGGAACCCCGCGCACAACTTACGCAAGGTTGTGCATCCCGCATGCTCCGAACCTTGGTGCTTCCGAACTTGCATTTTCCGAAGCCTAAATGATCTCCAAATGCTTCCCAAACTATTCAAAATTGGAGTTCTACATTTGACATTCGGGTCCCTTTCGTTTGCACAAGGAGGAACCCCGCGCACAACTTACGCAAGGTTGTGCATCCCGCATGCTCCGAACCTTGGTGCTTCCGAACTTGCATTTTCCGAAGCCTAAATGATCTCCAAATGCTTCCCAAACTATTCAAAATTGGAGTTCTACATTTGACATTCGGGTCCCTTTCGTTTGCACAAGGAGGAACCCCGCGCACAACTTACGCAAGGTTGTGCATCCCGCATGCTCCGAACCTTGGTGCTTCCGAACTTGCATTTTCCGAAGCCTAAATGATCCCCAAATGCTTCCCAAACTATTCAAAATTGGAGTTCTACATTTGACATTCGGGTCCCTTTCGTTGCACAATGAGGAACCCCGCGCACAACTTACGCAAGGTTGTGCGTCCCGCATGCTCCGAACCTTGGTGCTTCCGAACTTGCATTTTCCGAAGCCTAAATGATCCCCAAATGCTCCCAAACTATTCAAAATTGGAGTTCTACATTTGACATTCGGGTCCCTTTCGTTTGCACAATGAGGAACCCCGCGCACAACTTACGCAAGGCTGTGCATCCCGCATGCTCCGAACTTGCATTTTCCGAAGCCCAAATGATCCCCAAATGCTTCCCAAACTATTCAAAATTGGAGTTCTACATTTGACATTCGGGTCCCTTTCGTTTGCACAATGAGGAACCCCGCGCACAACTTACGCAAGGTTGTGCATCCCGCATGCTCCGAACCTTGGTGCTTCCGAACTTGCATTTTCCGAAGCCTAAATGATCCCCAAATGCTTCCCAAACTATTCAAAATTGGAGTTCTACATTTGACATTCGGGTCCCTTTCGTTGCACAATGAGGAACCCCGCGCACAACTTACGCAAGGTTGTGCATCCCGCATGCTCCGAACCTTGGTGCTTCCGAACATGCATTTTCCGAAGCCTAAATGATCCCCAAATGCTTCCCAAACTATTCAAAATTGGAGTTCTACATTTGACATTCGGGTCCCTTTCGTTGCACAATGAGGAACCCCGCGCACAACTTACGCAAGGTTGTGCATCCCGCATGCTCCGAACCTTGGTGCTTCCGAACTTGCATTTTCCGAAGCCTAAATGATCCCCAAATGCTTCCCAAACTATTCAAAATTGGAGTTCTACATTTGACATTCGGGTCCCTTTCGTTTGCACAATGTGGAACCCCGCGCACAACTTACGCAAGGTTGTGCATCCCGCATGCTCCGAACCTTGGGGCTTCCGAACTTGCATTTTCCGAAGCCTAAATGATCCCCAAATGCTTCCCAAACATTCGGGTCCCTTTCGTTGCACAATGAGGAACCCCGCGCACAACTTACGCAAGGTTGTGCATCCCGCATGCTCCGAACCTTGGTGCTTCCGAACTTGCATTTTCCGAAGCCTAAATAATCCCCAAATGCTTCCCAAGCTATTCAAAATTGGAGTTCTACATTTGACATTCGGGTCCCTTTCGTTGCATCCCGCATGCTCCGAACCTTGGTGCTTTCGAACATGCATTTTCCGAAGCCAAAATGATCCCCAAATGCTTCCCAAATAATTCAAAATTGGAGTTCTACATTTGACATTCGGGTCCCTTTCGTTGCACAATGAGGAACCCCGCGCACAACTTACGCAAGGTTGTGCATCCCGCATGCTCCGAACCTTGGTGCTTCCGAACTTGCATTTTCCGAAGCCTAAATGATCCCCAAATGCTTCCCAAACTATTCAAAATTGGAGTTCTACATTTGACATTCGGGTCCCTTTCGTTGCACAATGAGGAACCCCGCGCACAACTTACGCAAGGTTGTGCATCCCGCATGCTCCGAACCTTGGTGCTTCCGAACTTGCATTTTCCGAAGCCTAAATGATCCCCAAATGCTTCCCAAACTATTCAAAATTGGAGTTCTACATTTGACATTCGGGTCCCTTTCGTTTGCACAATGAGGAACCCCACGCACAACTTACGCAAGGTTGTGCATCCCGCATGCTCCGAACCTTGGTGCTTCCGAACTTGCATTTTCCGAAGCCTAAATGATCCCCAAATGCTTCCCAAACTATTCAAAGTTGGAGTTCTACATTTGACATTCGGGTCCCTTTCGTTTGCACAATGAGGAACCCCGCACACAACTTACGCAAGGTTGTGCATCCCGCATGCTCCGAACCTTGGTGCTTCCGAACTTGCATTTTCCGAAGCCTAAATGATCCCCAAATGCTTCCCAAACTATTCAAAATTGGAGTTCTACATTTGACATTCGGGTCCCTTTCGTTGCACAATGAGGAACCCCGCGCACAACTTACGCAAGGTTGTGCATCCCGCATGCTCCGAACCTTGGTGCTTCCGAACTTGCATTTTCCGAAGCCTAAATGATCCCCAAATGCTTCCCAAACTATTCAAAATTGGAGTTCTACATTTGACATTCGGGTCCCTTTCGTTGCACAATGAGGAACCCCGCGCCCAACTTACGCAAGGTTGTGCATCCCGCATGCTCCGTACCTTGGTGCTTCCGAACATGCATTTTCCGAAGCCTAAATGATCCCCAAATGCTTCCAAAACTATTCAAAATTGGAGTTCTACATTTGACATTGGGGTCCCTTTCGTTTGCTCAATGAGGAACCCCGCACCCAACTTACGCAAGGTTGTGCATCCCGCATGCTCCGAACCTTGGTGCTTCCGAACTTGCATTTTCCGAAGCCTAAATGATCCCCAAATGCTTCCCAAACTATTCAAAATTGGAGTTCTACATTTGACATTCGGGTCCCTTTCGTTGCACAATGAGGAACCCCGCGCACAACTTACGCAAGGTTGTGCATCCCGCATGCTCCGAACCTTGGTGCTTCCGAACTTGCATTTTCCGAAGCCTAAATGATCCCCAAATGCTTCCCAAACTATTCAAAATTGGAGTTCTACATTTGACATTCGGGTCCCTTTCGTTGCACAATGAGGAAGCCCGCGCACAACTTACGCAAGGTTGTGCATCCCGCATGCTCCGAACCTTGGTGCTTCCGAACTTGCATTTTCCGAAGCCTAAATGATCCCCAAATGCTTCCCAAACTATTCAAAATTGGAGTTCTACATTTGACATTCGGGTCCCTTTCGTTTGCACAATGAGGAACCCCGCGCACAACTTACGCAAGGTTGTGCATCCCGCATGCTCCGAACCTTGGTGCTTCCGAACTTGCAATTTCCGAAGCCTAAATGATCCCCAAATGCTTCCCAAACTATTCAAAATTGGAGTTCTACATTTGACATTCGGGTCCCTTTCGTTTGCACAATGAGGAACCCCGCGCACAACGTACGCAAGGTTGTGCACCCCGCATGCTCCGTACCTTGGTGGTTCCGAACTTGCATTTTCCGAAGCCTAAATGATCCCCAAATGCTTCCCAAACTATTCAAAATTGGAGTTCTACATTTGACATTCGGGTCCCTTTCGTTTGCACAATGAGGAACCCCGCGCACAACTTACGCAAGGTTGTGCATCCCGCATGCTCCGAACCTTGGTGCCTCCGAACTTGCATTTTCCGAAGCCTAAATGATCCCCAAATGCTTCCCAAACTATTCAAAGTTGGAGTTCTACATTTGACATTCGGGTCCCTTTCGTTGCACAATGAGGAACCCCGCGCACAACTTACGCAAGGTTGTGCTCCCCGCATGCTCCGAACTTTGATGCTTCCGAACTTGCATTTTCCGAAGCCTAAATGATCCCCAAATGCTTCCCAAACTATTCAAAATTGGAGTTCTACATTTGACATTCGGGTCCCTTTCGTTTGCACAATGTGGAACCCCGCGCACAACTTACGCAAGGTTGTGCATCCCGCATGCTCCGAACCTTGGTGCTTCCGAACTTGCATTTTCCGAAGCCTAAATGATCCCCAAATGCTTCCCAAACTATTCAAAATTGGTGTTCTACATTTGACATTCGGGTCCCTTTCGTTGCACAATGAGGAACCCCGCGCACAACTTACGCAAGGTTGTGCATCCCGCATGCTCCGAACCTTGGTGCTTCCGAACTTGCATTTTCCGAAGCCTAAATGATCCCCAAATGCTTCCCAAACTATTCAAAATTGGAGTTCTACATTTGACATTCGGGTCCCTTTCGTTTGCATCCCGCATGCTCCGTACCTTGGTGCTTCCGAACTTGCATTTTCCGAAGCCTAAATGATCCCAAAATGCTTCCCAAACTATTCAAAATTGGAGTTCTACATTTGACATTCGGGTCCCTTTCGTTGCACAATGAGGAACCCCGCGCACAACTTACGCAAGGTTGTGCATCCCGCATGCTCCGAACCTTGGTGCTTCCGAACTTGCATTTTCCGAAGCCTAAATGATCCCCAAATGCTTCCCAAACTATTCAAAATTGGAGTTCTACATTTGACATTCGGGTCCCTTTCGTTGCACAATGAGGAACCCCGCGCACAACTTACGCAAGGCTGTGCATCCCGCATGCTCCGAACCTTGGTGCTTCCGAACTTGCATTTTCCGAAGCCTAAATGATCTCCAAATGCTTCCCAAACTATTCAAAATTGGAGTTCTACATTTGACATTCGGGTCCCTTTCGTTGCACAATGAGGAACCCCGCGCACAACTTACGCAAGGTTGTGCATCCCGCATGCTCCGAACCTTGGTGCTTCCGAACTTGCATTTTCCGAAGCCTAAATGATCCCCAAATGCTTCCCAAACTATTCAAAATTGGAGTTCTACATTTGACATTCGGGTCCCTTTCGTTTGCACAAAGAGGAACCCCGCGCACAACTTACGCAAGGTTGTGCATCCCGCAAGCTCCGTACCTTGGTGCTTCCGAACTTGCAT
This sequence comes from Melastoma dodecandrum, assembly GCA_029817715.1. Taxonomy (NCBI): domain Eukaryota; kingdom Viridiplantae; phylum Streptophyta; class Magnoliopsida; order Myrtales; family Melastomataceae; genus Melastoma; species Melastoma dodecandrum. Next base: position 427,313 of record JARUPY010000596.1, on the reverse strand, counting down.
TTTCCGAAGCCTAAATGATCCCCAAATGCTTCCCAAACTATTCAAAATTGGAGTTCTACATTTGACATTCGGGTCCCTTTCGTTGCACAATGAGGAACCCCGCGCACAACTTACGCAAGGTTGTGCATCCCGCATGCTCCGAACCTTGGTGCTTCCGAACTTGCATTTTCCGAAGCCCAAATGATCCCCAAATGCTTCCCAAACTATTCAAAATTGGAGTTCTACATTTGACATTCGGGTCCCTTTCGTTGCACAATGAGGAACCCCGCGCACAACTTACGCAAGGTTGTGCATCCCGCATGCTCCGAACCTTGGTGCTTCCGAACTTGCATTTTGCAAAGCCTAACTGATCTCCAAATGCTTCCCAAACTATTCTAAATTGGAGTTCAACATTTGACATTCGGGTCCCTTTCGTTGCAAAATGAGGAACCCCGCGCACAACTTACGCAAGGTTGTGCATCCCGCATGCTCCGAACCTTGGTGCTTCCGAACTTGCATTTTCCGAAGCCTAAATGATCCCCAAATGCTTCCCAAACTATTCAAAATTGGAGTTCTACATTTGACATTCGGGTCCCTTTCGTTGCACAATGAGGAACCCCGCGCACAACTTACGCAAGGTTGTGCATCCCGCATGCTCCGAACCTTGGTGCTTCCGAACTTGCATTTTCCGAAGCCTAAATGATCCCCAAATGCTTCCCAAACTATTCAAAATTGGAGTTCTACATTTCACATTCGGGTCCCTTTCGTTGCAAAATGAGGAACCCCGCGCACAACTTACGCAAGGTTGTGCATCCCGCATGCTCCGAACCTTGGTGCTTCCGAACTTGCATTTTCCGAAGCCTAATTGATCCCCCAATGCTTCCCAAACTATTCAAAATTGGAGTTCTACTTTTGACATTCGGGTCCCTTTCGTTTGCACAATGAGGAACCACACGCACAACTTACGCAAGGTTGTGCATCGCGCATGCTCCGAACCTTGGTGCTTCCGAACTTGCATTTTCCGAAGCCTAAATGATCCCCAAATGCTTCCCAAACTATTCAAAATTGGAGTTCTACATTTGACATTCGGGTCCCTTTCGTTGCACAATGAGGAACCCCGCGCACAACTTACGCAAGGTTGTGCATCCCGCATGCTCCGAACCTTGGTGCTTCCGAACTTGCATTTTCCGAAGCCTAAATGATCCCCAAATGCTTCCCAAACTATTCAAAATTGGAGTTCTACATTTGACATTCGGGTCCCTTTCGTTGCACAATGAGGAACCCCGCGCACAACTTACGCAAGGTTGTGCATCCCGCATGCTCCGAACCTTGGTGCTTCCGAACTTGCATTTTCCGAAGCCTAAATGATCTCCAAATGCTTCCCAAACTATTCAAAATTGGAGGTCTACATTTGACATTCGGGTCCCTTTCGTTGCACAATGAGGAACCCCGCGCACAACTTACGCAAGGTTGTGCATCCCGCATGCTCCGAACCTTGGTGCTTCCGAACTTGCATTTTCCGAAGCCTAATTGATCCCCAAATGCTTCCCAAACTATTCAAAATTGGAGTTCTACATTTGACATTCGGGTCCCTTTCGTTTGCACAATGAGGAACCCCGCGCACAACTTACGCAAGGTTGTGCATCCCGCATGCTCCGAACCTTGGTGCTTCCGAACTTGCATTTTCCGAAGCCTAAATGATCCCCAAATGCTTCCCAAACTATTCAAAATTGGAGTTCTACATTTGACATTCGGGTCCCTTTCGTTGCACAATGAGGAACCCCGCGCACAACTTACGCAAGGTTGTGCATCCCGCATGCTCCGAACCTTGGTGCTTCCGAACTTGCATTTTCCGAAGCCTAAATGATCCCCAAATGCTTCCCAAACTATTCAAAATTGGAGTTCTACATTTGACATTCGGGTCCCTTTCGTTGCACAATGAGGAACCCCGCGCACAACTTACGCAAGGTTGTGCATCCCGCATGCTCCGAACCTTGGTGCTTCCGAACTTGCATTTTCCGAAGCCTAAATGATCCCCAAATGCTTCCTAAACTATTCAAAATTGGAGTTCTACATTTGACATTCGGGTCCCTTTCGTTGCACAATGAGGAACCCCGCGCACAACTTACGCAAGGTTGTGCATCTCGCATGCTCCGAACGTTGGTGCTTCCGAACTTGCATTTTCCGAATCCTAAATGATCCCCAAATGCTTCCTAAACTATTCAATATTGGAGTTCTACATTTGACATTCGGGTCCCTTTCGTTGCAAAATGAGGAACCCCGCGCACAACTTACGCAAGGTTGTGCATCCCGCATGCTCCGAACCTTGGCGCTTCCGAACTTGCATTTTCCGAAGCCTAAATGATCCCCAAATGCTTCCCAAACTATTCAAAATTGGAGTTCTACATTTGACATTCGGGTCCCTTTCGTTTGCACAATGAGGAACCACACGCACAACTTACGCAAGGTTGTGCATCCCGCATGCTCCGAACCTTGGTGCTTCCAAACTTGCATTTTCCGAAGCCTAAATGATCCCCAAATGCTTCCCAAACTATTCAAAATTGGAGTTCTACATTTGACATTCGGGTCCCTTTCGTTGCACAATGAGGAACCCCGCGCACAACTTACGCAAGGTTGTGCATCCCGCATGCTCCGAACCTTGGTGCTTCCGAACTTGCATTTTCCGAAGCCTAAATGATCCCCAAATGCTTCCCAAACTATTCAAAATTGGAGTTCTACATTTGGCATTCGGGTCCCTTTCGTTGCACAATGAGGAACCCCGCGCACAACTTACGCAAGGTTGTGCATCCCGCATGCTCCGAACCTTGGTGCTTCCGAACTTGCATTTTCCGAAGCCTAAATGATCCCCAAATGCTTCCCAAACTATTCAAAATTGGAGTTCTACATTTGACATTCGGGTCCCTTTCGTTGCAAAATGAGGAACCCCGCGCACAACTTACGCAAGGTTGTGCATCCCGCATGCTCCGAACCTTGGTGCTTCCGAACTTGCATTTTCCGAAGCCTAAATGATCCCCAAATGCTTCCCAAACTATTCAAAATTGGAGTTCTACATTTGACACTCGGGTCCCTTTCGTTGCACAATGAGGAACCCCGCGCACAACTTACGCAAGGTTGTGCATCCCGCATGCTCCGAACCTTGGTGCTTCCGAACTTGCATTTTCCGAAGCCTAAATGATCCCCAAATGCTTCCCAAACTATTCAAAATTGGAGTTCCACATTTGACATTCGGGTCCCTTTCGTTGCACAATGAGGAACCCCGCGCACAACTTACGCAAGGTTGTGCATCCCGCATGCTCCGAACCTTGGTGCTTCCGAACTTGCATTTTCCGAAGCCTAAATGATCCCCCAATGCTTCCCAAACTATTCAAAATTGGAGTTCTACATTTGACATTCGGGTCCCTTTCGTTGCACAATGAGGAACCCCGCGCAAAACTTACGCAAGGTTGTGCATCCCGCATGCTCCGAACCTTGGTGCTTCCGAACTTGCATTTTCCGAAGCCTAAATGATCCCCAAATGCTTCCCAAACTATTCAAAATTGGAGTTCTACATTTGACATTCGGGTCCCTTTCGTTTGCACAATGAGGAACCCCGCGCACAACTTACGCAAGGTTGTGCATCCCGCATGCTCCGAACCTTGGTGCTTCCGAACTTGCATTTTCCGAAGCCTAAATGATCCCCAAATGCTTCCCAAACTATTCAAAATTGGAGTTCTACATTTGACATTCGGGTCCCTTTCGTTGCACAATGAGGAACCCCGCGCACTACTTACGCAAGGTTGTGCATCCCGCATGCTCCGAACGTTGGTGCTTCCGAACTTGCATTTTCCGAAGCCTAAATGATCCCCAAATGCTTCCCAAACTATTCAAAATTGGAGTTCTACATTTGACATTCGGGTCCCTTTCGTTGCACAATGAGGAACCCCGCGCACAACTTACGCAAGGTTGTGCATCCCGCATGCTCCGAACCTTGGTGCTGCCGAACTTGCATTTTCCGAAGCCTAAATGATCCCCAAATGCTTCCCAAACTATTCAAAATTGGAGTTCTACATTTGACATTCGGGTCCCTTTCGTTGCACAATGAGGAACCCCGCGCACAACTTACGCAAGGTTGTGCATCCCGCATGCTCCGAACCTTGGTGCTTCCGAACTTGCATTTTCCGAAGCCTAAATGATCCCCAAATGCTTCCCAAACTATTCAAAATTGGAGTTCTACATTTGACATTCGGGTCCCTTTCGTTGCACAATGAGGAACCCCGCGCACAACTTACGCAAGGTTGTGCATCCCGCATGCTCCGAACCTTGATGCTTCCGAACTTGCATTTTCCGAAGCCTAAATGATCCCCAAATGCTTCCCAAACTATTCAAAATTGGAGTTCTACATTTGACATTCGGGTCCCATTCGTTTGCACAATGAGGAACCCCGCGCACAACTTACGCAAGGTTGTGCATCCCGCATGCTCCGAACCTTGGTGCTTCCAAACTTGCATTTTCCGAAGCCTAAATGATCCCCAAATGCTTCCCAAACTATTCAAAATTAGAGTTCTACATTTGACATTCGGGTCCCTTTCGTTGCACAATGAGGAACCCCGCGCACAACTTACGCAAGGTTGTGCATCCCGCATGCTCCGAACCTTGGTGCTTCCGAACTTGCATTTTCCGAAGCCTAAATGATCCCCAAATGCTTCCCAAACTATTCAAAATTGGAGTTCTACATTTGACATTCGGGTCCCTGTCGTTGCACAATGAGGAACCCCGCGCACAACTTACGCAAGGTTGTGCATCCCGCATGCTCCGAACCTTGGTGCTTCCGAACTTGCATTTTCCGAAGCCTAATTGATCCCCAAATGCTTCCCAAACTATTCAAAATTGGAGTTCTACATTTGACATTCGGGTCCCTTTCGTTTGCACAAGGAGGAACCCCGCGCACAACTTACGCAAGGTTGTGCATCCCGCATGCTCCGAACCTTGGTGCTTCCGAACTTGCATTTTCCGAAGCCTAAATGATCCCCAAATGCTTCCCAAACTATTCAAAATTGGAGTTCTACATTTGACATTCGGGTCCCTTTCGTTGCACAATGAGGAACCCCGCGCACAACTTACGCAAGGTTGTGCATCACGCATGCTCCGAACCTTGGTGCTTCCGAACTTGCATTTTCCGAAGCCTAAATGATCCCCAAATGCTTCCCAAACTATTCAAAATTGGAGTTCTACATTTGACATTCGGGTCCCTTTCGTTGCACAATGAGGAACCCCGCGCACAACTTACGCAAGGTTGTGCATCCCGCATGCTCCGAACCTTGGTGCTTCCGAACTTGCATTTTCCGAAGCCTAAATGATCCCCAAATGCTTCCCAAACTATTCAAAATTGGAGTTCTACATTTGACATTCGGGTCCCTTTCGTTGCACAATGAGGAACCCCGCGCACAACTTACGCAAGGTTGTGCATCCCGCATGCTCCGAACCTTGGTGCTTCCGAACTTGCATTTTCCGAAGCCTAAATGATCCCCAAATGCTTCCCAAACTATTCAAAATTGGAGTTCTACATTTGACATTCGGGTCCCTTTCGTTGCACAATGAGGAACCCCGCGCACAACTTACGCAAGGTTGTGCATCCCGCATGCTCCGAACCTTGGTGCTTCCGAACTTGCATTTTCCGAAGCCTAAATGATCCCCAAATGCTTCCCAAACTATTCAAAATTGGAGTTCTACATTTGACATTCGGGTCCCTTTCGTTGCACAATGAGGAACCCCGCGCACAACTTACGCAAGGTTGTGCATCCCGCATGCTCCGAACCTTGGTGCTTCCGAACTTGCATTTTCCGAAGCCTAAATGATCCCCAAATGCTTCCCAAACTATTCAAAATTGGAGTTCTACATTTGACATTCGGGTCCCTTTCGTTGCACAATGAGGAACCCCGCGCACAACTTACGCAAGGTTGTGCATCCCGCATGCTCCGAACCTTGGTGCTTCCGAACTTGCATTTTCCGAAGCCTAAATGATCCCCAAATGCTTCCCAAACTATTCAAAATTGGAGTTGTACATTTGACATTCGGATCCCTTTCGTTGCACAATGAGGAACCCCGCGCACAACTTACGCAAGGTTGTGCATCCCGCATGCTCCGAACCTTGGTGCTTCCGAACTTGCATTTTTCGAAGCCTAAATGATCCCCAAATGCTTCCCAAACTATTCAAAATTGGAGTTCTACATTTGACATTCGGGTCCCTTTCGTTGCACAATGAGGAACCCCGCGCACAACTTACGCAAGGTTGTGCATCCCGCATGCTCTGAACCTTGGTGCTTCCGAACTTGCATTTTCCGAAGCCTAAATGATCCCCAAATGCTTCCCAAACTATTCAAAATTGGAGTTCTACATTTGACATTCGGGTCCCTTTCGTTGCACAATGAGGAACCCCGCGCACAACTTACGCAAGGTTGTGCATCCCGCATGCTCCGAACCTTGGTGCTTCCGAACTTGCATTTTCCGAAGCCTAAATGATCCCCAAATGCTTCCCAAACTATTCAAAATTGGAGTTCTACATTTGACATTCGGGTCCCTTTCGTTGCACAATGAGGAACCCCGCGCACAACTTACGCAAGGTTGTGCATCCCGCATGCTCCGAACCTTGGTGCTTCCGAACTTGCATTTTCCGATGCCTAAATGATCCCCAAATGCTTCCCAAACTATTCAAAATTGGAGTTCTACATTTGACATTCGGGTCCCTTTCGTTGCACAATGAGGAACCCCGCGCACAACTTACGCAAGGTTGTGCATCCCGCATGCTCCGAACCTTGGTGCTTCCGAACTTGCATTTTCCGAAGCCTAAATGATCCCCAAATGCTTCACAAACTATTCAAAATTGGAGTTCTACATTTGACATTCGGGTCCCTTTCGTTGCACAATGAGGAACCCCGCGCACAACTTACGCAAGGTTGTGCATCCCGCATGCTCCGAACCTTGGTGCTTCCGAACTTGCATTTTCCGAAGCCTAAAAGATCCCCAAATGCTTCCTAAACTATTCAAAAATTGGAGTTCTACATTTGACATTCGAGGCCCTTTCGTTGCACAATGAGGAACCCCGCGCACAACTTACGCAAGGTTGTGCATCCCGCATGCTCCCAACCGTGGTGCTTCCGAACTTGCATTTTTCGAAGCCTAAATGATCCCCAAATGCTTCCCAAACTATTCAAAATTGGAGTTCTACATTTGACATTCGGGTCCCTTTCGTTGCACAATGAGGAACCCCGCGCACAACTTACGCAAGGTTGTGCATCCCGCATGCTCCGAAACTTGGTGCTTCCGAACTTGCATTTTCCGAAGCCTAAATGATCCCCAAATGCTTCCCAAACTATTCAAAATTGGAGTTCTACATTTGACATTCGGGTCCCTTTCGTTGCACAATGAGGAACCCCGCGCACAACTTACGCAAGGTTGTGCATCCCGCATGCTCCGAACCTTGCTGCTTCCGAACTTCCATTTTTCGAAGCCTAGATGATCCCCAAATGCTTCACAAACTATTCAAAATTGGAGTTCTACATTTGACATTCGGGTCCCTTTCGTTGCACAATGAGGAACCCCGCGCACAACTTACGCAAGGTTGTGCATCCCGCATGCTCCGAACCTTGGTGCTTCCGAACTTGCATTTTCCGAAGCCTAAATGATCCCCAAATGCTTCCCAAACTATTCAAAATTGGAGTTCTACATTTGACATTCGGGTCCCTTTCGTTGCACAATGAGGAACCCCGCGCACAACTTACGCAAGGTTGTGCATCCCGCATGCTCCGAACCTTGGTGCTTCCGAACTTGCATTTTCCGAAGCCTAAATGATCCCCAAATGCTTCCCAAACTATTCAAAATTGGAGTTCTACATTTGACATTCGGGTCCCTTTCGTTGCACAATGAGGAACCCCGCGCACAACTTACGCAAGGTTGTGCATCCCGCATGCTCCGAACCTTGGTGCTTCCGAACTTGCATTTTCCGAAGCCTAAATGATCCCCAAATGCTTCCCAAACTATTCAAAATTGGAGTTCTACATTTGACATTCGGGTCCCTTTCGTTGCACAATGAGGAACCCCGCGCACAACTTACGCAAGGTTGTGCATCCCGCATGCTCCGAACGTTGGTGCTTCCGAACTTGCATTTTCCGAAGCCTAAATGATCCCCAAATGCTTCCCAAACTATTCAAAATTGGAGTTCTACATTTGACATTCGGGTCCCTTTCGTTGCACAATGAGGAACCCCGCGCACAACTTACGCAAGGTTGTGCATCCCGCATGCTCCGAACCTTGGTGCTTCCGAACTTGCATTTTACGAAGCCTAAATGATCCCCAAATGCTTCCCAAACTATTCAAAATTGGAGTTCTACATTTGACATTCGGGTCCCTTTCGTTGCACAATGAGGAACCCCGCGCACAACTTACGCAAGGTTGTGCATCCCGCATGCTCCGAACCTTGGTGCTTCCGAACTTGCATTTTCCGATGCCTAAATGATCCCCAAATGCTTCCCAAACTATTCAAAATTGGAGTTCTACATTTGACATTCGGGTCCCTTTCGTTGCACAATGAGGAACCCCGCGCACAACTTACGCAAGGTTGTGCATCCCGCATGCTCCGAACCTTGATGCTTCTGAACTTGCATTTTCCGAAGCCTAAATGATCCCCAAATGCTTCCCAAACAATTCAAAAATTGGAGTTCTACATTTGACATTCGGGTCCCTTTCGTTGCACAATGAGGAACCCCGCGCACAACTTACGCAAGGTTGTGCATCCCGCATGCTCCGAACCTTGGTGCTTCCGAACTTGCATTTTCCGAAGCCTAACTGATCCCCAAATGCTTCCCAAACTATTCAAAATTGGAGTTCTACATTTGACATTCGGGTCCCTTTCGTTGCACAATGAGGAACCCCGCGCACAACTTACGCAAGGTTGTGCATCCCGCATGCTCCGAACCTTGGTGCTTCCGAACTTGCATTTTCCGAAGCCTAAATGATCCCCAAATGCTTCCCAAACTATTCAAAATTGGAGTTCTACATTTGACATTCGGGTCCCTTTCGTTGCACAATGAGGAACCCCGCGCACAACTTACGCAAAGTTGTGCATCCTACATGCTCCGAACCTTGGTGCTTCCGAACTTGCATTTTCCGAAGCCTAAATGATCCCCAAATGCTTCCCAAACTATTCAAAATTGGAGTTCTACATTTGACATTCGGGTCCCTTTCGTTGCACAATGAGGAACCCCGCGCACAACTTACGCAAGGTTGTGCATCCCGCATGCTCCGAACCTTGGTGCTTCCGAACTTGCATTTTCCGAAGCCTAAATGATCCCCAAATGTTTCCCAAATAATTCAAAATTGGAGTTCTACATTTGACATTCGGGTCCCTTTCGTTGCACAATGAGGAACCCCGCGCACAACTTATGCAAGGTTGTGCATCCCGCATGCTCCGAACCTTGGTGCTTCCGAACTTGCATTTTCCGAAGCCTAAATGATCCCCAAATGCTTCCCAAACTAATCAAAATTGGAGTTCTACATTTGACATTCGGGTCCCTTTCGTTGCACAATGAGGAACCCCGCGCACAACTTACGCAAGGTTGTGCATCCCGCATGCTCCGAACCTTGGTGCTTCCGAAGTTGCATTTTCCGAAGCCTAAATGATCCCCAAATGCTTCCCAAACTATTCAAAATTGGAGTTCTACATTTGACATTCGGGTCCCTTTCGTTGCAAAATGAGGAACCCCGCGCACAACTTACGCAAGGTTGTGCATCCCGCATGCTCCGAACCTTGGTGCTTCCGAACTTGCATTTTCCGAAGCCGAAATGAACCCCAAATGCTACCCAAACTATTCAAAATTGGAGTTCTACATTTGACATTCGGGTCGCTTTTGTTGCACAATGAGGAACCCCGCGCACAACTTACGCAAGGTTGTGCATCCCGCATGCTCCGAACCTTGGTGCTTCCGAACTTGCATTTTCCGAAGCCTAAATGATCCCCAAATGCTTCCCAAACTATTCAAAATTGGAGTTCTACCTTTGACATTCCCTTTCGTTGCAAAATGAGGAACCCCGCGCACAACTTACGCATGGTTGTGCATCCCGCATGCTCCGAACCTTGGTGCTTCCGAACTTGCATTTCCCGAAGCCTAAATGATCTCCAAATGCTTCCCAAACTATTCTAAATTGGAGTTCTACATTTGACATTCGGGTCCCTTTCGTTTGCACAATGTGGAACCCCGCGCACAACTTACGCAAGGTTGTGCATCCCGCATGCTCCGAACCTTGGTGCTTCCGAAGTTCCATTTCCCGAAGCCTAAATGATCCCCAAATGCTTCCCAAACTATTCAAAATTGAAGTTCTACATTTGACATTCGGGTCCCTTTCGTTGCACAATGAGGAACCCCGCGCACAACTTACGCAGGGTTGTGCATCCCGCATGCTCCGAACCTTGGTGCTTCCGAACTTGCATTTTCCGAAGCCTAAATGATCCCCAAATGCTTCCCAAACTATTCAAAATTGGAGTTCTACATTTGACATTCGGGTCCCTTTCGTTGCACAATGAGGAACCCCGCGCACAACTTACGCAAGGTTGTGCATCCCGCATGCTCCGAACCTTGGTGCTTCCGAACTTGCATTTTCCGAAGCCTAAATGATCCCCAAATGCTTCCCAGACTATTCAAAATTGGAGTTCTACATTTGACATTCGGGTCCCTTTCGTTGCACAATGAGGAACCCCGCGCACAACTTACGCAGGGTTGTGCATCCCGCATGCTCCGAACCTTGGTGCTTCCGAACTTGCATTTTCCGAAGCCTAAATGATCCCCAAATGCTTCCCAAACTATTCAAAATTGGAGTTCTACATTTGACATTCGGGTCCCTTTCGTTGCACAATGAGGAACCCCGCGCACAACTTACGCAAGGTTGTGCATCCCGCATGCTCCGAACCTTGGTGCTTCCGAACTTGCATTTTCCGAAGCCTAAATGATCCCCAAATGCTTCCCAAACTATTCAAAATTGGAGTTCTACATTTGACATTCGGGTCCCTTTCGTTGCACAATGAGGAACCCCGCGCACAACTTACGCAAGGTTGTGCATCCCGCATGCTCCGAACCTTGGTGCTTCCGAACTTGCATTTTCCGAAGCCAAAATGATCCCCAAATGCTTCCCAAACTATTCAAAATTGGAGTTCTACATTTGACATTCGGGTCCCTTTCGTTGCACAATGAGGAACCCCGCGCACAACTTACGCAAGGCTGTGCATCCCGCATGCTCCGAACCTTGGTGCTTCCGAACTTGCATTTTCCGAAGCCTAAATGATCCCCAAATGCTTCCCAAACTATTCAAAATTGGAGTTCTACATTTGACATTCGGGTCCCTTTCGTTGCACAATGAGGAACCCCGCGCACAACTTACGCAAGGTTGTGCATCCCGCATGCTCCGAACCTTGGTGCTTCCGAACTTGCATTTTCCGAAGCCTAAATGATCCCCAAATGCTTCCCAAACTATTCAAAATTGGAGTTCTACATTTGACATTCCGGTCCCTTTCGTTGCACAATGAGGAACCCCGCGCACAACTTACGCAAGGTTGTGCATCCCGCATGCTCCGAACCTTGGTGCTTCCGAACTTGCATTTTCCGAAGCCTAAATGATCCCCAAATGCTTCCCAAACTATTCAAAATTGGAGTTCTACATTTGACATTCGGGTCCCTTTCGTTGCACAATGAGGAACCCCGCGCACAACTTACGCAAGGTTGTGCATCCCGCATGCTCCGAACCTTGGTGCTTCCGAACTTGCATTTTCCGAAGCCTAAATGATCCCCAAATGCTTCCCAAACTATTCAAAATTGGAGTTCTACATTTGACATTCGGGTCCCTTTCGTTGCACAATGAGGAACCCCGCGCACAACTTACGCAAGGTTGTGCATCCCGCATGCTCCGAACCTTGGTGCTTCCGAACTTGCATTTTCCGAAGCCTAAATGATCCCCAAATGCTTCCCAAACTATTCAAAATTGGAGTTCTACATTTGACATTCGGGTCCCTTTCGTTGCACAATGAGGAACCCCGCGCACAACTTACGCAAGGTTGTGCATCCCGCATGCTCCGAACCTTGGTGCTTCCGAACTTGCATTTTCCGAAGCCTAAATGATCCCCAAATGCTTCCCAAACTATTCAAAATTGGAGTTCTACATTTGACATTCGGGTCCCTTTCGTTGCACAATGAGGAACCCCGCGCACAACTTACGCAAGGTTGTGCATCCCGCATGCTCCGAACCTTGGTGCTTCCGAACTTGCATTTTCCGAAGCCTAAATGATCCCCAAATGCTTCCCAAACTATTCAAAATTGGAGTTCTACATTTGACATTCGGGTCCCTTTCGTTGCAAAATGAGGAACCCCGCGCACAACTTACGCAAGGTTGAGCATCCCGCATGCTCCGAACCTTGGTGCTTCCGAACTTGCATTTTCCGAAGCCTGAATGATCCCCAAATGGTTCCCAAACTATTCAAAATAGGAGTTCTACATTTGACATTCGTGTCCCTTTCGTTGCACAATGAAGAACGCCGTGCACAACTTTTGCAAGGTTGTGCTTCCCGCATGCTCCGAACCTTGGTGCTTCCGAACTTGCATTTTCCGAAGCCAAAATGATCCCCAAATGCTTCCCAAACTATTCAAAATTGGAGTTCTACATTTGACATTCGGGTCCCTTTCGTTGCACAATGAGGAACCCCGCGCACAACTTACGCAAGGTTGAGCATCCCGCATGCTCCGAACCTTGGTGCTTCCGAACTTGCATTTTCCGAAGCCTAAATGATCCCTAAGTCCTTCCCAAACTATTCAAAATTGGTGTTCCACATTTGACATTCGGGTCCCTTTCGTTGCACAATGAGGAACCCCGCGCACAACTTACGCAAGGTTGTGCATCCCGCATGCTCCGAACCTTGGTGCTTCCGAACTTGCATTTTCCGAAGCCTAAATGATTCCCAAATGCTTCCCAAACTATTCAAAATTGGAGTTCTACATTTGACATTCGGGTCCCTTTCGTTGCACAATGAGGAACCCCGCGCACAACTTACGCAAGGTTGTGCATCCCGCATGCTCCGAACCTTGGTGCTTCCGAACTTGCATTTTCCGAAGCCTAAATGATCCCCAAATGCTTCCCAAGCAATTCAAAATTGGAGTTCTACATTTGACATTCGGGTCCCTTTCGTTGCACAATGAGGAACCCCGCGCACAACTTACGCAAGGTTGTGCATCCCGCATGCTCCGAACCTTGGTGCTTCCGAACTTGCATTTTCCGAAGCCTAAATGATCCCCAAATGCTTCCCAAACTATTCAAAATTGGAGTTCTACATTTGACATTCGGGTCCCTTTCGTTGCACAATGAGGAACCCCGCGCACAACTTACGCAAGGTTGTGCATCCCGCATGCTCCGAACCTTGGTGCTTCCGAAATTGCATTTTCCGAAGCCTAAATGATCCCCAAATGCTTCCCAAACTATTCAAAATTGGAGTTCTACATTTGATATTCGGGTCCCTTTCGTTGCAAAATGAGGAACCCCGCGCACAACTTACGCAAGGTTGTGCATCCCGCATGCTCCGAACCTTGGTGCTTCCGAACTTGCATTTTTCGAAGCCTAAATGATCCCCAAATGCTTCCCAAACTATTCAAAATTGGAGTTCTACATTTGACATTCGGGTCCCTTTCGTTGCACAATGAGGAACCCCGCGCACAACTTACGCAAGGTTGTGCATCCCGCATGCTCCGAACCTTGGTGCTTCCGAACTTGCATTTTCCAATGCCTAAATGATCCCCAAATGCTTCCCAAACTATTCAAAATTGGAGTTCTACATTTGACATTCGGGTCCCTTTCGTTGCACAATGAGGAACCCCGCGCACAACTTACGCAAGGTTGTGCATCCCGCATGCTCCGAACCTTGGTGCTTCCGAACTTGCATTTTCCGAAGCCTAAATGATCCCCAAATGCTTCCCAAACTATTCAAAATTGGAGTTCTACATTTGACATTCGGGTCCCTTTCGTTGCACAATGAGGAACCCCGCGCACAACTTACGCAAGGTTGTGCATCCCGCATGCTCCGAACCTTGGTGCTTCCGAACTTGCATTTTCCGAAGCCTAAATGATCCCCAAATGCTTCCCAAACTATTCAAAATTGGAGTTCTACATTTGACATTCGGGTCCCTTTCGTTGCACAATGAGGAACCCCGCGCACAACTTACGCAAGGTTGTGCATCCCGCATGCTCCGAACCTTGGTGCTTCCGAACTTGCACTTTCCAATGCCTAAATGATCCCAAAATGCTTCCCAAAGAATTCAAAATTGGAGTTCTACATTTGACATTCGGGTCCCTTTCGTTGCACAATGAGGAACCCCGCGCACAACTTACGCAAGGTTGTGCATCCCGCATGCTCCGAACCTTGGTGCTTCCGAACTTGCATTTTCCGAAGCCTAAATGATCCCCAAATGCTTCCCAAACTATTCAAAATTGGAGTTCTACATTTGACATTCGGGTCCCTTTCGTTGCACAATGAGGAACCCCGCGCACAACTTACGCAAGGTTGTGCATCCCGCATGCTCCGAACCTTGGGGCTTCCGAACTTGCATTTTCCGAAGCCTAAATCATCCCCAAATGCTTCCCAAACTATTCAAAATTGGAGTTCTACATTTGACATTCGGGTCCCTTTCGTTGCACAATGAGGAACCCCGCGCACAACTTACGCAAGGTTGTGCATCCCGCATGCTCCGAACCTTGGTGCTTCCGAACTTGCATTTTCCGAAGCCTAAATGATCCCCAAATGCTTCCCAAACTATTCAAAGTTGGAGTTCTACATTTGACATTCGGGTCCCTTTCGTTGCACAATGAGGAACCCCGCGCACAACTTACGCAAGGTTGTGCATCCCGCATGCTCCGAACCTTGGTGCTTCCGAACTTGCATTTTCCGAAGCCTAAATAATCCCCAAATGCTTCCCAAACTATTCAAAATTGGAGTTCTACATTTGACATTCGGGTCCCTTTCGTTGCACAATGAGGAACCCCGCGCACAACTTACGCAAGGTTGTGCATCCCGCATGCTCCGAACGTTGTTGCTTCCGAACTTGCATTTTCCGAAGCCTAAATGATCCCCAAATGCTTCCCAAACTATTCAAAATTGGAGTTCTACATTTGACATTCGGGTCCCTTTCGTTGCACAATGAGGAACCCCGCGCACAACTTACGCAAGGTTGTGCATCCCGCATGCTCCGAACCTTGGTGCTTCCGAACTTGCATTTTCCGAAGCCTAAATGATCCCCAAATGCTTCCCAAACTATTCAAAATTGGAGTTCTACATTTGACATTCGGGTCCCTTTCGTTGCACAATGAGGAACCCCGCGCACAACTTACGCAAGGTTGTGCATCCCGCATGCTCCGAACCTTGGTGCTTCCGAACTTGCATTTTCCGAAGCCTAAATGATCCCCAAATGCTTCCCAAACTATTCAAAATTGGAGTTCTACATTTGACATTCGGGTCCCTTTCGTTTGTACAATGCGGAACCCCGCGCACAAATTACGCAAGGTTGTGCATCCCGCATGCTCCGAACCTTGGTGCTTCCGAACTTGCATTTTCCGAAGCCTAAATGATCTCCAAATGCTTCCCAAACTATTCAAAATTGGAGTTCTACATTTGACATTCGGGTCCCTTTCGTTGCACAATGAGGAACCCCGCGCACAACTTACGCAAGGTTGTGCATCCCGCATGCTCCGAACCTTGGTGCTTCCGAACTTGCATTTTCCGAAGCCTAAATGATCCCCAAATGCTTCCCAAACTATTCAAAATTGGAGTTCTACATTTGACATTCGGGTCCCTTTCGTTGCACAATGAGGAACCCCGCGCACAACTTACGCAAGGTTGTGCATCCCGCATGCTCCGAACCTTGGTGCTTCCGAACTTGCATTTTCCGAAGCCTAAATGATCCCCAAATGCTTCCCAAACTATTCAAAATTGGAGTTCTACATTTGACATTCGGGTCCCTTTCGTTGCACAATGAGGAACCCCGCGCACAACTTACGCAAGGTTGTGCATCCCGCATGCTCCGAACCTTGGTGCTTCCGAACTTGCATTTTCCGAAGCCTAAATGATCCCCAAATGCTTCCCAAACTATTCAAAATTGGAGTTCTACATTTGACATTCGGGTCCCTTTCGTTGCACAATGAGGAACCCCGCGCACAGCTTACGCAAGGTTGTGCATCCCGCATGCTCCGAACCTTGGTGCTTCCGATCTTGCATTTTCCGAAGCCTAAATGATCCCCAAATGCTTCCCAAACTATTCAAAATTGGAGTTCTACATTTGACATTCGGGTCCCTTTCGTTGCACAATGAGGAACCCCGCGCACAACTTACGCAAGGTTGTGCATCCCGCATGCTCCGAACCTTGGTGCTTCCGAACTTGCATTTTCCGAAGCCTAAATGATCCCCAAATGCTTCCCAAACTATTCAAAATTGGAGTTCTACATTTGACATTCGGGTCCCTTTCGTTGCACAATGAGGAACCCCGCGCACAACTTACGCAAGGTTGTGCATCCCGCATGCTCCGAACCTTGGTGCTTCCGAACTTGCATTTTCCGAAGCCTAAATGATCCCCAAATGCTTCCCAAACTATTCAAAATTGGAGTTCTACATTTGACATTCGGGTCCCTTTCGTTGCACAATGAGGAACCCCGCGCACAACTTACGCAAGGTTGTGCATCCCGCATGCTCCGAACCTTGGTGCTTCCGAACTTGCATTTTCCGAAGCCTAAATGATCCCCAAATGCTTCCCAAACTATTCAAAATTGGAGTTCTACATTTGACATTCGGGTCCCTTTCGTTGCACAATGAGGAACCCCGCGCACAACTTACGCAAGGTTGTGCATCCCGCATGCTCCGAACCTTGGTGCTTCCGAACTTGCATTTTCCGAAGCCTAAATGATCCCCAAATGCTTCCCAAACTATTCAAAATTGGAGTTCTACATTTGACATTCGGGTCCCTTTCGTTGCACAATGAGGAACCCCGCGCACAACTTACGCAAGGTTGTGCATCCCGCATGCTCCGAACCTTGGTGCTTCCGAACTTGCATTTTCCGAAGCCTAAATGATCCCCAAATGCTTCCCAAACTATTCAAAATTGGAGTTCTACATTTGACATTCGGGTCCCTTTCGTTGCACAATGAGGAACCCCGCGCACAACTTACGCAAGGTTGTGCATCCCGCATGCTCCGAACCTTGGTGCTTCCGAACTTGCATTTTCCGAAGCCTAAATGATCCCCAAATGCTTCCCAAACTATTCAAAATTGGAGTTCTACATTTGACATTCGGGTCCCTTTCGTTGCACAATGAGGAACCCCGCGCACAACTTACGCAAGGTTGTGCATCCCGCATGCTCCGAACCTTGGTGCTTCCGAACTTGCATTTTCCGAAGCCTAAATGATCCCCAAATGCTTCCCAAACTATTCAAAATTGGAGTTCTACATTTGACATTCGGGTCCCTTTCGTTTGCACAATGAGGAACCCCGCGCACAACTTACGCAAGGTTGTGCATCCCGCATGCTCCGAACCTTGGTGCTTCCGAACTTGCATTTTCCGAAGCCTAAATGATCCCCAAATGCTTCCCAAACTATTCAAAATTGGAGTTCTACATTTGACATTCGGGTCCCTTTCGTTGCACAATGAGGAACCCCGCGCACAACTTACGCAAGGTTGTGCATCCCGCATGCTCCGAACCTTGGTGCTTCCGAACTTGCATTTTCCGAAGCCTAAATGATCCCCAAATGCTTCCCAAACTATTCAAAATTGGAGTTCTACATTTGACATTCGGGTCCCTTTCGTTGCACAATGAGGAACCCCGCGCACAACTTACGCAAGGTTGTGCATCCCGCATGCTCCGAACCTTGGTGCTTCCGAACTTGCATTTTCCGAAGCCTAAATGATCCCCAAATGCTTCCCAAACTATTCAAAATTGGAGTTCTACATTTGACATTCGGGTCCCTTTCGTTGCACAATGAGGAACCCCGCGCACAACTTACGCAAGGTTGTGCATCCCGCATGCTCCGAACCTTGGTGCTTCCGAACTTGCATTTTCCGAAGCCTAAATGATCCCCAAATGCTTCCCAAACTATTCAAAATTGGAGTTCTACATTTGACATTCGGGTCCCTTTCGTTTGCACAATGAGGAACCCCGCGCACAACTTACGCAAGGTTGTGCATCCCGCATGCTCCGAACCTTGGTGCTTCCGAACTTGCATTTTCCGAAGCCTAAATGATCCCCAAATGCTTCCCAAACTATTCAAAATTGGAGTTCTACATTTGACATTCGGGTCCCTTTCGTTGCACAATGAGGAACCCCGCGCACAACTTACGCAAGGTTGTGCATCCCGCATGCTCCGAACCTTGGTGCTTCCGAACTTGCATTTTCCGAAGCCTAAATGATCCCCAAATGCTTCCCAAACTATTCAAAATTGGAGTTCTACATTTGACATTCGGGTCCCTTTCGTTGCACAATGAGGAACCCCGCGCACAACTTACGCAAGGTTGTGCATCCCGCATGCTCCGAACCTTGGTGCTTCCGAACTTGCATTTTCCGAAGCCTAAATGATCCCCAAATGCTTCCCAAACTATTCAAAATTGGAGTTCTACATTTGACATTCGGGTCCCTTTCGTTGCACAATGAGGAACCCCGCGCACAACTTACGCAAGGTTGTGCATCCCGCATGCTCCGAACCTTGGTGCTTCCGAACTTGCATTTTCCGAAGCCTAAATGATCCCCAAATGCTTCCCAAACTATTCAAAATTGGAGTTCTACATTTGACATTCGGGTCCCTTTCGTTGCACAATGAGGAACCCCGCGCACAACTTACGCAAGGTTGTGCATCCCGCATGCTCCGAACCTTGGTGCTTCCGAACTTGCATTTTCCGAAGCCTAAATGATCCCCAAATGCTTCCCAAACTATTCAAAATTGGAGTTCTACATTTGACATTCGGGTCCCTTTCGTTGCACAATGAGGAACCCCGCGCACAACTTACGCAAGGTTGTGCATCCCGCATGCTCCGAACCTTGGTGCTTCCGAACTTGCATTTTCCGAAGCCTAAATGATCCCCAAATGCTTCCCAAACTATTCAAAATTGGAGTTCTACATTTGACATTCGGGTCCCTTTCGTTGCACAATGAGGAACCCCGCGCACAACTTACGCAAGGTTGTGCATCCCGCATGCTCCGAACCTTGGTGCTTCCGAACTTGCATTTTCCGAAGCCTAAATGATCCCCAAATGCTTCCCAAACTATTCAAAATTGGAGTTCTACATTTGACATTCGGGTCCCTTTCGTTGCACAATGAGGAACCCCGCGCACAACTTACGCAAGGTTGTGCATCCCGCATGCTCCGAACCTTGGTGCTTCCGAACTTGCATTTTCCGAAGCCTAAATGATCCCCAAATGCTTCCCAAACTATTCAAAATTGGAGTTCTACATTTGACATTCGGGTCCCTTTCGTTGCACAATGAGGAACCCCGCGCACAACTTACGCAAGGTTGTGCATCCCGCATGCTCCGAACCTTGGTGCTTCCGAACTTGCATTTTCCGAAGCCTAAATGATCCCCAAATGCTTCCCAAACTATTCAAAATTGGAGTTCTACATTTGACATTCGGGTCCCTTTCGTTGCACAATGAGGAACCCCGCGCACAACTTACGCAAGGTTGTGCATCCCGCATGCTCCGAACCTTGGTGCTTCCGAACTTGCATTTTCCGAAGCCTAAATGATCCCCAAATGCTTCCCAAACTATTCAAAATTGGAGTTCTACATTTGACATTCGGGTCCCTTTCGTTGCACAATGAGGAACCCCGCGCACAACTTACGCAAGGTTGTGCATCCCGCATGCTCCGAACCTTGGTGCTTCCGAACTTGCATTTTCCGAAGCCTAAATGATCCCCAAATGCTTCCCAAACTATTCAAAATTGGAGTTCTACATTTGACATTCGGGTCCCTTTCGTTGCACAATGAGGAACCCCGCGCACAACTTACGCAAGGTTGTGCATCCCGCATGCTCCGAACCTTGGTGCTTCCGAACTTGCATTTTCCGAAGCCTAAATGATCCCCAAATGCTTCCCAAACTATTCAAAATTGGAGTTCTACATTTGACATTCGGGTCCCTTTCGTTGCACAATGAGGAACCCCGCGCACAACTTACGCAAGGTTGTGCATCCCGCATGCTCCGAACCTTGGTGCTTCCGAACTTGCATTTTCCGAAGCCTAAATGATCCCCAAATGCTTCCCAAACTATTCAAAATTGGAGTTCTACATTTGACATTCGGGTCCCTTTCGTTGCACAATGAGGAACCCCGCGCACAACTTACGCAAGGTTGTGCATCCCGCATGTTCCGAACCTTGGTGCTTCCGAACTTGCATTTTCCGAAGCCTAAATGATCCCCAAATGCTTCCCAAACTATTCAAAATTGGAGTTCTACATTTGACATTCGGGTCCCTTTCGTTGCACAATGAGGAACCCCGCGCACAACTTACGCAAGGTTGTGCATCCCGCATGCTCCGAACCTTGGTGCTTCCGAACTTGCATTTTCCAAAGCCTAAATAATCCCCAAATGCTTCCCAAGCTATTCAAAATTGGAGTTCTACATTTGACATTCGGGTCCCCATCGTTGCACAATAAGGAACCCCGCGCACAACTTACGCAAGGTTGAGCATCCCGCATGCTCCGAACCTTGGTGCTTCCGAACTTGCATTTTCCGAAGCCTAAATGATCCCCAAATGCTTCCCAAACCATTCAAAATTGGAGTTCTACATTTGACATTCGGGTCCCTTTCGTTGCACAATGAGGAACCCCGCGCACAACTTACGCAAGGTTGTGCATCCCGCATGCTCCGAACCTTGGTGCTTCCGAACTTGCATTTTCCGAAGCCTAAATGATCCCCAAATGCTGCCCAAACTATTCAAAATTGGAGTTCTACATTTGACAGTCGGGTCCGTTTCGTTTGCACAATGAGGAACCCCGCGCACAACTTACGCAAGGTTGTGCATCCCGCATGCTCCGAACCTTGGTGCTTCCGAACTTGCATTTTCCGAAGCCTAAATGATCCCCAAATGCTTCCCAAACTATTCAAAATTGGAGTTCTACATTTGACATTCGGGTCCCTTTCGTTGCACAATGAGGAACCCCGCGCACAACTTACGCAAGGTTGTGCATCCCGCATGCTCCGAACCTTGGTGCTTCCGAACTTGCATTTTCCGAAGCCTAAATGATCCCCAAATGCTTCCCAATCTATTCAAAATTGGAGTTCTAAGGTCCTTTCGTTGCACAATGAGGAACCCCGCGCACAACTTACGCAAGGTTGTGCATCCCGCATGCTCCGAACCTTCGTGCTTCCGAACTTGCATTTTCCGAAGCCTAAATGATCCCCAGATGCTTCCCAAACTATTCAAAATTGGAGTTCTAAATTTGACATTCGGGTCCCTTTTGTTGCACAATGAGGAACCCCGCGCACAACTTACGCAAGGTTGTGCATCCCGCATGCTCCGAACCTTGGTGCTTCCGAACTTGCATTTTCCGAAGCCTAAATGATCCCCAAATGCTTCCCAAACTATTCAAAATTGGAGTTCTACATTTGACATTCGGGTCCCTTTCGTTGCACAATGAGGAACCCCGCGCACAACTTACGCAAGGTTGTGCATCCCGCATGCTCCGAACCTTGGTGCTTCCGAACTTGCATTTTCCGAAGCCTAAATGATCCCCAAATGCTTCCCAAACTATTCAAAATTGGAGTTCTACATTTGACATTCGGGTCCCTTTCGTTGCACAATGAGGAACCCCGCGCACAACTTACGCAAGGTTGTGCATCCCGCATGCTCCGAACCTTGGTGCTTCCGAACTAGCATTTTCCGAAGCATAAATGATCCCCAAATGCTTCCCAAACTATTCAAAATTGGATCTACTTTTGACATTCGGGTCCCTATCGTTGCACAATGAGGAATCCCGCGCACAACTTACGCAAGGTTGTGCATCCCGCATGCTCCGAACCTTGGTGCTTCCGAACTTGCATTTTCCGAAGCCTAAATGATCCCCAAATGCTTCCCAAACTATTCAAAATTGGAGTTCTACATTTGACATTCGGGTCCCTTTCGTTTGCACAATGTGGAACCCCGCGCACAACTTACGCAAGGTTGTGCATCCCGCATGCTCCGAACCTTGGTGCTTCCGAACTTGCATTTTCCGAAGCCTAAATGATCCCCAAATGCTTCCCAAACTATTCAAAATTGGAGTTCTACATTTGACATTCGGGTCCCTTTCGTTGCACAATGAGGAACCCCGCGCACAACTTACGCAAGGTTGTGCATCCCGCATGCTCCGAACCTTGGTGCTTCCGAACTTGCATTTTCCGAAGCCTAAATGATCCCCAAATGCTTCCCAAACTATTCAAAATTGGAGTTCTACATTTGACATTCGGGTCCCTTTCGTTGCACAATGAGGAACCCCGCGCACAACTTACGCAAGGTTGTGCATCCCGCATGCTCCGAACCTTGGTGCTTCCGAACTTGCATTTTCCGAAGCCTAAATGATCCCCAAATGCTTCCCAAACTATTCAAAATTGGAGTTCTACATTTGACATTCGGGTCCCTTTCGTTGCACAATGAGGAACCCCGCGCACAACTTACGCAAGGTTGTGCATCCCGCATGCTCCGAACCTTGGTGCTTCCGAACTTGCATTTTCCGAAGCCTAAATGATCCCCAAATGCTTCCCAAACTATTCAAAATTGGAGTTCTACATTTGACATTCGGGTCCCTTTCGTTGCACAATGAGGAACCCCGCGCACAACTTACGCAAGGTTGTGCATCCCGCATGCTCCGAACCTTGGTGCTTCCGAACTTGCATTTTCCGAAGCCTAAATGATCCCCAAATGCTTCCCAAACTATTCAAAATTGGAGTTCTACATTTGACATTCGGGTCCCTTTCGTTTGCACAATGAGGAACCCCGCGCACAACTTACGCAAGGTTGTGCATCCCGCATGCTCCGAACCTTGGTGCTTCCGAACTTGCATTTTCCGAAGCCTAAATGATCCCCAAATGCTTCCCAAACTATTCAAAATTGGAGTTCTACATTTGACATTCGGGTCCCTTTCGTTGCACAATGAGGAACCCCGCGCACAACTTACGCAAGGTTGTGCATCCCGCATGCTCCGAACCTTGGTGCTTCCGAACTTGCATTTTCCGAAGCCTAAATGATCCCCAAATGCTTCCCAAACTATTCAAAATTGGAGTTCTACATTTGACATTCGGGTCCCTTTCGTTGCACAATGAGGAACCCCGCGCACAACTTACGCAAGGTTGTGCATCCCGCATGCTCCGAACCTTGGTGCTTCCGAACTTGCATTTTCCGAAGCCTAAATGATCCCCAAATGCTTCCCAAACTATTCAAAATTGGAGTTCTACATTTGACATTCGGGTCCCTTTCGTTGCACAATGAGGAACCCCGCGCACAACTTACGCAAGGTTGTGCATCCCGCATGCTCCGAACCTTGGTGCTTCCGAACTTGCATTTTCCGAAGCCTAAATGATCCCCAAATGCTTCCCAAACTATTCAAAATTGGAGTTCTACATTTGACATTCGGGTCCCTTTCGTTTGCACAATGAGGAACCCCGCGCACAACTTACGCAAGGTTGTGCATCCCGCATGCTCCGAACCTTGGTGCTTCCGAACTTGCATTTTCCGAAGCCTAAATGATCCCCAAATGCTTCCCAAACTATTCAAAATTGGAGTTCTACATTTGACATTCGGGTCCCTTTCGTTGCACAATGAGGAACCCCGCGCACAACTTACGCAAGGTTGTGCATCCCGCATGCTCCGAACCTTGGTGCTTCCGAACTTGCATTTTCCGAAGCCTAAATGATCCCCAAATGCTTCCCAAACTATTCAAAATTGGAGTTCTACATTTGACATTCGGGTCCCTTTCGTTGCACAATGAGGAACCCCGCGCACAACTTACGCAAGGTTGTGCATCCCGCATGCTCCGAACCTTGGTGCTTCCGAACTTGCGTTTTCCGAAGCCTAAATGATCCCCAAATGCTTCCCAAACTATTCAAAATTGGAGTTCTACATTTGACATTCGGGTCCCTTTCGTTGCACAATGAGGAACCCCGCGCACAACTTACGCAAGGTTGTGCATCCCGCATGCTCCGAACCTTGGTGCTTCCGAACTTGCATTTTCCGAAGCCTAAATGATCCCCAAATGCTTCCCAAACTATTCAAAATTGGAGTTCTACATTTGACATTCGGGTCCCTTTCGTTGCAAAATGAGGAACCCCGCGCACAACTTACGCAAGGTTGTGCATCCCGCATGCTCCGAACCTTGGTGCTTCCGAACTTGCATTTTCCGAAGCCTAAATGATCCCCAAATGCTTCCCAAACTATTCAAAATTGGAGTTCTACATTTGACATTCGGGTCCCTTTCGTTTGCACAATGAGGAACCCGCGCACAACTTACGCAAGGTTGTGCATCCCGCATGCTCCGAACCTTGGTGCTTCCGAACTTGCATTTTCCGAAGCCTAAATGATCCCCAAATGCTTCCCAAACTATTCAAAATTGGAGTTCTACATTTGACATTCGGGTCCCTTTCGTTTGCACAATGTGGAACCCCGCGCACAACTTACGCAAGGTTGTGCATCCCGCATGCTCCGAACCTTGGTGCTTCCGAACTTGCATTTTCCGAAGCCTAAATGATCCCCAAATGCTTCCCAAACTATTCAAAATTGGAGTTCTACATTTGACATTCGGGTCCCTTTCGTTTGCACAATGAGGAACCCCGCGCACAACTTATGCAAGGTTGTGCATCCCGCATGCTCCGAACCTTGGTGCTTCCGAACTTGCATTTTCCGAAGCCTAAATGATCCCCAAATGCTTCCCAAACTATTCAAAATTGGAGTTCTACATTTGACATTCGGGTCCCTTTCGTTGCACAATGAGGAACCCCGCGCACAACTTACGCAAGGTTGTGCATCCCGCATGCTCCGAACCTTGGTGCTTCCGAACTTGCATTTTCCGAAGCCTAAATGATCCCCAAATGCTTCCCAAACTATTCAAAATTGGAGTTCTACATTTGACATTCGGGTCCCTTTCGTTGCACAATGGGGAACCCCGCGCACAACTTACGCAAGGTTGTGCATCCCGCATGCTCCGAACCTTGGTGCTTCCGAACTTGCATTTTCCGAAGCCTAAATGATCCCCAAATGCTTCCCAAACTATTCAAAATTGGAGTTCTACATTTGACATTCGGGTCCCTTTCGTTGCACAATGAGGAACCCCGCGCACAACTTACGCAAGGTTGTGCATCCCGCATGCTCCGAACCTTGGTGCTTCCGAACTTGCATTTTCCGAAGCCTAAATGATCCCCAAATGCGTCCCAAACTATTCAAAATTGGAGTTCTACATTTGACATTCGGGTCCCTTTCGTTGCACAATGAGGAACCCCGCGCACAACTTACGCAAGGTTGTGCATCCTGCATGCTCTGAACCTTGGTGCTTCCGAACTTACATTTTCCGAAGCGTAAATGATACCCAAATACTTCCCAAATTATTCAAAATTGGAGTTCTACATTTGACATTCGTGTCCCTTTCGTTGCACGATGAGGAACCCCGCGCACAACTTACGCAAGTTTGTGTATCCCGCATGCTCCGAACCTTGGTGCTTCCGAACTTGCATTTTCCGAAGCCTAAATGATCCCCAAATGCTTCCCAAACTATTCAAAATTGGAGTTCTACATTTGACATTCGGGTCCCTTTCGTTTGCAGAAGGAGGAACCCCGCGCACAACTTACGCAAGGTTGTCCATCCCGCATGCTCCGAACCTTGGTGCTTCCGAACTTGCATTTTCCGAAACCTAAATGTTCCCCAAATGCTTCCCAAACTATTCAAAATTGGAGTTCTACATTTGACATTCGGGTCCCTTTCGTTGCACAATGAGGAACCCCGCGCACAACTTACGCAAGGTTGTGCATCCCGCATGCTCCGAACCTTGGTGCTTCCGAACTTGCATTTTCCGAAGCCTAAATGATCCCCAAATGCTTCCCAAAGTATTCAAAATTGGAGATCTACATTTGACATTCGGGTCCCTTTCGTTGCACAATGAGGAACCCCGCGCACAACTTACGCAAGGTTGTGCATCCCGCATGCTCCGAACCTTGGTGCTTCCGAACTTGCATTTTCCGAAGCCTAAATGATCCCCAAATGCTTCCCAAACTATTCAAAATTGGAGTTCTACATTTGACATTCGGTTCCCTTTCGTTGCACAATGAGGAACCCCGCGCACAACTTACGCAAGGTTGTGCATCCCGCATGCTCCGAACCTTGGTGCTTCCGAACTTGCATTTTCCGAAGCCTAAATGATCTCCGAATGCTTCCCAAACTATTCAAAATTGGAGTTCTACATTTGACATTCGGGTCCCTTTCGTTGCACAATGAGGAACCCCGCGCACAACTTACGCAAGGTTGTGCATCCCGCATGCTCCGAACCTTGGTGCTTCCGAACTTGCATTTTCCGAAGCCTAAATGATCCCCAAATGCTTCCCAAACTATTCAAAATTGGAGTTCTACATTTGACATTCGGGTCCCTTTCGTTGCACAATGAGGAACCCCGCGCACAACTTACGCAAGGTTGTGCATCCCGCATGCTCCGAACCTTGGTGCTTCCGAACTTGCATTTTCCGAAGCCTAAATGATCCCCAAATGCTTCCCAAACTATTCAAAATTGGAGTTCTACATTTGACATTCGGGTCCCTTTCGTTGCACAATGAGGAACCCCGCGCACAACTTACGCAAGGTTGTGCATCCCGCATGCTCCGAACCTTGGTGCTTCCGAACTTGCATTTTCCGAAGCCTAAATGATCCCCAAATGCTTCCCAAACTATTCAAAATTGGAGTTCTACATTTGACATTCGGGTCCCTTTCGTTGCACAATGAGGAACCCCGCGCACAACTTACGCAAGGTTGTGCATCCCGCATGCTCCGAACCTTGGTGCTTCCGAACTTGCATTTTCCGAAGCCTAAATGATCCCCAAATGCTTCCCAAACTATTCAAAATTGGAGTTCTACATTTGACATTCGGGTCCCTTTCGTTGCACAATGAGGAACCCCGCGCACAACTTACGCAAGGTTGTGCATCCCGCATGCTCCGAACCTTGGTGCTTCCGAACTTGCATTTTCCGAAGCCTAAATGATCCCCAAATGCTTCCCAAACTATTCAAAATTGGAGTTCTACATTTGACATTCGGGTCCCTTTCGTTGCACAATGAGGAACCCCGCGCACAACTTACGCAAGGTTGTGCATCCCGCATGCTCCGAACCTTGGTGCTTCCGAACTTGCATTTTCCGAAGCCTAAATGATCCCCAAATGCTTCCCAAACTATTCAAAATTGGAGTTCTACATTTGACATTCGGGTCCCTTTCGTTGCACAATGAGGAACCCCGCGCACAACTTACGCAAGGTTGTGCATCCCGCATGCTCCGAACCTTGGTGCTTCCGAACTTGCATTTTCCGAAGCCTAAATGATCCCCAAATGCTTCCCAAACTATTCAAAATTGGAGTTCTACATTTGACATTCGGGTCCCTTTCGTTGCACAATGAGGAACCCCGCGCACAACTTACGCAAGGTTGTGCATCCCGCATGCTCCGAACCTTGGTGCTTCCGAACTTGCATTTTCCGAAGCCTAAATGATCCCCAAATGCTTCCCAAACTATTCAAAATTGGAGTTCTACATTTGACATTCGGGTCCCTTTCGTTTGCACAATGAGGAAGCCCGCACACAACTTACGCAAGGTTGTGCATCCCGCATGCTCCGAACCTTGATGCTTCCGAACTTGCATTTTCCGAAGCCTAAATGATCCCCAAATGCTTCCCAAACTATTCAAAATTGGAGTTCTACATTTGACATTCGGGTCCCTTTCGTTGCACAATGAGGAACCCCGCGCACAACTTACGCAAGGTTGTGCATCCCGCATGCTCCGAACCTTGGTGCTTCCGAACTTGCATTTTCCGAAGCCTAAATGATCCCCAAATGCTTCCCAAACTATTCAAAATTGGAGTTCTACATTTGACATTCGGGTCCCTTTCGTTGTACAATGAGGAACCCCGCGCACAACTTACGCAAGGTTGTGCATCCCGCATGCTCCGAACCTTGGTGCTTCCGAACTTGCATTTTCCGAAGCCTAAATGATCCCCAAATGCTTCCCAAACTATTCAAAATTGGAGTTCTACATTTGACATTCGGGTCCCTTTCGTTGCACAATGAGGAACCCCGCGCACAACTTACGCAAGGTTGTGCATCCCGCATGCTCCGAACCTTGGTGCTTCCGAACTTGCATTTTCCGAAGCCTAAATGATCCCCAAATGCTTCCCAAACTATTCAAAATTGGAGTTCTACATTTCACATTCGGGTCCCTTTCGTTGCACAATGAGGAACCCCGCGCACAACTTACGCAAGGTTGTGCATCCCGCATGCTCCGAACCTTGGTGCTTCCGAACTTGCATTTTCCGAAGCCTAAATGATCCCCAAATGCTTCCCAAACTATTCAAAATTGGAGTTCTACATTTGACATTCGGGTCCCTTTCGTTGCACAATGAGGAACCCCGCGCACAACTTACGCAAGGTTGTGCATCCCGCATGCTCCGAACCCTGGTGCTTCCGAACTTGCATTTTCCGAAGCCTAAATGATCCCCAAATGCTTCCCAAACTATTCAAAATTGGAGTTCTACATTTGACATTCGGGTCCCTTTCGTTGCACAATGAGGAACCCCGCGCACAACTTACGCAAGGTTGTGCATCCCGCATGCTCCGAACCTTGGTGCTTCCGAACTTGCATTTTCCGAAGCCTAAATGATCCCCAAATGCTTCCCAAACTATTCAAAATTGGAGTTCTACATTTGACATTCGGGTCCCTTTCGTTTGCATAAGGAGGAACCCCGCGCACAACTTACGCAAGGTTGTGCATCCCGCATGCTCCGAACCTTGGTGCTTCCGAACTTGCATTTTCCGAAGCCTAAATGATCCCCTAATGCTTCCTAAACTATTCAAAATTGGAGATCTAACTTTGACATTCGGGCCCCTTTCGTGGCACAATGAGGAACCCGCGCACAACTTACGCAAGGTTGTGCATCCCGCATGCTCCGAACCATGGTGCTTCCGAACTCGCATTTTCCGAAGCCTAAATGATCCCCAAATGCTTCCCAAACTATTCAAAATTGGAGTTCTACATTTGACATTCGGGTCCCTTTCGTTGCACAATGAGGAACCCCGCGCATAACTTACGCAAGCTTGTGCATCCCGCATGCTCCGAACCTTGAGGCTTCCGAACTTGCATTTTCCGAAGCCTAAATGATCCCCAAATGCTTCCCAAACTATTCAAAATTGGAGTTCTACATTTGACATTCGGGTCCCTTTCGTTGCACAATGAGGAACCCCGCGCACAACTTACGCAAGGTTGTGCATCCCGCATGCTCCGAACCTTGGTGCTTCCGAACTTGCATTTTCCGAAGCCTAAATGATCCCCAAATGCTTCCCAAACTATTCAAAATTGGAGTTCTACATTTGACATACGGGTCCCTTTCGTTGCACAATGAGGAACCCCGCGCACAACTTACGCAAGGTTGTGCATCCCGCATGCTCCGAACCTTGGTGCTTCCGAACTTGCTTTTTCCGAAGCCTAAATGATCCCCAAATGCATCCCAAACTATTCAAAATTGGAGTTCTACTTTTGACATTCGGGTCCCTCTCGTTGCACAATGAGGAACCCCGCGCACAACTTACGCAAGGTTGTGCATCCCGCATGCTCCGAACCTTGGTTCTCCCGAACTTGCATTTTCCGAAGCCTCAATGATCCCCAAATGCTTCCCAAACTATTCAAAATTGGAGTTCTACATTTGACATTCGGGTCCCTTTCGTTGCACAATGAGGAACCCCGCGCACAACTTACGCAAGGTTGTGCATCCCGCATGCTCCGAACCTTGGTGCTTCCGAACTTGCATTTTCCGAAGCCTAAATGATCCCCAAATGCTTCCCAAACTATTCAAAATTGGAGTTCTACATTTGACATTCGGGTCCCTTTCGTTGCACAATGAGGAACCCCGCGCACAACTTACGCAAGGTTGTGCATCCCGCATGCTCCGAACCTTGGTGCTTCCGAACTTGCATTTTCCGAAGCCTAAATGATCCCCAAATGCTTCCCAAACTATTCAAAATTGGAGTTCTACATTTGACATTCGGGTCCCTTTCGTTGCACAATGAGGAACCCCGCGCACAACTTACGCAAGGTTGTGCATCCCGCATGCTCCGAACCTTGGTGCTTCCGAACTTGCATTTTCCGAAGCCTAAATGATTCCCAAATGCTTCCCAAACTATTCAAAATTGGAGTTCTACATTTGACATTCGGGTCCCTTTCGTTGCACAATGAGGAACCCCGCGCACAACTTACGCAAGGTTGTGCATCCCGCATGCTCCGAACCTTGGTGCTTCCGAACATGCATTTTCCGATGCCTAAATGATCCCCAAATGCTTCCCAAACATTTCAAAATTGGAGTTGTACATTTGACATTCGGGTCCCTTTCGTTGCACAATGAGGAACCCGCGCACAGTTTACGCAAGGTTCTGCATCCCGCATGCTCTGAACCTTGGGGCTTCCGAACTTGCATTTTCCGAAGCCTAAATGATCCCCAAATGCTTCCCAAACTATTCAAAATTGAAGTTCTACATTTGACATTCGGGTCCCTTTCGTTGCACAATGAGGAACCCCGCGCACAACTTACGCAACGTTGCGCATCCCGCTTGCTCCGAAACTTGGTGCTTGCGAACCAATGCAAGACGAGGAGGGTCATAATCTGATTGTTGCACAAAGCTGTCTTCCGAGAGATCATTCACATCAGATCTTCGTTGCTCAGGATTATTTATTAAGGTCCACATGGAAGGGGTGTGCATTGGAGATGTTAAGATTCGTGATGTCGAACCATGTAAACATTGGTGGACATCATGATACAAAGGGAGCTTAATGTTGACACATGAAAATTTCGGTCTTTTACGAGAAGAGCATGTTACTCTCGAGAATTTGCTAGTATCTCAAGAAAGAATCTTTGATTGAAGAGCTCTCGAGAAGAGCGTGTCGAGAAATAATCTTTGAAGATTTGATGTATTGAGGAGCCTCTCAAATATTTGATTTAATATAAATATTATATCCAAAGTGAAAATATTAAAATATATTTTCAGCAAATATTTAATCAGATTTTCCCCAAATTAAGGAACGTGGTTCACAATTGCCCAAACAATCTGATAAAGTGGAGAACGTGCCTGAAAATAAAAAACAGTCGAGGAGAACTTGTTTCTACCTGCTGAACGATTGAAGACGTCTACAAAAGTCCTAGTTGGATTCTTCAAAGAACACACAACGAACCGCAACAACTC
The DNA here is from genome assembly GCA_029817715.1 of Melastoma dodecandrum. NCBI lineage: Eukaryota > Viridiplantae > Streptophyta > Magnoliopsida > Myrtales > Melastomataceae > Melastoma > Melastoma dodecandrum. The sequence continues at coordinate 395,841 of JARUPY010000596.1, read as the reverse complement.
AAACTTTTATCTTTTACCTTTGGTCCTTTATCCTCCAACCTCATCAGCGCTGCCGATTCTGTCGGGCTTTGTTGACACTCTTCCGCCCAGCTTCAGTGCCGTTGATTCTGTCCGGCATTGTGGTCCATCCTCGATGCTGTTGACATGTCTGGCGCCGTTGACCTGCTACCACTTCGAACCCGCCGTCCAACCTCGGTGTTGTTGATTTTGTCCGGTGCCATTGACGTTTTTGCCGCTCCATAAGGGTGAGTTCCATTAGAGGAGTTTGCCTCGACCGCCGCTCGTCCGCCACCGTCCGTCGGTGTTGTTTTCTGTTTAAGTCATATCTGTAAGTGTAACGCTGTAAACTCGATACTATTGGATTAAGTGTTTGCTTTTTATACTTGCACTCGTTCACTTTGCGATGACACATTAAATGCTGTAAATTCAGTATCGTCATATTAAATTCCGATATTGCATTTACTTTCATTTTACGGCGACCACACTATCATTGTAAAAATCGATACGTGTTGCGAGGAACAAAAATGCCACGCCAACACCATTTTAATTGTTAGACACGATATTGCCTATTAGACTCAAAACCATTTCACGTAAAATGTTTGTTTTTTAGAAATATTACTGAATTCACAATCGATCAATTTAAAAATTAATAGCGAAAGTATTGAATCGATTACGTAAGTTTACGAGAAGATTAATGAAAGAGAAAAATGTACCCATAGCCGACATGCCACAAACTATTCATGACGATGAAAAAATCTAACACACAAAGATATATTGTCGATCTGTACTTTCGCCAGTCTAAATGGTCAAGTTTTAATCCTTTAACTTTAATAATAAGTAGAATGCCAGTTTCATCCGAGGGAAATGGCTTAGTCATAAATAGCGACAATATATATAACTTATAGTCATATTCACCGGACCATATGATATAAAAATAGTATACATCCCACTACAAACCATATTGAGTATACAAGATGAGCATATCACAAATAACTTTAGCGATTATAAGACTTTAGTGTAATTTCATGCATTTTCTTATATAGAGCGAATCTATTAAACTTGATTAGGCATTAATGAGTAATCCTTATGTTGGTGGATTTGATCAAGGGGATGCTATTCGTTTTAAGATGGGTTTTTCCAAGAGTATAGATCCGTCTGATGTATTGGACTTTGGTAGAAACCCCGTGTCTCCCACTGCACAGATACAGGAGTCTCAATTGTCCCAATGCATGCATGCTGATACTCAACAAATCTAGTGTCAAGCGATGTAAAAATATACAACTAATTATTGGTTAAATAAGAAAATTTCAACATTTTCCTGCTTAGACAACATTGAATGGAAGAATATTTAATACAAATACTTGACACATAATAGAATTAAAGTGAAGAGAAAATAGTAAAAAAGTAATAACGAAACTTAAAGTGATGAGACCTATAGAAAATATGGTTTCATCTAATGTTAATAAATCCGTTTCCCACGTTAGTCAAACTTAATTTTCTATTATGATTTTCAATACGTGCTGAGCAAATTTACTAATAACCAAAATTCTCAAATAATCTTTTACACACCTTGCAAATGTATTACCCTCCTCTTTTTTTTTTTAATCTTGGCTCAGTTATACACGAAACTATAGCCCTTAAAAGATGAATATATAAAATATGTTTGAACATTCTTTGTCCCTAAATTATTAGAACCAAATCTCTTTATGAATAAGTAGTACAAGGCATAAAAGTTTGTCATAATTATATAAATACTAATACGTGATGCGGGATGAATCAAACAGAAGTTAGGCTGTGAAGTTAGAATCGGGTTGAGCAGAACGATTGAGCGATGATCGACCTGCACCACTGGAGTGGTCGACTTTAGCCTCCTCTTGAAGCCAGTGGAACGAAGGTGACAGTAAACTACAAGCTCCAATCGATAAATCTTCGGTCAATTGTAACAACGCGAGAGAACACTGAGTCGAATCGTCATTTTGATCCTCTTTAGACAATTGCGTGGCTCCAAACAAATTTACAACTCTTACGACGCCTGAACCGTCAGCGACATTTATGACTGCCCATGCAACCAATTAAGTTGTCGAAAGTTTTTGTTTATTTTCCTTTATTTTCATACTTTGAATTTGCCATATAAATGGTGCCTCGTAATCTCAGATATAATTGAAATTTTAAAACTTCGTAAACATATATTTGAGTATTTTTCTTTCTCTTTCCTATTGTTCGCTTCATCGCATCCGATCGTAATGTTGTTTAATCTCGCGTTCCTTTACGACGATGCATTAGCCATATTCGTAACGATCCGAGTAAGGCTCGTGCATCCTTAATGGTGGATCGTGTTGTATCCAAAGTTGTCGTGTCGTTATCTTTATTTCGTATTCGTTCGAGTGTGATCCCTCGTCTCAGTTCACCATAGTGGTTCAGTATTCGAATCTACCCTTTTCCCCACCAATCCTGCATCACAAATGTGCATTCTCCCTATCTTTTCTTTCCATTCTAAAAGCAGAAATTTCTTCATTAAAGTTAGCCTTTTCTGGTTGCATTTTTCTAACTTGGGACGCCTCGAGAAAATTGTGTTGGTGTTTGAAAACGCGAGTAAAGAAGAGGCTATGATGTATACCTACTCTATTTCATGATTATGTATCCAAATCCCATGTTCCAATATTTGATCGAATGTTTGTTGTCTCACAATCTTAATTCCAAAATTAAAATAATAAAAAATGCTCGTGTCATATATACATATTCGATAAACCAGTTTTTGGTACAAAATCATTTGCAACTATAATTTTAGTTTTTATTTGTTTCACTAATAGGAGAAAAAAACAAGAAGAAGAAGCCAATTTTCGTCTCTACCGCTCTCTAAATAGATATGAAGTCATCGATTATGTTTTTATTTATGACCATTTCATTTCAACACTAATTGGAATTCCCAAAATGATATAATCCTAAAAGTGAGAGAAAATGAAAGTTATGAATACATCCGAGCGTTCCTTCCCTCTGTCTTCTTAATTAAGTTTTCTTCCAATACCAGATTTATTCATGGCTCATTCATTTTTCTCTCATAATAAATTCAAAAAGCACTTCAACTCTTAATTTTTAAACAATATCCACATATATTTTTAAATATAATTCATCAGGATTGAAATTAGATTTCTAATTTTAATCATACATTTTTTAAATTTATTCGAAATCTCATCATATTATAGAAATATATTTTTATGCTACAAACAAATAAAAGAATTGGAAGTTTATTTCTATTCTTATAATTCAAATTATAATCTAGTTATAATGATTCTTCGAAGGTTTTTTTTTATGTGTTCGTATTTATTGCATCCGAGCATCATGGAGAGAGGACATAAAAAGAAATTGATGAGATTTCAAATTTTAAATTAAAACTTTTTAATTTTAAAATATGTTTCGTGAAATAACTTTTTTTTTTTCCGTTAAAAGACAAGCACGACCCGCCATCCATGAATTCAAATACAATGACAATGATTTGAGGAGATAGAAATAAATGCCTGAGTGGTTTCCGGCACAATAAAGATACTTCGGGATTGACAATTGGATACTTGCCACACAGCAAAGATGTAAATTACATCTTTTATGAAAGCCCCCCGCCCCCGCCATCTTCAATTGATAAAACACAATACTCTTATCACTATAAATTGATGTTCTTAGAGGTGACTGCCTGATCACAGAAACAAGGAAAGAATACTCTGCACGAAGACGAGGTGATGAGCCATACAGGTAGATTGGTTCCCCTATAAGCTTCCAACAGCAGCAAAAACATCGTCTTCTGTGACAGCTAACCGACCGTTTTGGGCATATTCCCCTGCATAATCTGCACGGAGGCTTATTCTATTCATTCGAACTCCTCGCCAGTGCTTGCCACCAAATATTGCTAGGTAATAAATGGGATCGGAATCTTTAACAACACGCCTGTGAATCTGGTCCCCCAAGCAAAGGCCAAAGAATGGACTCCTTGCCTGGTTCATGCAACAAGAAGCTTTCAGTGTACCTGCATCAGCAAGTATCATTGATTTATTAGCAGAAAGAAAAGAGGATATCATACACAGCATAAGCTGCATTTTCTTTATATTTTCCGAGAAGATAAAATGTTTCTTTTTAAACTTATCTGAATTATATTATTCAAATACCTTACAAGCTTCAGCTGGGTATGAATCATAGATGATTGAGAACCTGGGCATGAACTCAGAGATAATTACTGTGCAGTGTCCATGTTTTGCAGCATTATATTCTTATATGATCATCCACAGACACGTCATCAGCTGATTTATGACATCAAGTCAACAGCTCCAGATGGCTAAAAAAAAAGTACCATCCCCGAGGGGACACCCTAGTGGTTAGGGCATTAATGATTCACCTGGAAATCTCAGGTTAGAATCTAGGACCTAGCAATCGTAGGTTGCGGGGTCTTGTAACGGCCCCACAGGACATACTATGTCCAATCCAAGCCAGAGAGCATTTGATCAACTGACTCGTGTTTGCATTAATATCTGTTGTCCTTCTAGTGTCTTATGCTAAGAGAATTTGCCCAGCTGCATGCGGGCTCTTTCTCCACTCCCATCTCTTTCATTTCGTTCCTCACTACGGCTGATGTCTCCCAGTCTCCAAAGTCAGCTAAGATACCCGATAGCTGCACATATGCACCAGCATTTTGTGGATCAAGAGAAATAATCTTTTCTGCGATACACTTCCCCAAAGTTTTATCGCCGTGAGCCACACATCCTCTCAAAATAGACGACCACATGGAAGCATCAGCCTCATAAGGCATTTTCTCGATGAGGTACACGGCATCATTCATGAAACCAGCACGCGAATACAAATCAACCATGCAAGAGTAGTGCTCCACCCTTGGTTCAATGCCATCATCAGATTTCATTGCATTAAACCATTTTGTTCCCACTCCAACCAATCCACAGTGACCACAAGCAGACAAAACTGCTGAGTAAGTTATGCCGTCAGGTTGAACATTAGAGCTGTTTCTCATCTCCAGAAACAGATCTAGAGCTTCTATTCCATAACCATTTGTGGCATAACCCATCAACATGGTATTCCAAGAAACAACATCTAATCCCACCATCCTGTTGAATACTTTCCTTCCCTTTTCAATGTGACCACATTTGCAGTAGAAATCTACTAAAGCTGTTGCTACTATTGGATCACATTCAAGCCCAGTGACAATTGCCCTGGTGAAAATCTGCTCACCAAGATCATGTGAAGATATACTAGCACAGGCAGCAATTACACTGGCATAACTGACCTCATCCATCATGAAACCTCGCAAATTCATCTCATAGAAAATTTCTAATGCTTCAACAGCACAACCATTCCTACTGAGGCCTACAACCATTGCATTCCATGATACTAAAGTCTTGCATGGGATAGAGCTGAATAAGGTTTTTGCATCCTCCATTTGGCCAGAATTTGAATACACTGTGATCATGGAATTGAGTAACACAGTGTCATAAGTTTCCACCTCACTGAAGAACTTGCAAGCATCACTTGGGCTTCCACATTTCTGGTACATATCAACAAGCGCGGTTGCAACAACAATACTATCAAGGAACCCACTTTTGTGGACATGGTTGTGCATTGCTTTACCATGCAGAAGATCTTTTAAGCTACTAAATGCACTCAGTACGCTCACAACTGTGGAAAAATCTTCACCAACGCCAGTTTCCCGCATTTCGTTGAACAGAACTATAGCTTCTAATTCTTGGCCATTGCAAACATAACCGGAAATCAAGGAATTCCACAACTCAACACTTGGATTAGTTTTAATAGCAAAGACCCTCCTGGCCTCAGTCATATTTCCACAGCTAGCGAAACTGGAAATCAATGCCGACAGAGAGAAGTCGTCAGGCGTCTCCTCAAGACTCAAAACCCGTGCTGCACAATGTAAATTGCCACACTTCCCATAGAAGTTGACCAACGAACTTATCAAGAACGAATCAAATTTTGTACCATTGACTATCAGCTTTGCATGAATCTGCTTCCCGCCAATACTATCCTCAAGTCGAGTACAGGCTCCTATAACCGTCGTGAAAATAAAAGCATCATCCCACACTTCCTCACCGGCATCCCTATTCATTTCTCGGAACAACCCCATCACTTCTCTACAGAAACCCCTCCTCACAAGCCCGTGAAACAGAGAGTTACGGGCAACCGCACTTTTAACAGGCATGGCATCAAACAACCTCCGAACAGTCACAAGGTCGTCGACCTTGGAGAACCCAGAAATGACAAGATTCCAAGAGAACTCATTTCTGCACGGCATGGATCCAAACAGCTCCAACGAGGATTTCGTATCTCCAGCAGCAAGATAGCCTTCGATCATGGAATTCCAGGAGAAGGAATTCCTTACAGGCATTTCGTCGAACAGGCGGCGAGCATCGGCCGTTCGGCCTGTCCGTAGATAACACTGCAAGAGACGGTTACAAAGGATGACGGCGGGGCAGAGGAACCCTCCCTTGAGGAAGTGGGCATGGAGTTGGGAGGGTGGGGCTCTGCAGGAAGGGAGGATGCGGAGATCCATGTGCTGTCGTTGGGCTCTGTTCGCTCATCGAAGCGAATACCGTGACAGGGGCAGTAGGCTATGACTGGGGAGGATTGCATTGCGGAGAGAGGCAGCGATCCGATCGAGAGAAACTTCGACGAAGAGGGGAACTGGCTAACGGTAGTACATAAATTTACTAATTTTTTAATATTTAAATAAGTTAAATTTTATTAATTTTCACTGACTTTACTGAAACTTTTCCGTTAGTAAAATCAACTCATATTTAATAAAAAAGTATTAAAATTTATTAGCTTTTTTACTAATTGTGTGTTGACTTTACTAAAAGTTGTTAGTTTTTTAGTAAAGTCAACGTATAGTTAGTAAAAATATTAGTAAATTTTACTATTTTTTTTACTAAATCTGAGTTGACTTTTACTAATGGAAAGGTTTTAGTAAGGTCAGCACAAATTTACTAAAAAAAGTAGTAAAATTCACTACTTTTTACTGTGCGAAAGAAGCCGATAATTAGTAATTGTTTACTAATTCTGGTGTCTTTTTTGTAAAAAACTCTTCCAGTTAGTAAAACTCTTAGTAAAGTCCTACGTTTTTAGTAAATGTTTACTAATTTTGACATGTTTTTACTAAAAATATTAGTAAACTGTTACTAAAAAATGAACGTGTTTACTAACGAATTTACTAATTAGAACAGTATTTCCGAACCTAACTCCGAACCTATTTTGGATGTGAAATTACCGGGTTACCCTGGTTACTAAACTTATTATTTACGAAACATTTTACTAATTTTCTTTGTGTTAAGTGACCCCGAGTAAATAATTTACTAACTTAATTACTGATTTTTAAGTCTAGTGACGTAAATTTTACTAAGTTTAACCCCCACATCCGCATTTAATTGGCTGGTGGTTTGCGTCTGTAGTTCTATTTGGAGTCGTTCCACCGGTCTTCCTGACGAGGTGTTGCTCCCGTAGGCAGAGGTAGTAGTCCAAGCTGCAGACGGTCATTCAAGGATTCTCCAATTCGTCAGCTGCTCTTCGTCCCTGATTTCTCCCAGTCGGCATTCCGTCATCGTCCCAGATCTTGGGCTTTGTGGTTGCGTCCCAGATTTGCTGGTGCAGGTCGTCTTCGTCCCAGATCTTGGGCAGAAAGTCGTCTTCAACCCAGACCACATTCTGCAGGTCATCCTCCGAGATTTCGGCTGGAGGGCATCGTCCCAGGTCTTCGGCATCGTCCCTCCTCTTCGGCCGCAGGTGGAGTTTCATGCTCATCTTCTTCGGCTGCAGCTGGTCCGACAGGGGAGTGTTCTTCGGGTGCAGGCGGAGTGACGAGTTGATATTCGTCCGCAACAGGTGGTCGGACAGGTTCATCTTGTTCGGATTGTGGTGGGTTTCGGGTTTGCGTCGTCGTTGGCCTGAAGAATGGAAAGTGTATTGAACGCGGAGAAGTCAAGATTTGGTGAAGAACATGATGTTGATTATGCAATTATTATTCATCATCCCTAATATATTGATAACCTTTCATCATTAATGTGAATGTAGGTGAGCAAGATGTTCAGCAATTCTTCAATATAGTCAGTGATATGAATGAAGAACATATGTTGAATATGTCATTTGGTACTGCCGAAGAAGTTGAAGAGTTCATTAAAATGTATGCAATGGTTCATGGGTTTTCAGTTCGTAAAAGAGATCTGCAGAAATTAAGAAACGGTGAATGCGTCATGAGAAAGTGGGTTTGTTCAAGGGAAGGCGAGTGTTCCGATGTCCCTGTGTCGACAGCGAGAAGTCGGGTTAGAGCATCTGTGAAGAACGGTTGCAAGTGTTTCTTTAAAGCGAGAGTGGAGGTTAATGGGCAGTGGAATTTGGTTGTAGTTCAGTTGGAACACAATCATGACATGGTGAGCGAACGTCTGTCATATTTCATGCGAGAAAGGCGGCAAGTTTGCGACGAAGACATGACCTTTGTCCGTCGAATGCTTGACGTTGGATTTAGACAGTGTGATATTATGCGACTAGTAGTACACGCATCTGGTGGACACTCACGTGCCGGTTTCCTAATTAAGGACCTCAATAACCGGAAGTTGAAGGAAGAGTCTGCTGGGGTGGCTGGTCGTTGTGATTCAGTCCTTGCATATCTCCTGTCTAGGAGGAACAGTGACAGTGGCATGGCGTTCGAATCACATGTGGAAAATAATGAAGTGACACGCATATATTGGGCGGACAGTACCTCAATCACTGATTACCAATCATTCGGCGATGTCGTAGCACTAGACTCAACGTTCAAGACAAACAATTATGGAATGCAAATGGTGATCATCGTCGGTGTCAATCATCACCATCAAACTACTGTGTTTGGGTCTGCCTTAATGAGTTATGAAACCATTGCGGACTACACTTGGCTCCTACGTAACTCATACACAGATCATGGGAGGCAAACATCCGCTAAGCATGGTCACAGACGCCGACAAGCGATGATTGCTTCTGTGAGAGAAGTATGGCCATTTTCAAGACATAGGTTATGTCTTTGGCATTTTAGTCAGAATATCAATCGTCGTGTAGAGGACCCGGGTATGCGAGCTCGTATTTCGTCATTCATGTACAACAGTAGACCAAGTGAATAAGTTGAAGAGGAGTGGTCGTCTTTAATGAGCCATACAGGATCCATAAGCATTAGATAGCTACAACAAATTTATGCATGCCGACATATGTGGTGGCAAACGTATCTGCATGGTCATTTTTTGGTAGAGCTTAGAAGCACTCAACGATGCGAACGAATGCACCGCTACATGAAGGGATATGTCGACAGGAAACATAAACTGCATGATTTCGTTAACAGTTTTGAGCGCGCAGTTGCTGATCTTCGTCACAAGGAATACGAAGAGGACTTCAAATCAATGCATAAAGCATTCAAGCCAAGTACGATGTTGCGCCGACTAGAGGAGGATGCAAGTCAATTGTACACACTGAGTTCTTTTCATAGAGTTCAGTCCGAAATGAAAAAAGGAAGCACGATTTTATATGGAAGATATAGTTGATGGGAATATAGTGAGGGTATACACTCTTTCGTGTTATGACGGTGAGCATAGATACGTGCAAGTGTCATCTGGCAAACAAAATGTTCAACTCAGTTGCAGCTGCTTACATTTTGAGACACTTGGTTTTCCGTGTGCCCACCTCTTCCACGTTGCGAAAGTTGAAGGATTCTCGCCCATACCAAAGCATAACGACTCGAAGTAGTTTCAAGCAAATCCGATCTATACAGACGAAAATACGCCTGATGGAATACAACTGTGCAGTCCGCGGAGGCACAGAACAGGGTAGCTGCATTCTCTAGCATTCGAAGAGGAAAAACACAAGCAAAATGCATTTTTTTAGAAAACATTTCAACAGAGAAGTTGTTTTGTATCAAGAAGGAAAGCTAAAGAGTTATAAAACAGTCTAATCCATGCATTGGGCAAAGAATTATGACCAACAATCTCAGGTATTTGATACAGCAGCGATATTCTCATTTCAGAATGCGTATATCCCAATAATCGAAGGTAAATCGATCAGTACATTGCACAATAGAATCCCAAAAGCTATCAATGCAAACCCAGAAGAGATAAGAAGAGGACGAACCTGATTTCGCGTGATTTCGAGCTCGCTAGCTCCGGTTATGACGTCTCGAAGATACCGCAATGTTTGTTCATACAAACAAAAGTAACAAATGAGGTTATATTTGTCTAAGGAGCTGTAAAACGAAGAGAAAGCAGATGGTTAAAGGGACTCACCGTGAACGAAGCTCGCTTGGCATGGATTTCGGAGATGTTCATGGGGAAAGGCGCTCACGATGGGAAACAACCTACCCGACACCTCGCGAGCACGCACGCTCTCGATGGGAGACTCGTGTGCGCGTCGAGAGGGACTTCTCCGCTGAATGTTTGCGATGGAAGCACCGGCGATGTTTCATGTGACAATATACGGAGTTGGGGCTGACCAACACACAAGCTTTGAGCTCCTCGATTTCTCGCAGAAAACAAAAGAGAAAAGGGGAGAAAAAGAGGGTCAGATAATATTATGGAGGGATAAGCACACTTCAAAGAAGAATGGAGGTGAGGTTGCTCACGTTTTCTGGTCGAGATTGCTGTATCCGCTTGCTGGCGCGGCTGTCCTACACTAGTGGACAAACACGTTAGAGCATAAGAAGGCGTCCCGCGGTGCTGATGTGGAGCCGCGAGAAGCGTGGATGGGGAGACGGGGTTGCTTTCTTCGAGGTCATCGTCAACTTTTCATCGCTGGTGCTGCCTGATAGAATGTCGAAGGAACTGTCTCGGGACAGCTAGGAGTTCAGAGCTTCTACAGCCCCCGTCGGAGAAGGTTGTTGTCGTTGTCGAGATGAGCCGGAGTAGAACTGAACACTAGCGCCATTGTCTTTCGTTGTTCCCGTTGGATGTTCGGAGGTTCAAAAGGGGGGTCTCCGCGGTGTTGACTCCTTACCTTGGTTACGAATGGTCGAAGAATGGAAACCGTAGCGGAGGCCCTTTTCGGAGATGGAAAAAAATCCGAAGAGAAAAAATGGGGAAAACCAGCCTTTCTCTTCAAAATTTTGTGCGAATCCCCCCTTTTTTCCGATGGTGCGGCCGATTGATTTTTTTACCTCCCCTCCTCCTCTCTCCTCTTTTTTTTTGTTCTTATTCTTCGTTTTTGGTTTGTTATTCCCCTTGTCTGATGGTGTATCATGGGGGTGGGGAAATCATTTTCTTCCTAGGGTAGTACGAAAGGCGAATGGGAGGCTGGCAAGTGGTCTTTTTTTGGGAGGCATCATACATGCCTTTTGTACGGGGAGGAAAACCGTTAGGAGCGTAGGATCAAAGTAAACTTAAAACAAATAAAATAATATAATGGAATATGGGCTTTGGCCTTTCAAAATGAGTATTGGGCTTGTGATGGACTTAAATTCTTTAGCCTTAAGTGCCTTGTTGGATTGGGCCGTTAAAATCTTTGTAATGATCTTAGCGCAACAATAATTTGGGGTATTACAATTTGCCCCTCCTTGTGAGGAAATTTGAGAAAGTTTTCTCAGAAGGATACCGTAAATACCCTAAATTGAACTTTGGGGTTATTCTCAGTGAACCTGTACTTTGGAATTTCAATATTGTTAGTAATAAATGGAAGCCCGTGCGATACGAGGGTAATCAAACATGTATGATTATGACACCCATGTATGTCATACTTTATTTTAAAATTGCTTCTGAGTGAGATCAATGAAGGACTTCTAACTTCTCTCATACTTCACCTTCTTTTCTAAAAGTCATCTCAGTTGGATTTTGAAATTCCCTTGATTTGGATGCTCATGTACCAGTCAAATGAGTCTTTATTTATTGCTTTGGCATAAGGCATTTAGATTGAAAGTTTAAATTTGTCGTTTGAAAGAAGGAGTCTAAGGATCTCATCGGAAGCTATTGGGCTGTAGAGGTTCCCCAGTTCAAGCAAATTCTTCATCCTTCAGACAGCTCGCCAGTTGGGGATGAACAGTCGGCTTATTAGTAGATGTGGACAATCCACTTTGGGGAATATTTTGTCTTTGACTTGTTTGAAAGATAGCATATTTGTTCTTGCGACCGCCAAAGTCGGTCCTGGCGCTTTTATCTTGCTCTTTTGATTTTCATTTTGCACTTTCCTTTTGAAGATTTTGGTCTTTTCGCGGATTTTGCTTTTTCTTTCATAGATATAAAGATTTGCTCCGCTTTCTTTTCTGATAATCTTTTTGGAGATGCTTTGGACTCTTTAGGAATTTATATTTTTTTGACGTTTTGTTGGAAAAAATTCATCTTTGGGGACAACTCAACTGACGGTCTTAACTGTTGATGATACCTTTTCGCTTGAACCTTGAGGAAGTGTTGCCCCTACGGTCCGTTGCTTCCGGTTTCTAGCTACAACATCTCCTTTAAACCTCAATGTGAGGCGGTCCTTAGACTCTGTGGGAGTAGTGTATGCGGAAACTTCAACTTTGGCTGGAAAGGGCTTAGCGATGGTTGATGTTTTGTGTTTGGAGTAGATAAGAAATGCTCAATCTCATCCCGATTTGGAGCATCTTTTGTCAAATGATTCGTTATCCGCCTGAATGTTTATGTGTGAATCATAACAGTGTTTGAGCTCATCTTTAGGTAAGTGTCTAGGAATAGGTTTGCCTTCTCCACTCTCGCTCAGAAGCACTCTTATTGTCAAAAATCTTTTCAAATTATATGGAAATGGGCACACAAATGCTTAAGAAGTGAATAGGTTTAGGTACGCAAACCTCTTTTGGAGATGTCGTACTAAGGTGGTCCTCTTGTGCAAGCTTCGTGGGGAAAGTGTTTACACTTTCATGTCCCATGTTCTTTTAGATTAGACTCGGAACAGCTTCCACCCGACCACCCACGCCGTTGCCTAGGAGTTTGTTCCGTACTGTTCAGATGTCCATGTGCGCTTGTATATTCGACTCTCGTTGCAGAATACGGTATATGTAACCGACTCTAGGTTAGGGAAATTGAGGCATGGCTTCAGCTGGGGAAATGGAGGTGTGACTCCATCTGATTAATGATAAAAAAATTTCGTTAGAGAGCAATGTAGATGATACTCCCTTTTGGTATGGTCATCCATGTTGCAACAAAGGCAATCTCGAAGCTTTGGTTCGAAATTTTCCACCCAACCGCCCGCGCCTTTGTCTATAATATAGGATACTCTTGTACCTATGCTAGGCAAAGGATAGACAACAAGTAAGCTCATGTAACTTGTTTTTTCTTAAAGTAAGAATGAATTTTGCTCATGTAACTTCACTTATATGAAAGGCGAAGTAGAGTTTTGATACTACCCTTTTTGCATGGTTTCATCATTGCGTCTTTATCCGATGGAATCGAAGGTTTGACGAAATTGCTACAAGACTTTGGCTTAAAGCTTTGCCACCCTAGTACCCTAGTACCCTCGCCTTTGTCTAGGAGTTTTGCAAAATACGTGTGAAGAGCTCTTGTACCTACTCACGAGACAAAGGACGTAAATGAAATCGGCTCATGTAATTTCATTTAGCTTGATGGAGAGTAATAATTGTGTGATTCTCCCTTTTCATGCCATTGTTCTTTGCCCCAATTGATTTCTTGGGGATATAAAGAAGTTTGCTGACGAAGGTTGTTCTGAAGTTCTGGTTTGAAGCTTTATTGTTTGTCTTCATGTCCGTCTAGGGCGCTCATGTCCCCCTTTCATGTAATTTGTTATCTTGTTGACGACATGTTGCTTTAAAGCTTCGAAGGTTGTCTTGATTATCATGACATGACGATGTAACATGAACAAAAATAAGTTGGCATATGTGACTTGTTTTACACTGAGAATTATTGACCAAGGAATGTATACTCCCTTCATATATGTCGTTGTTTTGACAACGAAGGCCATTTCGAGGTTTTGGCATGAAGCCTTTCCATCTTGCCACCGTCGCATTCTTTTCGGCTTTGGTTGTTTATGTGCCAATGAGACGAGTTGAATGACACAACAAATAAGCTTATGTAACCTATTTCGCGAAGAAATCATTCATTAAGAAACAAATAGTCCCTTTCTTGTTGTCCGCCATTTTGTCAACTGAGAATTATCCAAGATTGCTCAGTCTCGTCTTAGGATAGCTTGAGATATGCCCCAAGATTGCTCGGAGATATGTCCATGATCACTCGGAGATTTGCCCCAGGATCGGTTACCGGACTGTTATTGTGTTGTCGTCGTCATTGTTTTACCAACGAAGGCTATTTCGAAACTTTGGCTTGAAACGTTTCCACCCTACCACCCTCGCCTTCGTCGTCTACCTAGGATGTTCACGTACCTATGAGACAAGTCGAAGGGCAAAACAAGTAAGCTCGTGTAACCTATTTTGCGGAGAAAATATTAGTTCAGGAACGAATAGTCCCTATTATGTGAAACGAAGATTTTCTCCAAGATTGCTTGAAGTTTTGGCCCAACATTGCCTGGAGCTTTACCACTGTTGGATCGTTCAGGAACACTAAGAGGGGGGTGAATTAGTGTTTATAACTTTTTCGCCCTTTCTCAGTGTCAGCGGAAGCGTACTGTATCACAGCAGAACGTTTCTCAGAATGAGAACTGCTTTGCTGTAACTGTTACGACTTGATCGTTGGATTCTCGTACGAGTGTTTACGCAATCGTAAGGGACACAGTAGTTTATAGTGGTTCGGCCTTAATCGACCTACGTCCACTTTCCACCGTAGAGGTGATTCCACTATTTGAAAATAATGGGTGCAAAGAGCCCTTGCACTAGGCGTATGTTTCTCTCACAAAGTGAGATTTAGAATCCTGTACAATAGATGATCACTCCAGGCAACGGTCAGCTCCTCACACAGTGGACGTCTTCTCGTGTCCAGCAGAATGATGCTCACGCTCAGCAGTTGATTGCTCAAAGGATTCGCACACAGCTCGTTGTCGCTTAATATAAACCTGACTATCAAAGCAGAGAGACAACATTGTGTTAGTATATAAATCCTCACAGATAATTCCTTACAGTGAAGAATGGCTTCTCAGAGAGCAGCCCGTTTCTGCTTCACAGCAAAGGAATGCTTCGGCACTTGTTTGCTCAGAAGAGGATTTCCACAAAGATTTCGTCCCTTCTCAGGATGATCCTGTCTATAAGCGCAAGAGAGACAACCACAAAGTTGATCAAATAGATCACCACAAAGATCACGAAGAGAAGAACCACAAAGATCACAAAGAGAACCACAAAGACCACTTAGAAGGTATCTGTCCTACACTCAGTTCGGACGTGCACGGTTACCACAGCCGTGACTCACTGCACTGCACACCCAGTGCCTAGGGTGGAATTTTCCGATCCGTTGGCTTCCACGCAACCTGCTTTACTAACCCTCTGTATCAGGCGTTCAAGACTTCTGCACAGCACCCCTGTGCTCGGGAGGAACTTTTTCCACTCCGGCGACGTTCCCAACTCCTGCTCTACCCTGCAGGCACGAGACTTCTGGCGCGCACCCGCAAGTGCGTGTCTAACTGCACAAACTCCGTAGGCTCGAGACTTCCCTGCGAAAAGACACGACAAGAATGGCTTCTTGCCGATGGGTCAGCAACCGGTTACTGCAATCAGCACAGGTATTCACTTAGCTTCCCTTAGACGATTCACCGACTGCTCGTTGAACGCACCGAGGACACCTAGTCCCTCTCATGACGATCAAGGAATCTGAACTCAGCCCCTTGACACCCTCGCACGCAGTTTGCGAGCAATAAGAACCAGGAGACACTTAGCACCTTCCGCTCTCCGTCGACCACTTAGACCACTCAACCACTCAGCCCACTTAGAAAACGTTCGAAAACGTCCTGCGATTATGTGAGGGTCGTCTGGTATAAAAAGGAATGAAACAAATAATCGATTTCCCAAAAACGAATAATTTGTTTCCTAAAATCAGAATACAGGAAGCTGTAATCGTGGATCAGCAACAGGATGCTCAACGGTCATAATGACCAAGAAGGGAAGGAAATCTTTGATGATATTCCTTGCACGTATAATCTTATCAGATTAAATAATGATTATCAGAATCAGATAATATATTTAATCATTAAATATAATTAGACTGCAATAAGCAAATCTGGAAAAATAATTATTCTTTCGTCAGCGCAATAACGCAGAATAGTTTTGCTGTAATGCAGCAAGGTGTTTCTTAAGTGTAACGAAACATTGCTTAGGTTGCAGCGTAACATTGCTGCAGGATATCCAAGAAATGTTTTGTTTCCAAAATTAAACTTGGAAAGCTAATCTCGCAATATTTAGATGCCTAAACATTTATAATGAGATCATTAAGCTAGATTAAATGAACTTGGACACTCAGACGAATATTCTGAATTAGCCCAAAATAAAATGTGAATATTAGAAAATATGTTTCCATATTTTCAGTGTTTATGCGTAAAATCACAGTAACATTTTCTGTAACGCAGCAAACTGTAATTGTTGCTTGTTGTGGTTCAGCAACACATTTCTCAAGCTCATCACTAAGAATAAGCGAAGTGTTACAGCGACTAGCTTCTCAAGCTCATCATCAAAACCAGGACTAACAACCACCCTACCGCCCGCTCCTGTTATTGTCTGCTTAGGATGATTATGTACCTATAAGACTAACATAGGGCAACAAACATGTAAGCTTATGTAACATTCTTTTTTTTGCAAAGAAAGTATTAACGTGGCAGCGATACTTCCTTTTATGTTGTTCTGTTGTTTTGTTGACAACGAAGAATATTTCGAAGATTTGGCTCGAAACTGTTTTAAGGCTTTGGCTCGAAACTTCACCACCCTGCCTCCCACGCCTTCGTCAACATCCGACAAGGGGTAAAATAAGTGAGCTCATGTACCTTATTTTCATAAATAGGGAAGTACTGATTAAGGAACGAGTACTCCCTTTCAAGTGTGGTAACATTAAATAGTGTCTGCATTGAGTGCTTGTGGCAGTTTTTCTCCATTAATGTGGTTGCTTTCTAGAAAGGGCGTGCTTGATAGGGAACGTCTCCTTAGTAGTCAAGTCGATTATCCTTGGATGTGCATTGTTGATTGCCCATTGAGGTGGGCCTGAGTGGGTGGGTAACTGGCCTTCTCATGTGGTGGGCCTTCTCATTGGGACGAGCTCCAAAGAGTCAGTAATTGAATTTCTGCTAGACTGATCACTTAGGTATCGTATATGAACTTGATGGGAGTTGCCCCAGTTCGAGTATGCGTCATCATTAGGTAGATTGCATGTTCTTTGGTGTGGGCAATGCTATTAGGTAAGCGTTGTCCCAGACTATTCATCTTGTGTTGTAAGATAAATGGATCCCCCGGTGTTATCGGTAGTCCCGCCAGACACGTCTTGAGTTGTTGACAGGTGGGAAATGCAAATAGGAGCTTCTGATGCCTGTCGCGCTATGTATTCGTCGTCTCTTGAAGAATCTGGTCCATGTTCATGTTTTTTCCTTTGGGATCCTTTGGATCCGGTGTTCGTCAAATTCTTGTTATTAAAGAAACAATGAGGTTGAATCTCCATAAACGTCGAGTGATCGTATTTGAAGGTTGATTGATTGAAGGTGTCTTGATATCGTAATGTCGTTGTGAATGTTGATATTTGCCCTTTGTGCTAAAATGTATTGCTGGCATAGTGAAGAAAGCCGACGATGAGATGTAAGCTAGAAGATCTGTCTCTTGTGACTCTTCTCAAGATTGTCGATGTCGAGGGTGAGAGTTTGAGAAGTAGATTGAACGGCTGCCCCATGTTGAGGATCGATGCTCGGGTTGTATGTTGGGGAATCGTCCCTGTTTGTAATGGAAGTTTCCGTTGGTGCCGAGGTTGTGTCGACTGATGACGTAATGAGGTCGGTTCTATTTCTTTGGACCGGTTGTCGGATCAATAGGGGCGTGATGTCCCCATTGTGTTCTGGTCAATAAAAGGTGGACAAAGTTAGCTAAAAGTGCATGTTCTGAAGTTCTATCTTCCCGTGAATACGGTGTCGACATCAATGGTCTACGACAGGGTATTGTCATGACTGCATGCCGGTGGATGTGTTTTCTTGCTGGAAGATCAGACAATGAATTTCGGATGGTTCAGAAAAAAATTCAATGATTGACGTTGGAGTTGGAGAGTAGTAGTGTGGAGAAGGAAGGTTTAACGGGGGTTGATAATCGCGTCGCGTATAATATTGGTGACCAGATTCGTAAAGAGTATGTCATTCACGGTAGCAAGGAAGAAACTGGCATGGATCCCTCTCAATGATTTCATGATCGTGGCCTCAATAACGAGAAACTACCGACCGTCTGTAGTGAAAGTTGTTTTGAAATAGAAGAGGATGTGCGATGTGAAGATAGGTCAATTTATGGACAGATAAAGGTGTACCCATAACTTAAAATTTCGACAGCATAATGGCAGTATTTTGACAAAACATAAACCTGTCCATTCAGTTACCAAAGGTACGCTATGTACACACCGACTATTCTGTTACAACATTTACATATTCCAAAATTGCAACTTCGAATGAGCAGGTTGCCAGCTATTACAGGTCGTCAGCAGGGCGTCAAAATCAGGTTGTCAGCAGGTCGATTGAGCAGGTTGGCAGCAGGTCGTCAAAATCAGGAATTGGGCATGTGTTGCTCAAGGAATGTACAGGATGCATATGGTCCGTCAAGTGTCCATCGACCTGCATCCAATGTTGAAGCATCACTGCTCTCCGGCTTTTTACTCCTCTTGTTCGCATCATCTTTAACTTTCTGCTGTATTCTTTTCTTAACCTCATTCCCAGGCCATTTGATCATGCTAACAACCAGCCGCAACCTATCAGCAATGCCTACGGTCTAACACACACACATATCAATTGGCAGGTCAACTGTCAGTGAAAAGAAAGGCAAGTGTCTATCCAGAATTCACACACAAATACAGTCTAACACGGGTACGATCATACGGTCTAACTACACAAAGACTGTGAGTGTCTGACAGTAATTATGTTGAATGAGTTAATGAACTTACCACTTCTTCTGCACCAAACGGGGGTTCAGCCAATGTCATGAATTTCATGACATAAATTCCACGTTCCCTTCTGCAGAAACAGCAATGCATAATATGTGTAATGGCTAGTTACGTTCATATAGATGAAAAGAAAATCGGGTAATGTAGTTTGACGTACTCATTCCCGGCAGCCATCTGGTCGGGCACGTTGGACGGATATATTATTTTCCAGCTGCAAATGTCTGGTAATTGATACCCTTTTGCCTTTGATTTGACCCGATTCTCTTCCATAACGACGCGTAGAAGTTTTAATACATGGTGATGAAGCTCTGCTCTGCCCCCGACGTTGGACAGTTTTTTGTACATTGTGTCCATTATGAGGACTTCACCTGTCCTGAATGACACAATCTGTAGCGCCTAATGTGATTCCGCGACACAAATCGGAATAAAAATCTACAAACGGGCATAGCATTCAGTTTACGAAACAAAGAAGTTCGCAAAGGTCGTAAATTACTAAATTATAATTATCTTGAGATAGGCACCAAATCAGTTACATGGACTGGATGCTTACCCATTCCACTTCGTGGTTCTTGCCAATGTGAGACTTGAAGTGCGCATATAAGGCTGCGACATTTGCTTTGCCTATGACGGGCATCTTAGCTGCACTATATTGCGTCGATGCAAGATTTTGAAATCGGTTCGTGGTTACTTCAGGGTGCATATGGTGGATTTGGAAATCAGATGTAAATTAGCACTTACCCCTAACCAACTTGGAAGGTACCAAATCTTTCTCATTTCGGGATTCATGCTACTTTGTAGCATGATGGCGTGGAAGTCTATAATCTGCAACAACGAATAGTCGCGTCGCCGACTTAGATGGGTTAATCCTGTTTTAAGGTTACTAATTAAAGATGTAATCTTACATCGCTGTCTATCCATCTTCGTGGCATAAGAGAACGCATCGCATGCCTATTAACGTGTGCGGACTCGGTCATACAAAGACATTCACTGCAACAAATAATATCCCAATATCCCAATATCCGAAGACAGTGACACTAACCTATTGTCTCGGTCATCATTCCAAGCGTACTCAATGACACACCATGCAGCCGGTGTTAATGTTTTAAGCTCACTAACGGGCACATCCACTGGGAAGTATTTTTGCAGTGCCTATCCATGACAAATTACAACAATGGATAAACCCATTAATCCTAATGAAGTTCATAGTCGGGGCACGACGAGTGGGTATGCTGCAGTCCATTAATACCTCAGGATGGAGGACAGTCCACGCTTTCTTGTCCTTGTTACCGGCTTAGGCAGGACAAATGGACTGCGGTTAAATGAGGACGGCTTCCTCTCGATTGTACGACGAGTGGTCTTCCTATTGAAGACGGCTGTTGTCGATGATCCACTTTCCTGTCACAAATAGTGGAGCAACCATCAATTGTCAATATCACTTTGGAAAGAGTTAACAACAAAAATGTCTGCAAACTTCACCATCAAATGCAGTTCGACCTCTTCCCCCATCTTGGTCACTCCTTGAGTACCTTTCCCGACTTCCGGATCCGTATCCATGGGAACCGGAACTTCCTTGTCGACTTTAGTGGTGGGAACATCCTCGAATTCTACAACACATTCTTCTCCTGCCAAATCCTTCTCCTTTATTGTTTTTGTGGGGGTGCCGTTGCCTTCCTTATCCACTGCGACTTCATAAGAAATCTTCTCCTTTCCTTTTTTCCTTTGCAGCAGCGTCTTCACGCCCTCTTCAGATGGAGTCATGCTCAGCTCAGATTCACTCTCATTCACGTCAGCACCAACCAATGCAGATAGTTTATTCAGAGCTCGTGCTAGTTGTACCTCACGCGGGTCCGAATAATCGTCAGAGACTTCTGGCAAATTCTGTTGTTTCTGAGGAGGATGATACGGAACCAAGCTCTTCTCCGACATCATAGTGGAGCCTAACTCGACTATAGGTACACTGATGCCGATGTCCGGCAAACCATCGTCGGTAGGTGGAGACTCATGATCGGACACATTATCTGCCGGATTTACATAAGCCATATAATCTGTCACTCCTTTCGGAACACCCTCTGGTACATGATCTTCGTTTTCGTTTCCTACCACCTTGTCCTCAGACTTACCACGCTCTTCTTGCATAACTGGATGGCCTTGTCGCCCTCTTTCTCTTCTAACTTCATTGAGAATCAATCCCAATTTCCGGATGATGTGCTCATTAGTAGCATGGAGTCTCATAACAGAAAGTTCCACGGTCTGGTTATGAAGGACATCATATAATAAGTAATTTCAAATCAAAGTAACAACCCAAATTGTAAACATATACAGACCAGCACCAGAAATGAAGCATACCTTCAGCCGACGCATCACCATTTCCATCTGCCCATATTCGTTCGCAAGGTCCACTTCTTCCTCTGCGTTAGTTTCGACATCGCGGGATTCCTGTAAATAGACTTACTACGATTTTCAGCCAATGACATGTATTAAAAACACTAGTACGCATTAAAACAACGACAAAACCTACAAGTTTAGCAAGATCATCATTTGCAACTCTGAATACGGATTTCAGGCGGTCATCGTCCCAATCTTGGCATAAAGGCGTAGTCCTGCAGGTCGAGGTTGACACGGTCTCCTCCATAGTTGTTTTGCAAGCGTAAAACAACTGGTGGTTTCACAAATCCAACACATTAACAATTCATGTTAACAAGAATAATATAACTCCAAACACAATCAGTAAGCGGAACAAACCATAAGGCATACGGTCTCACCAGTAATAGATGGACGCAGCCTCCTATATACTTCGCGTGATGACCTTTGAAGGCCCTCACTTGACTACATAGTGTATCGATCACGTGAGTGGCTCAATCAAACTTACAAATGGAGGCAACGTCCCGTGTCGCGAGCAGGTACTCCTTCTCGATGTCGAAGGCCGTCGTCGGGCACAAGTAGCTTCCTAATATGAATAGTACGACCTCTACTTTCCATACGTCATCCGAAATATCTCTTCTCAGCATACTACTTTCAACTGACTTGAGAGAAATCTTACCCCTCTTCAGATGCTGTTTCAGCTCATCCCGGACAGTGTCCATGTGTCCGCTAAACGGGACACCGACTTTCGTAGCCGGAAGGCCAATCAGGGCCTCAACATCCGAAGAGAGCACACGGTGTTCCACACCGTCAATAACCATAACTCTCTTAACGGGGTCGAACAGCTTCAGAAGGCACTTTAGAGCCTTGTAATGAACTTGCCGACTAGCCAGATGCAGTAGCCCATCAAATCCTAACTCACACAGGGCAGCCCTCTTGGCATCGTTAAATGTATTCAGCACAGCTCACAACTTTCGCGTACTACACCTTGTATAAAGGTAATCCTGTAACAATATATCCGCGACACCGTCAATACTACAAAGGCGGAATACTCCCAACACTCACAAAGGATGTTTCTGGAGTTACCTTCGAGACACGCACAGCCTTCGCCTTCTCCTTTTGAGAAGAAACAGGTGTGTTGCCTTCAATTCCAGCTTCTGGAAGGGCTACCCCTTGTGCCTCGGGTGAAAACTGTCCTGCCAAATCTGTAAAATGCCCTTCCATTTCTGCACTTTCCAACAAGTACAAATACACGAAATACCCTATTAAACCGAAGCTAATTAAACTGCGAACCATAACTAAAACGAACCGAACTTCATTTTATTCCTACAGTCCCACTCAAACAAAACAAAATTAAACAAAACCAACTTAAACCCAAGGAGCCAAGGAGCATCCATCACAAATCCATCACAAATTAACATCAAACCAAATGAAGATCGGACCCCACTCCAACCAAATAAAATGAAAACAAACACAATCCAAACCATAACAAAACCATAACAAAACAAAAACACAAAGCGAAACCAAATCAGTTGCGAACCACATAAACCGAACCAGCTCAAACCCACTTTCGCAAATTAAACCAAACCAATAAAATCAAACCCAACCATTCCCAGTCCAAGGTACAGACAACACCACAGACCCAGTTCAAGTATTACCCAACCAAGTTGAGCCAAATCAGGACGACTACCAACACACAACACCTCAGGAAGCCTACCTCCGACTAACAATACCCAGACCCAAACAAATCAGGACGAGGCTGACGACGGATTCCAGGAAAGCGCAAAACCCACAAACCCAAATCACACATGAAAACAAACAGGGGACAACGACCGCTTTTAGGTTTCCATAGCGGACAACCCATAAAACCGCAAAACCCACAAACCCATAAACCCGCAACACCCACAAACCCATAAAACCGCAACACCCACAAACCCATAAAACCTCAATACCCACAAACCCACAAACGACTACCACCGCCCTCGCGATTTCAGGTTCCGGAACTTCTCCAACGTTAGGATTTGAGGTTTCGGAACATACCCATTTGTCGATTAGGGTTATGGAAGCAATGCCAGAAAAACAATGACAAAAACGGAAGCGGAGTACAAACCGGATCTCGTCCTCACCACTTCCACAAGACACGCAACGACTTTGGGCCGGCAACAGCAGACGCGGCGGTGAAAGCGGAGGAGCAGCGGGACGATCGCCGTGCAAGCCAAGAAGTCTTCCAAACGAATGACAACTTTCGACCCGTAAAATTAGTAATAAGTTTAGTAACCAGGGTAAACCGGTAATTTCACATCCAAAATAGGTTCAGAGTTAGGTTCGGAAACACTGTTCTAATCAGTAAATTCATTAGTAAACACGTTCATTTTTTAGTAACAGTTTACTAATATTTTTAGTAAAAACATGTCAAAATTAGTAAACATTTACTAAAAACGTAGGACTTTACTAACAGTTTTACTAACTGGAAGAGTTTTTTACTAAAAAGGACACCAGAATTAGTAAACAATTACTATTTATCGGCTTCTTTCGCACAGTAAAAGGTAGTAAATTTTACTACTTTTTTTAGTAAATTTGCGCTGACCTTACTAAAACTTTTCCGTTAATAAAAGTCAACTCATATTTAGTAAAAAAAGTAGTAAAATGCGTGGCTCCCTCTATCAACCCGCACCACCAGTCACCCGATCACAGGGAACAAATCACCGGCAACCCACTCCGATCAACTTCTATTAGGATAGAAAAGATAAGTACGCCAACAACCCCGACAACCCAAGCGTACACACCTTCCCACCTCCCTCCTCTCTCCGTAACCAACCCGTCACCCTTCCACTCACTGCATCCCCTTCAATTGCATAGTTTTTGCCTCTTGTATGCCTTCTTTCCCGTTCAAGGAGTATAGTACTGTTGGTATTTCTTCCTTGACCTCTGCCACCCCTCCTGTGACCTCCTCTTCATCCTCAGCTCCCTCCATAATCAAGGAGAAGAGTTGCCTTTTTGAACAACGATGGTCTCGAGTGAATGGTTCATTGCACCCGAAGCATAAACCTTTTTGCCTTCGGTCTGCTATCTCCTCTTGGCTCAGTCGCCTTCTAGTCACTGTTGCTACGTTCATGTTCACTCTGTTCTCTGCTGGTTTGTATCCTCCACCTCCTCCAAAGTGCTCTCGTGGTGAGTGAACTTCGTTGCTTCCCGAGACAGGGTTGAAAGGCCTTGGCGCATACCCCGGTCCCCTGCTCCACACTTTCAACCGTGACGGTGTCACATCGCCTCCATTAGGAGGAGGATCTGTGGACGAAATGCGTGCACTCGCCTGTGCACTCAAAAGATCAGAGGGTCGCAACAACCACAAAGTACTCCGATACTCCTCCTTCAGCCCGTTAATAAACAGGCTAACCTGGAAGTCCACCGGAAGATCAATCTTCTCCAAAACCTTGCGCAAACAGGAGTCAAACTCCTCCATGTACGCATAGAGGTTGATGTACTTTCCTTCTTGCTTCAAGTTTTTCATCCTGCCCATAGGATCTTCAAAAACCTCACGCCCAAACCTTTTTGTTATCGTACTCACATAATCAACCCAAGATAGAGGCTCAGTAGGTCCCCTGTTTCGCACGAACATGTAATGCCATTGAAGAGCTCCACCATACATGTACAGCGATCCTACCTTCACCTTCTTCTCTTCAGGCACGCCTTCTATCTCAAAAAAATGTTGGCACTTGTATAACCAGTCATCTAAGTTGTTTCCATCAAATTCTGGAAACTCTACCTTCGGCATGATGAACCCTGGCGTGGATTTGGGGTAAGTCTCCTCTGCCACTTCCTACCTGGTCCACGGACCTCCGGCCCTCGAAGACTCCGACCTATCCTCTCCCCTCCTATCTTCTTGCACGGATTTGGCCAAGGAAACCATTTGGTTATGCATCAGGTCCCATTGAAGGTCGGACTGAACCTGCACATCCTTCATCTGTTTTGTGACCACGTCCATCCGCTCGACCAACCCACTAACGAGGGCGTAGGTAGCTTCTTGCTCCTTCCTCAACTCAGACAACCTCGTCTCCGCCATGGTTGTCGGAATCCTCGCTCTGATACCCTTAATGCGTGGCTCCCTCTATCAACCCGCATCACCAGTCACCCGATCACAGGGAACAAATCACCGGCTACCCTCTCCGATCAATTTCTATTAGGATAGAAAAGATAAGTACGCCAACAACCCCGACAACCCAAGCATACACACCTTCCCACCTCCCTCCTCTCTCCGTAACTAACCCGTCACCTTTCCACACTCTACCTCCCTTACTTCCCTCCCCTCTATTTACAGATGTTGTTATTCTAACTGACGAACAGACGCTAACAACTACTAACTGGACTTGGGCGTCAGCTTCTCTCAACTGGCCTTGAGCTGCCACGGCCCCCCCTCGTCCTTCGACCCAACCTCTCCTTGACTCATCTTCTTGCGACCCGGCCTGTTCCGTGACTCAGCCTGCTCCATCTACCTCCCGACCCAACATAACTACTATTAACGGTCACCCCCTTTCTTCCTCTTTTATTTGTTCTTCCCCTCCTCTTTACTCCGCATCAATCCATACCCCTTAAAGCAGACTTGTCCTCAAGGGTGCAATTCGGGTAGCGGTGCTCCAGATCGTACAGGAATTCCCAAGTAGCTTCTTCTTCTGTCCCCGTCGACCATTTTATCAATACCATGGTGACATCACGAGAGCCTCTTTTGACCATTTTCCATGCCAGAATTGCCACAGGCACAGGTGAAGGTGCGGCACAGAAAGCTGGAAGGGTAGGCGACACCCTGGAAACATCAGCAACTCCTGCTCGCAGCTTTGAGACATGGAAGGTGGGGTGGATTGAGGACCCTGCTGGCAGCTGGAGCCTATATGCAACCTTACCTACCCTGTCAAGAATCTTGGAGGGACCATAATAGAGGGGTGATAATTTATGAGCAGCCCTCCGAGCAACACTGTGTTGACGATAAGCCTGCAATTTAACATAGACTAGATCGCCAATGTTGAACTCCCTCTCAGAGCGATGCTTGTCTGCCAATTGCTTCATACGGTGTTGGGCCCTGTCCAAATTGAAACGGAGAATCCGCAGCATTGCCTCGCGATCACGTAAGATGCCGTCTGCTGCCGCCACTGCCCAATCATTTCCCAAATAGGGTAAGTGCATTGGGGGAGGGTATCCATACAACGCCTCGAATGGTGTTAACTGGATGGAGGAGTGATATGAGGTGTTGTACCACCACTCCGCAAGAGGGAGCCACTTGTACCATTCCCGGGGACCATCCCCCACCATGCACCGTAGGTATGTTTCAAGGCAGCGGTTCACGACCTCGGTCTGACCGTCCGTTTGCGGATGATATGCTGAAGAGAGATGTAACTCCACACCCTGAAGACGGAAGAGGTCCTGCCAAAATTTGCTTAGGAATACCGCGTCACGATCACTGACAATTGTGAGCGGTAAGCCATGTAATTTGAACACCTGATCAAGAAAAATTTGGGCAACTATGGTGGCTGTATATGGGTGAGTGAGGCCTAAGAAGTGGCTGTACTTGGTTAGTCGATCCACAACTACCAATATGACGTCCTTATTCTGCGATTTTGGCAGCCCTTCGATGAAATCCATCGAAATTTCTTGCCACGCTCTCGTCGGTATCGGTAAGGGTTGCAGCAAACCCGGAGATGCCGTTGTGTCATACTTGCAGCGAAGACAAACATCACATTGGCGAATGAAATTTCTGATGTCTATATGCATACCTCTCCAAAAGAACAGCCCGGTGATCCTTTTTGTAGTGGCCAACACTCCTGAATGACCTCCCACAGAACTATTATGGAAGGTCGCAATGATCTTGTTGCGAACAACTGCATTTTTACCGACAACCAAGCGATTTCCCAGCTTAAGCAACTCTTAATGCCACCGAAAGACCTTAGAAACAGAATTTCCTCACTGCAAGTCCACTAACAGCTGCTGCAATGCAGGATCCTGTACCCAGGTGTCTTTAATCTCCTCGAGTAGTGTAGGCTGGTTGTCCCTTATGGCCAATGCCAATAACTCAGCTCCTTGAACTCTGGATAAGGCGTCTGCTGCGGTATTGTCTGTCCCCTTTCTATAATGGATCTCGTAATCATACCCCATGAGCTTCGATAGCCACTTAAATTGGCTCTCCGTGTGCAGCCGCTGCTCTAATAGAAATTTAAGGCTGCGATGATCACTCTGGATGACGAAATGGCGGCCGGTGAGGTAATGATGCCATTTCTTAACCGCATAGACTATGGAATAAAGCTCCTTCTCGTAAACAGAGAGGGCCCGGTGCTGGGATGACAGAGATTTACTGATATAAGCGATGGGACGCTGGCGTTGCATTAGGACTGCTCCAATACCCAAGTCACATGCGTCTGTCTCCACAACAAATTCAAAAGAGAAATCAGGTAAGCTTAAAATGGGGGCCGTCGTTAGCAGTACCTTCAGCCGCTCAAAGGCGGTTTGAGCTTCTGGATTCCAACTAAAAGAGTCCTTCTGGAGCAGGTTAGTGAGTGGCCGGCTGACCACGCCATACCCCTTAATAAATCGCCGATAGTAGCCACTCAAACCAAGGAAGCCTCTTAATTGTTTCACATTGGAAGGGACAGGCCAGTCGCTTACTGCCTTGATTTTCTTTGGATCGGTTGACACTCCGTCTTTGTCTATATAGTGCCCCAGGTACTCTACTCTGGAACTTCCAAAAGCACACTTGGAACGCTTTGCGTATAAGGTATGTTGCTGAAGTACCTTCAAGACGGTTTGCAAGTGTAGAACATGCTCCCCTACATTCCTGCTATAAATTAATATGTCGTCGAAAAAGACTAGGACATACTTCCGCAAATAGGGCCGAAAGAGGGCGTTCATTAATCCTTGAAAGGTTGAGGGGGCGTTCGTTAGGCCAAATGGCATAACGAGAAACTTATAGTGGCCGTCGTGAGTGCGAAAGGCCGTTTTGTGTATGTCTGCGGGTTCCATCCTAATTTGATGGTACCCTGCCCTGAGGTCGATCTTAGAAAATATGGTTGCTCCGTATAACTCGTCCAACAGCTCCTCGATTACCGGCATCGGGTATTTATCCTTGATGGTCTACTGATTGAGCTGCCGGTAATCTATACACAAACGCCACGTCCCATCCTTCTTCTTAACTAAGACCACCGGTGAAGAAAAAGAGCTTCTACTGGGTTGAATAACCTTACTTTCCAATAGTTCACTCACCATTCCTTCTATGATGTTCTTCTGGGATGAGGAATAGCGATACGGCCGCACATTAATACTCTGCACCCCCTCCTTCAGGACAATTGTATGTTCGTGGCCACGAAAAGGTGGCAAGCCACTGGGTTCCTTAAACACTTCTGGGAATGCCTCCAGCACATATTCAATCTCAGGTTGTGCAGATTCTATTTCCCTCAGTTGATACAGGGAGCCAAAAGCATTATCAGAAGGGGACTCCACACAGACCACACTGAGCTGTTGTTCGCCTTCTTTGGCTAACGTCTTACCCCTAATGAACCTCCATAATCTCTTATCTGCCGTGCCATCATCACCCTGTAGTGTGACCCTCTCTTCAGCTCGCTGAAAACTCATTGAAGAGGATTGAAAATTCCAAGTAATGTCGCCCCACTGGGCTAACCATTTTACCCCAAGAATCATCTCATATCCCACCAATGGAATGATGAAAAAATTCGCTTCAAACAGATAGCCTTGTGTTTTCCACTGGAACGAATTCAAGGACCTGGGGTTAATAACCCCTCCATCTGCCACTGCCACCTTGACAGGAGGAATAGCAATTGTTTGTATGCCCGATCCTTTAACTACTCCCACATCCACAAAGTTGTGGGTACTGCCAGAGTCTATGAGTATGTTCAGTGTCCTTCCTTTATACCGCCCCTCCAATTGCATATTTTTTGCCTCTTGTATGCCTTCTTTCCCGTTCAAGGAGTATAGTACTGTTGGTATTTCTTCCTGGACCTCTGCCACCCCTCCTGTGACCTCCTCTTCATCCTCAGCTCCCTCCATAATCAAGGAGAAGAGTTGCCTTTTTGAACAATGATGGTCTCGAGTGAATGGTTCATTGCACCCGAAGCATAAACCTTTTTGCCTTCGGTCTGCTATCTCCTCTTGGCTCAGTCGCCTTCTAGTCACTGATGCTACGTTCATGTTCACTCTGTTCTCTGCTGGTTTGTATCCTCCACCTCCTCCAAAGTGCTCCCGTGGTGAGTGAACTTCGTTGCTTCCCGAGACAGGGTTGAAAGGCCTTGGCGCATACCCCGGTCCCCTGCTCCACACTTTCAACCGTGACGGTGTCACATCGCCTCCATTAGGAGGAGGATCTGTGGACAAAATGCGTGCACTTGCCTGCGCACTCAAAAGATCAGAGGGTCGCAACAACCACAAAGTACTCCGATACTCCTCCTTCAGCCCGTTAATAAACAGGCTAACCTGGAAGTCCACCGGAAGATCAATCTTCTCCAAAACCTTGCGCAAACAGGAGTCAAACTCCTCCATGTACACATAGAGGTTGATGTACTTTCCTTCTTGCTTCAAGTTTTTCATCCTGCCCATAAGATCTTCAAAAACCTCACGCCCAAACCTTTTTGATATCGCACTCACATAATCAACCCAAGATAGAGGCTCAGTAGGTCCCCTGTTTCGCACGAACGTGTAATGCCATTGAAGAGCTCCACCATACATGTACAGCAATGCTACCTTCACCTTCTTCTCTTCAGGCACGCCTTCTATCTCAAAAAAACGTTGGCACTTGTATAACCAGTCATCTAAGTTGTTTCCATCAAATTCTGGAAACTCTACCTTCGGCATGATGAACCCTGGTGTGGATTTGGGGTAAGTCTCCTCTGCCACTTCCTGCCTGGTCTACGGACCTCCGGCCCTCGAAGACTCCGACCTATCCTCTCCCCTCCTACCTTCTTGCATGGATTTGGCCAAGGAAACCATTTGGTTATGCATCATCAGGTCCCATTTAAGGTCGGACTGAACCTGCATATCCTTCATCTGGTTTGTGACCACGTCCATTCGCTCGACCAACCCACTAACAATATTTTACTACTTTTTTTACTAAATATGAGTTAACTTTTACTAACGGAAAAGTTTTAGTAAGGTCAGCGCAAATTTACTAAAAAAAGAAGTAAAATTTACTACCTTTTACTGTGTGAAAGAAGCCGATAAATAGTAATTGTTTACTAATTCTGGTGTCCCTTTTAGTAAAAAACTCTTCTAGTTAGTAAAACTGTTAGTAAAGTCCTACGTTTTTAGTAAATGTTTACTAATTTTGACATGTTTTTATTAAAAATATTAGTAAACTGTTACTAAAAAATGAACGTGTTTACTAATGAATTTACTAATTAGAACAGTATTTCCGAACCTAACTCTGAACCTATTTTGGATGTGAAATTACCGGTTTACCCTGGTTACTAAACTTTGATTAGGACGATGGAAGGGTCAATTAGGGCTTAATAGTGTCAAGTTTACATCCGCTGCCGTTAGTGTGTGATTGTTCGCGTAAGAAACGGATCAAGCCGGAAATATTTGGCAATAAGACTCACAGGGATTTATTGAATGCAAATAGTTTTATACGAAGTAAAGAAAGCTTATAGCCATAAAAGTAAAAATAAGGACGGTGGTAAGATTGTAGACTAGCTACAGTGCTCCGTAGACTTGGGGCGTCGTCGTAGACTTGATGGCAGAGTGCTGTAGACTTGTGCTCCTTGGGCAGCAGGACTTAGCTACTGAACTTGATGGACTAGATGCAGTCGGGTCCTGAGGCGGACGTGGACACCAAGGCTGCGGTGGCTGACCCTGGCGGAGGCGTCGAAGGCGGGGATGTGTACGGGGACTATGGTGGCTCATCCTGGCATTAGAGTCGAAGGCGGAGGTGTGTACCGGGACTTCGGTGGCTCGTCCTGGCGTTGGAGTCGAAGGCGGAGCGCTATTACTAGAGTTACGGTTGCTCACTCTAGTGGTGGAAGTGAAGGCGGGGATTTGTTGCCGGAGCTACGGTTGCTCACTCTAGCGGTGGAAGGAAGACCAATGAAACTTTAATAGTTTCGCCCAGGTCGGGGAATCCTAACAACTAACAACTAAGGGGTGACGAGCAAGATAAGCTTTTGTTGGCTGATTTGTTCGTGGTTTTCTCTGAGGGAGATCTTTTCCCTTTTATACCCGGTCTGTTACGACCTTTCGAAGATTTTCCAGACATGATTCTCCCCCAGAATCTCGGAGCTAACTGACTTCCACTCGCTTGATCGTGGATTGTAAACTCCTCTAACTTCGTGTTTAATTGGTTGTCTTTTAAGATGTGTGTTGATATAAGCGTGGGTAACAAGTCCGCCTCTGTAGACTTCTTTTACCCCGCCTCTGTAGACTTCTTTTGCTACATAGTCCATGTAGACTGCGGGCGCAGGCTTGGTATGTTCACCTTAGCTATAGGCCTCAATGGGCCTTTACGAGCTTTGTCAGAAATAGGCCCAAGATTGGCCCAAGATTACCAGCACGTCAATCGCATGTCAACATAAGCCCCCCTTTTTTGCTGAGGGGACTTCCGTCGCCTGAGCACTTCTGACATTGCGCGCTTCAGTAAAAATATTTGATTCTTTGCCAAAAAGATATTCTTCATGCGAAAAGATATGCTCTACAGAGGAAACCTTTCACCTTCCCCCCTTTTGCAGACAGACTTTTTGTCTTCCTCCTCTTCCCGAGAGGAAAGCTTTCCACCTTCCTTCCTCGGGACTTTCAGACTCGCCTTCTCTTTCGGGCCGTTCTTTAAATTTCCCCTCAAGTGTCTTAATAATTCCTCACTTCTCCTTTCCATGGTGTTCCTTCTCTTAGACTTCCTAGCCTTTGGTTCTCCTTCAAAACTTGCCTCTCGGCGAAGCCTCCTTAAACTCTGCTCCATAAAAGCTTCATTCCTTTCTACCTTCATGAGTCTTTCAAAGACAAGAGGTTCTCGTTACCCCTTTTCCATTGAAAAGCGAACAGCCCAGAACAAACTCTGGAGGTGCGAGGGTGGCGACTTCCAACTGTCTGAAGCCAAACAACCGTACGACCCTGTATTAAGGTGTCTCCGTCCTATTAGAGACTCCTCGAAGTTGTACACTACAACTAATTTCCTCTACCCCCTATTTGCCACATTCCTTAGCGAAGAAGGATCGTCCAACCACAGTGTACCCTCCTGCGAGATGTGGCCTCCATGCGCAACCCAAAGACTGGACAACCTCAGAAAACTGTTCGGTCAGCCCAATATTGTTGCAGATGGCCTTGATCTCTTTCTGGAGCAAATAAAGATCCCGGGGATTTATCATCTCCATCATTGGACAGTACAGCACACTGACCTTGACAGGCAGAAAGTTGGCTATGCCTAGGCCTATGAGTTTCCTCTTGGCCAAGTGAGACAGACCGTAGGTATTCACAAATTGACTCGCCTCTGCAAGACTCCAGGGAAGAGGGAGCGGAGGCTTAGCAAGACAGACCGGAGGTATTCACCGGTCGCCCCGCCTCTGTCAGCTTCTTAGGAATGCAGAGGCACTTGCCCAATAAGCCAAACCATAGGCATTCCTGGGCTGACCTATTCCTGTCTGACCCTCATAGTGTGCAGGCAGAAGGAAACAAGAAGTGGAGGAAGGAGTAGAACCGGCTAAGTCCACGATGCGGGAATAGTCGAAGGGCTAACCAAGTTCGGGAAACATCAGAAGTAGACTTTACTTAGAGCCTCATCTTTTTTGTTTCTTCTGTTCCTCTGTTTTATCTCTTTTTTTTTACTTGGACGCATTACTGAGAGCGTAGACTAAGGCTAAGGTTTTCCTGTCGTCGACTTAACTACTATATCATCGATGTAGACTTCTACTGTCTTGCCAAGAGAGGCATCAAATATAGTGTTCATTGTTCGCTGATAAGTAGCGCCAGCATTCTTCAAATTCTAATGGCATTACTACCCACTCAAAAATCCCTAAGGGACATCTGAATGCTGTTTTGTGTATGTCTTCTTCTGCAATGAAAATTTGGTTGTAACAAGAAAATCCATCCATAAATGACATAATCTGATGCCCTGCTGTCTTGTCTACAAGATCGTCTACGATAGGCATAGGGTATTCATCCTTTGGGGTGGCGCGATTGAGGTCTCTAAAGTCTGTACAGACTCTCATCTTACCATTCTTATTAAGGACTGGCACTACACTAGAGATCCATTCTGTATAACGCGAGGTCCTAATATAACCTGCTCGAAAAAGTTTTTTGACTTCTTCGAAGACCAACTGTGTAACTTCAGTGGTCATGTGCCTAGGTGCTTGCTCCATTGGTTTAAAGTCTTTTTTGATAGGAAGAATGTGTTCTACTAGTCTACGGTCCAACCCTGGCATCTCAGTGTAATCCCAGGCGAAACAGTTTTTGAATTCCTCAAGTACTCCCCTAACCGCATCAAAAAGTTCTTTATTTAAAGAAGAACTAATGAAAAGAACTCTAGGAGACAACTCGCTTCCTAGGTTAATGCTGACCAAGGCGTCGCATGATGTCATCAAAGACTCACGTTCCTCTGAACCACCTAAGTCGGTAGACACGGGCTTATTACAAGCATTAAACGCTCTAAGCGCTTATGAATTTATTGAAAACCAAGAGGCAGGTTGTCTACAGCAGCGATTTCCTTGGAAGACTTGAAGCCGTTGAAGGACATCGGCGACTGCTTCGGTTACCTTTTCATTCTGGTCCACAAGTCCCTTCCTTCAGGACTCTATTGGGCTCCAACTCCGCAGTACTATTTTGCTGATCTCTCTATACTCCTTCATCTTTCGCCTTGCCAGTCGCTGCAGGGTTTTCCCCTGAGTCGACTTCCTGGAGAACCTCCTCTATGTCTTGGGCAGACAGCTCATCTCCCCATCCAGTTGGAACGATCGGCCCTATGTCCGGTTTGGGGTGAGATGTCCCATAGTCTACGATATAGTCGAACTTTCCGGATGGCTCGCCAAGGGGTCCTAATGTAGGGTCACCAAGCTTATAATACTGGTCCAGCGTAAGGTCCTTGACAGTCTTACTTGTCTCTGCATGCAAGATACCCTTGTCACAACAGGAATATTCATCAGCCTTGAAATTTCAATCTCAAAGTCAATCCAAGGCAACAATTCTCTATGCAACGTAGACGGAATAGCTGCAGCTATATGGAGCCAGTCGCAGCCCAACAGCGCATTGAAAGTAGGAATTATGTCTATCACGAAGAAGGCGGTTTCCCTTTCCTGGTGACCCACTCAAGGTGCACCGAGAAAACCCCCAGGCAGTCGGATTTCCTACCATTAAACCCACTTACTGCGACATTGGTTTTAACCAAGTCGTGAGGGTTATATCCAAGCATTTTAAACCTGGACAAAGGAAGTACGTTTATAGTGGCTCCGTTGTCTACAAGGACTCGGCTCACTACTGTACCATCAAAGGTAGCAGTTATGTATAATGAAAGCATGTGTTGTTGCATGCTGTCAGATGGCTTTTCTAACTAATTTAATGGAAAGCCTGCTGGGTAAACTGGAGAGCAAGGAATGGGCATTTTACCTACTATAGTCCTTGTGTCTCGCTTACAAGCGAAGTCTACACGCAGGGTAAGGGCGTTGCAGCTCACGACTGGCCTCATCTCCTCGTCGACATCACTTGGGATCTCGCTCCAGAGTGGGGTATAGTCAAAGCTCGAGCCAGGCTCTTCTAAATGGTCCGTAGACTCAATGCGCTCTGCCTCGGCGTTAACTCCATTCGCAGGCGCTCTAGCTGGTGGGGCTGCTCCGGAGAGGGTGGGCCTGGGCCTTTTGGCGACGTGACTTAGACGTCTGTCCCTCCTCTTGCGCGCCCTTGATGGCAAAGTGGTCTTGCCCATTACCTTCTGCCAATATTTCGAAGGGTTAACTGCTTTAATCAACCTTGATCTCTTAGAACCAAGGAGAATTTGACGTACCTCCACATAGTCACCAACAAATGGGTCATATCCCACTACTGTTCGTGTGGGAAGCTGCTGCGATTCTGAGCAAGTGTTGTTTGTTTCACAAGTACCTGTAGCTGTAGGGCGCGTAGGTTTGACCACGATTTCCCCATTTGTGGACAAGTCTACAAGCTTGAGAAAATAGTTGACGCAGAAGGAATTGCACAGTTGAGTGATCAGGATCTTGTTTTGAGCTATGAGCTTGCATTTTTGACAGAGCATCTTCGCCTCCAAGAACTGAGCTGTTGGTGGGCATGTCCGGACCGCCTGGATGTCTACCTTAGGCATTCCATGTCTCGGCTTGCTCGCCATCTCCTGCGGTCATTTGGGCCGTTGGGCTCTACTAAGGTTACCAGCCTCTGTGGTCCCGGGGCGAGATTCGTCAGAATGGCCAAGCCTTTCCTGCCTTGACTTGACACCTTGCTGAGACGAGGAGTCATTAAACTCCAGGTGTCGACTGGGACGTTCGGGCGCACGGGGCTGCTGCTCAGGCGCTCGGCCTCGACCATATGGACCACCTCTTCCTCCCCGGGTTGTTGGCCTGCGCTCCGTGCTTGGAGGGCTTTTAAATCCCCTTTAAGAATTGTTGGAGGCGCTTCGCGAGCTTGAGAGCACTACTCCCACTGCTACCTCCTCAAGTGGGGTCAAATCATACCAAGTATCCCCCTGATTGTTCTGGAGATACTTCCTAAAAGTATTGCATCGATCGATGGTGTGCGTGTCATCCATATGCCAGCAACAAAGGTTAGGCGCAACCTCCTTGACTACACCTTTGTCAGCCAGTCGACAAAAGAGGGCATTCGCCACCAAGGTCTCCCCAGGAATCTTTATGTCCTGCAGGGAATGATCTATATTAGTTTCGATGAAATTGATGTCTACATCAGCAACATCGAACATATGAATAGCTATTTCCTCATCAAAAGGCTTATCGTCGACCATAGTGACTTCTCGACTTCAGGGAAACATAATTCCTTGGACTCTATAAAGTCCTGGATTATATTCCTGAATGACAGACAATCTTTGGTCGAGTGCGTAAACGACCCGTGCCATTTACAATAGTTTCTAGTCTTTTCCCTTTCTGTCTGGGGAACTCTATGGCCCGGTTTAAGTTTGATGCACTTCTGTTGGATGAGCCAGTCAAAGATCGCATCTGCCTTGTCTACGTCGAAAGAATATTTCCTTTCTTCGCCGGACTTTTGGGACGCTTTAGCTTTTGAATTTTTCCTTGCGAGAGGCTCACAAACCGTTGCTTCACCTTTCACGAATTTGGCCATGTCTATGTCAAAGGATTCCAGTTGAAAGGCAGGCTTAGACCGCGCCTCTTCCATCAGTAACTGATGATACTCCGTCGCCCTTCTGGCCAAGTCATATAGGTCATTAAACCTTTTTCCCTGCAGCTTTTTCTTGAAAGGCATAGACAACGCGTTTAACGCGATCATCAGCTGATCCCTTTCAGGAATCGCAGGTCTACAACGCAGCAGTGCCTTGCGCAAGCGCATGAGGAACTGTCCTGGATGTTCTCCAGCAGTTTGCTTAAGTCGCATCACCTCGAAGATCGACATGGGCGTATCTAATCGTGCGAATGCCTTCATAAAAGAAAACTGCATCTCTGCCCATGATATTACTGATCCGGGAGGCAGACTCGCATACCATGTGAAGGCATCTCCTGTGAGAGAGTTCGGGAACAGGTTTTGCTTCCAAAAGTCATTGGCTGCAGCGTCTCCTGCCAGATGAGTGAACCGAGCTATATGTTCTACGGGCGTCATCTCATCTTCCCCCGAAAAACGGGTAAAGTCAAGAACTCTACACCTCCTAGGCAGAGGATATTCCCTGTCAATATAGGCATGATAAAGACTCCTATATAAACCAGGGTCCTCTTGCCTGATTGCTCCAGGTACCATCTGCTTCAAAACTGAGCGATCGTCTCCCTCAGATTCGGTGGTGGTGGAGGAACGGGGTCGAACTGCTCTCGAACGTATCCCACTTTATCTGGAGGATACGGCACCCTTGGGGTTACTCGAGGTGGCTGTGGGTTCACTGAGACGTTAGTGAAGAAACGTTCTGCCTGTGGTAAATTTCCCACTATAGGGGGTTCTCCTAGAGGAATCTCCTCAGCAGGCTCTTTACCAAGTTGACGATGGGGTATGGCGCTCGCATATCTGCTTGTCTCATCCCGAGCCTCTACCTCGTCATCTACAGGATTCACAACGTACACCGCATTTGCTCTCCAGGTAGGAGATCGGGAGGTCGTATGCCTTGACGGGGACATTTGGTCCCTGCTACTGATTTCGGTAGCACGTGGGTCAGTGCCACCCCAAGGCTCATTCCCTTGAAATGATACATTGCGCCTTTCTACGCGCCGGGCATCTCCCATAAAGGAATTTTTCCTGTCTACAGGGGTGCTTGGCTTTGTCGTAGCGCTTGGCCTACTCAAAGCACTAAGCTGTTCCAGAATCTGAGCCATGTTGTCTTGCAATCCAGTGATATGTCTGTCCATTAGGTTCCTCATATCATTGAATTCTTTATGGAATTCAATTATGGAAATAAACTCAGAAGGAGTATGACCTCCAGAATCGGGATGATTCCCGGTTTCCTGGCTTCTTAGAGCCGTGCTCTCGACATTTAAGTCGGCTGGTGGGTTCTGATCATCTCCATCTAATGGAGGAGGAGGAGGAGGATCACGAGCAACTCCACTCCTGGTATTCTTCGCCATCTGAAAACTTTAAGTTTCACGATTCCCACTGTGGTCACCAAGAACGTGTTCGCGTAGGAAACGGTTCACGCCGGAAATATTTGGCAATAAGACACACAGGGATTTGTAGATGTGATCGCCAGTAAGTAATTGAAGAGATTGATTGAATGCAAACAGTTTTTACACGATGTAAAGAAAGCTTACAGCCGTAAAAGTAAAAATAAGGACGGTGGTAAGATTGTAGACTAGCTACAGTGCTCCGTAGACTTGGGGCGTCGTCGTAGACTTGATGGCAGAGCGCTGTAGACTTGTGCTCCTCGGGCAGCAGGACTTAGCTGCTGGACTTGATGGACTGGATGCGGTCGGGTGCTGAGGCGGATGTGGACACCAAAGCTACGATGGCTGACCCTGGCGGAGGCGTCGAAGGCGGGGATGTGTACTGGGACTACGGTGGCTTGTCCTGGCGTTGGAGTCGAAGGCGGATGTGTGTACCGGGACTACGGTGGCTCGTCCATGCGTTGGAGTCGAAGGCGGAGGGCTGTCACCTGCTCACTCTGGTGGTGGAAGTGAATGCGGGAATTTGTTGCCGGAGCTACGGTTACTCACTCTAGCGGTGGAAGGAAGACCAATGAAACTTTTTTTTTTTTATAAGTAATAATTCATAACCCATAAAATAGTCTGTACAAAAACCACAGGGGCATACCCCTGGAAATCAAGCTATCACAAAACTAATGTATACCCCATATACGTACATAAAACAAATAAATCAATCTATGTACGTGGAATCCTGACAACTAAAAACTAAGGGGTGATGAGCAAGATAAGCTTATATTGGCTGATTTGTTCGTGATTTTCTCTGAGGGAGATCTTCTCCCTTTTATACCCGGTCTGTTACGACCTTCCGAAGACTCGGAGCTAACTGACTTCCACTCGCTTGATCATGGATTGTAAACTCCTCTGACTTCGGGTTTAATTAGTTGTCTTTTAAGACATGTGTTGAAGGCGCTGTGGAAGATTAGTTGTGGTTTAAGACGTGTGTTGAAGGCGCTGTGTAAACTCCTTTGACTTCGTGTCTTTTAATTGGTTGTCTTTTAGTTGATTGTAAACTCCCATTTATCTCGGGGCTGTGGAACTGTTTTCCTCTGACACGTGTCTTTTGCAGGCGCAGGCCTATAGACTTCGTATCCTTTGCAGGCGCAAGCCTGTAGACTTTGTGTCTCTTGGGGGCGCAGGCTTGTAGACTTCCCTTGATTACAAGGTTATTATCCCACATCTATAGACTTCTTTTGCTACATAGTCCATGTAGACTGCGGGCGCAGGCTTGCTATGTTTACCTTAGCTATAGGCCTCAATGGGCCTTTACGAGCATTGTCAGAAATAGGCCCAAGATTGGCCCAAGATTACCAGCACGTCAATCACATGTCAACAGTGATTTAATGTGAGATACATTAGCGGTGGAAGTGCATATAAAAAGCGTTTCGAAATATGAGATAATTAATAAAAAAATCAGCATATATCTGATAATTTTATAAAAAGAAAGAAATAATTGATTTTAGTAAAAAAGAAAAGAAAATCTCTTCTTGAAGTTGTAATTTCAGGTGGAAAAAAATTTCAAAATCAAATAATTCAGGAAAATCGCGACTTCATGTAAATTAGATTCTTATGGATGAAAGCCACTTGAAAGTTCCTTGAATTCGCTGTATTTTTTCATCAATGAACTTCTCTAATACATAAGTTGCATATAAATTATGGAGTGATTATTTTTTTCTTATATCCATGAAAAAAGTAAAATTCTAATTTAATCGTAATATTTTAAACGGGTAAACAATGCCAAAGACATCCAAAAATCAGAAAATATAGATAATAATGATAAATGAACTGTCCTAAAATACAATAAACGATGACAAATGGACTTATAGAAATGCTGTGAAATGAGGATCTTTAAATGGTGTTTCTTGAAGATTTACGAGCGATGTCATGTCAATTTGTGTGATCTGGGATGCTTACTGTAACTAAGATCCAATGTAGCCAAATCCTTGGCGAGACATGCGATTTGGGGTAATGCATCCCAAAAGGAATTCTTCGAGTGGCATCTCATAATTGGACTTGTGGAGACAAGCCTCTTACACCATAGAAGAAGAGGGCATGTATGAATCATGAAGTACAACTTGAATTTCTTTGATGCTCTATTTGGCCTCTTATTTTATTTAAGGTAAAAATTCAGGACATAAGCCAAGATTAGGTTGAATCAGCCCTTATACTACCACCTTTAGTTGTACCTTTCACCCCCATTAGCCAAAGAGCAAATAAGCTTTGTACGAATTTATCATTACTTTAGAAAAAATTGTCAAAATACGATCATAATTTTGAAAATTTCCGATACCGCCCCTATGTCGCGATTCAGAACCGCAAATTTGATTTTGAGAGAAAGAGGCGGTTCTAAACCACGACATTTCATCAATCAAGAAAAAAATATTCTAACTTATCTAAACTTGCGGTTTGGAACCGCGACTTTTCTTAATTGTCGCGATTCCAAACCACGATTTTGGATTACTTGGAAATATTTTTATGCTAATTGATTGAATGTTGCGGTTTTCAATTGCGTCTTTACCTCAAAATCAAAGTTGCGGTTCTGAACAACGACATATGGACAGTAAATCGGGAAGTTCCCATATCATATTTTAATATAATTTTTTTCTAAACAAATAGTACAATCCTCCTACAAAATGGCCCAACACGTTGCCAATATGCCTAAGGCTAATCCCCTCAGGCCCATCCTTAAGGGGCTTATAATAAGCCTATCATATTCTCCTAACAAAGTGTCTATGCCAAGTTCCTGCATCCACAACTCCTACAAGCATAGTTCAGGCAATACGAATTAAATCCAAAACATTTCAAGAAGACAAACTAATAACGGGGTGGGCTTGGCTTGCTGGCCGTGGTCTGCTTCCATGATCTTAGGAACCCAACCATCTTGCATACTCTGGAGCATACATCGATGCGACCCTACTGTAGCGAGGTCTCTTGACTCTCATCTCCCGAGTCGAACCAAGCTAAAGGATCTTACCGCAAGGGAGCCTACAGAAGAATAACATTCACCTATTTGCCTTCTTTTAGGCAGCCCAATACATATCTTTCTCAATTATGGCCGTGAAAAATACCTTAATTATCGCATCAAGTGGGATTTGTGATTCTACTCTATGTGCTTATGTGAAAGCAGATGAAAGTTGTATACTATATTTTGTCCACTTATCATGCCAAAATGAAATGCGGCTGCCACCCCATTTTCCACTATATATAACAAACCCAATATGATATTTCTAAGATTATGTATCCCTCTCCAAATCCAGGTAAATGAAGTTGGGGTCTTGGCTTACTAAAACCTTTTCCCCTTTTACATGTCACAGTACACCTAGGATGCCCAAACAGAGTCATTTGACGAATCTAATAGGTACCACACATGCTTTAGAAGAGCTATCCTATTCCATTCAAGGGGCCTCCTCAAGCCCAAACCCTTTCCTCAAAGGGCTTGCAGACATCCTCCCAACATACATTTGGCTACCTAAAGCATTGACCATCATTTCCGCATAAGAAGTTGGACATAATTCTATCAATTTTGCTGCAAATCTCTATTGGGAGCGAGACAATGGATGACCGGTATGCTTGAATTGAGAAAAGAACGGATCACGACAATTAGACCGGACTACGTATGATAGCTTTTTGGCTGTCCAGCTTGAGAAGCTTTTTGACTCGGTGGTCGTCAGCTTCTTTGTTACTAAGGGAATTCCAATATATCGCATTGGGGTGCATCCTTCGTAGAATCCTATTTTTTAAACTTGGTTTTGATGATAAGTTTGAGAAGCTATGTTATAAAATTATAGCACTTTATTGTTGTAACACTTCGCTTGTCTTTTATGCTGAGCTTAAGGAATGTGATGCTGCATTATCAGTAAGATGTTACTGTAAAACTATGTCTGTC
Organism: Melastoma dodecandrum; assembly: GCA_029817715.1. Lineage (NCBI taxonomy): Eukaryota > Viridiplantae > Streptophyta > Magnoliopsida > Myrtales > Melastomataceae > Melastoma > Melastoma dodecandrum. Next base: position 353,794 of record JARUPY010000596.1, on the reverse strand, counting down.
CTTTTATAAACATGGAAATAATTAATTTTCTAGAACAAAATATTGAAATTAATTCATATTTCGAAATATCCAAATTAATTAAATGTTTCAATCATTATCTCGATGTCCTAAATATTCTAATATAATTTAGAATATATTTTACCATAATTATGGTAGTAAAGCCTCTAATTGTGGAAGTTAATCAAAATACTTTTGATTAATTTCATTCATAAGAGGTAAGCTTATCTTAAGTCATTAGCTTGAGCAATATGTTGCTGAGCCACAACTAGTGTGAGCTAGACGTTGCTACTTTATAGTAAGCTACTATTGTAAAGATACGTTTATTCACTGAATATATGGAAATAAATATTTCCTACTTACGTTATATTTTGAATTAATTCAGAATATATGTCTAGATGTCTAAATACATTGAATTTGATTTGGACATTCCAAATAATACGTTTAGGCAACTCAATATTATAATATTAGCTTTCCAAGTTAATAATTGGAAAAAAAATATTTTATTCTGATAAACTTCAGCAACGTTACGCGGCAAAGAGATAAATTGTCAAATCCAATAATCTTGATTATTATTTGATTTTAATAACTGATCTGATAAGATTATCATTTGGTCGGTTAATTTATAAAACATGGAAATAAATCTTCTCATTCGAATGAGATAGATTAATCAAGGGAAGTTAACGTTTGAGGACTTCCCTTCTCGGGCGCAGCGACCGTTGAGCAGTCATCTGCTCAGAACTGTCTGCAATTTTGGAAACAAATCAAGGGAATCGTCCTAATGAACCTGGACACGTCCCACGATGCTTTCCCTATAAAAATCAGACAAGGCTATCCGATCAAAGTGCCTTTGTGCGTCTGTGTAGTTTATGTGGTTGTCCAAAGCCTGCGTGAAGCTTTGAGGATCTGTGTGAACTGTGTGATCGGTTGAGAACGGAATGTGCTAAGTGATCGTCTGGTTCTTACTTTTCGCAACTGCGTGCGGGAGTGCTAAGAGCTGTGTGCTACCTTGGTTGTTGTGAGAGGGACTGTGTGTCCTCAGTGCGTTCAACGAGTGGCCGATGAATCGTCTAAAGGAAGCTAAGTGAATACCCGTGCTGATCGCAATAACCAGTTGCAAACCGATCGACAAGAAGCCGTTCTTGTTGTGTCTTTACGCAGGGAAGTCTCGAACCTACGGAGTTTGAGCAGTTAGACATGCACTCGTAGGTGCACGCCAGAAGTCTCGTATTTGCAGGGTAGAACAGGACTTGGGAACGCCACCGGAGTGAAAGGAGGTCCTTCCGAGCACAGGGGTGATATGCTGAAGTCTCAACCTCCTAATACAGAGGGACAATAGAGCAGGTTGCGAGGGAGCCGCCGGAGCTGAAAATTCCACCCTAGGCACTGGGTGTGCAGTGCAGTGAGTCACGACTGTGGTAACCATACACGTCCGAGCTGTGTGTAGAAAGGATACCCTGACTTCACTGTGTGAGAAGTCAGGTTCCGCTATGTGAGGAACCAACCTTTTCTTTTGTTTTCTTTTCTATTCTAAGTGACTCTCTTTGTGGTAGTCTCTCTTGTGTTTATAGACATGTTCTTATCAAAAAGAGACAAGAGCTGTGTGGAAATCCTCTACTGTGTGTTGAAGCATTTCTTTATTGTGAATCAGAAACGAACTCCTCCCTGAGAAGTCATTCTGTCACTGTAAGGAATAATTTTGTGAGGATTTATATTACAACGTTATCTTTGTGTTTTGGTAGACAGGTCTACACTAAAGGGATAACGTGCTGCGTGAGAATCCATTGAGCTACCAACTACTGAGCATGAGTATCCATCTGTTTGGAAACGAGAATGTGTCCATTGAGTAAGGTTGTCCCTAAGGGATCTCTAATTTGTTTAAGGATTCATGTGAGAAATTGGAATCCTAGTGCAAGGGCATTTTGCACCCATTATATTATATAGTAGAATCACCTCGTTGGTGAAAAGTGGATGTAGGTCGATTAAAGCCGAACCACTATAAATTACTCCGTCCATTACGATCGTGTAAACATTCATATGAAAAGCTACTCGATCAAATCGTAACGGTTATAGGGAAGCATATCTCATAACCTGAGAAACAACGATCTGCTGTGATACAGTACGCTTCCGCTTACACTGAGAAAGGGAGAAAAAGTTACAATCACTAATTCACCTCCTTTTTAGTGCACCTGAACGATCCAACAATTGGTATTCGAGCAGGTTTGTTGGAATGCTTTTTGTGCGATTACTGCTACAGAAATCTGTTGCTGGACTTAACTGTCAAAACAACGTGATGCTGAAAAATCTACATCTAGCACATGAAGGTGCTGCTGAGTGATTAGATCTCTAAGCTGAGCAAAATGTTGATGCTCTTAACTGATGATTATTTACCGAACGTCCCCCGCTCTTTACAGGACAACACTTATCATATTGGAAAATGAGAATGGAGATGTTCATAGGAGCAAAAGAAGCTGATTGCTGGCAGATTATAATGGAAGGAGATCTCATAGTTCCTCCATCTAATCTCAGCGACTCTCGGCATGAATTTGAAAGAAAGAAAATTATTTCGGTCAAACTAAAGCAATGCACTAGTTAGTGCGCGCTCTTGCTGGAAATGAATTTAATCACGTCTCTACTTGTAAGACTGCGAAAGAAATGTGGGATAGACTTGCTTTGATCTATGATGGAACTGAACAAGTCAAGGAATCCAAAGCGAATGTATTAGTAACTCAATACGAAGCATTGAAGATGAAAAAGGGTGAGTCAACAAAAATGTTTGATAGACTCACCGAATACACTAATGCCATGGAATCTCTTGGCAAAACCATTTCTAATTCTGAGGTGGTCAGAAAAATACTTCGTTCATTGCCTAAATCTTGGGAAGCCAAGAAGATGGCGATTGAAGAAGCTAAAGACTTGACGAGCTTAAGATTTTAATAGCTGCTTGGTTCTCTTGTCGCTTTCGAGATTGAGAACAAGTTTGCTGAAGAAAAGAAGTCGAATGTTGTTGCATTTAAATGGAGTGTTGAAACCTCCGATGAATCTGAGGATGAATCTTCATCTGATTCAGAGGATGAAATCTCCTTAATGGCTAGGAAATTTAAAAAGTATCTTCGCAAAAATCGTTACAAGAGAAAGCGAGATGCTAAAAAGAAAAAACAAAACCACACCTAAGTAAAGGTGGTGTGTGCTTTGAGTGTAACAAACCTGGTCATATGAGACCAGATTGTCCGCTATTAAATGAGAAGGGCAAACGTTCAAACTATAAGAAAAACGCCATCTTGGTTTCATGGATTGGTAGTGATGAGGAATCAGATCAGGATAACATAATGGCAAATCTCTACTATATGGAGCAAACTGTTGCTGAAACTGAGAACATAAATGCTTTCTCTCCTTCTGGTTTATCCACCGATGATATTGAGAATACTTTCATCGAATTGTATGATAAACTTGGGTCACGGACCGCAATCCATAAAGCTCTCAACAATGAGAATAAACTCTTGAGTGGTGAAAATGCTTCTCTTAAGGAAGAGCAATCAGCAAAGGTTAAGGAAGCGGTAAAGAAACTTTCTCAATCTAAGTCAAAGATTAAGGAATTGCAACAACAACTCAGTTCTTAGCATAGAAAAACTGGATTATGCGTGCATAAGATGCACAAATCTGGAAATGACAAACATTCACATCATGGGAAATACATTCCTCCTCATGTTAGGAAAGACGATTCTCATTATATTATCCAAATGCTACCTAGGCTTTGCTATTATTGTAGAAAGCCGGGTCATTTTATTAAAAATTGCCATATCAAGCGAAATGATATGCATGACATTACTTCTAAAGTTGATGGTTCTATTGTTAAATGGAATCAACGACTAACTTAACATTTTCTCTATTTCAGGGATGCTTCATGTCCATTGTTAAGGACCATGCATGGTATTTAGATAATGGTTGCTTGAGGCACATGTCAGGAGATGTCTCCTTATTCTCCACACTGGTTTTCTAGGATGGTGGTGTTGTCACTTTTGGTGACAATGGAAAAGGGATGCTTAAAGGAACATGAACCATTTGCTATTTTGACTCCCAAACCATTGAAGGAGTTCTTTATGTTAAAGGACTCCAGCATAACTTGATTAGTGTTAGTCAATTGTGCGATAAAGGTTATCGTGTTTCCTTCGATGAAAGAACATATAACGTTTCACTGGATGGTGTTACTTGTTTTATTGAAGAACGCAAGAAAAACATCTATAATTGTCTCTTGGCCGTTAAGGACGAGGCTACTCTATAAGCTGGTCCTACTGTCTCGGGACATGATCTACAAGAAGATAATATGTTAAAGGAGATTGTTACCCTTCTTCGGCTGGAAATCTCTCAAGTCTCTGGATCGACTTTAGGCGATAGTCCACTTCATCAAGGAAACTCCTTTAGCTTATATGCTTCTTCGAGCGATTTGCATCGCCCTTTGCTCTGATTGGAATTCGTGGAAATCCTATTTTGACGTGCTCATAGCCAATGAAATTCGGGAAAAAGATTATGCAATTGCCTTGGGAAACATCAGCAAGTAAGCTGGATGAACTTGCAAGGACTCGCGATGTTGCCAACTTACGCTACGAGGAGATGTCTAGGAAGGTCTCCGAAGTTCGAGCACAAGTAGAGTCGAGCATGAGCTTGAAGTTGTTCGATCTGAAATGGAAAACAAGGATTCCGAGATTGAAGCTCTGAAAGCCTCCATCGAACAAGAGAAGATCGACAGGGCGTCAATAGAGCAAAAGCCCCCTTCTGCTCTATTACCGAGATCAGCCGACATGTCGAAGGACGAAATTAAGTGTTCGATCCTAATGATGTTGGAGAAACAAATTTAGTTTGTCTCTTTCAATTTTGCATACCAGACTCATGGTAAACCTTGCCTATTTTGCACCAACACTTAATGCCCACTACTTTTCGAAACAATTTCTTGAATCACGAATTAATTAGATGGCATTAATAGTGATATATCAGGTCATGTATCAATCAATAAAGCTGTTAAGATTTCGAGAATCTCGCTATAGTGAATCGGACTGTTAAGATTTTCGAATTCCTGAAAATTAAATTTCCGTATTAAATTTTCGACCTGTAAATATAGCATTTCATAAGACAAATTTCATGTTTTTCATTCGCCCTATGTGTTCCAATCATAATGTCTCGTCGAGAAACTTTTTCTTTGAAAACCATCTCTCCGAAACCAAAGCTAAGTTCAGAACCTTAAATCCTATTAAACCCTAGGTCTACAACCTTACGCAAAGGATTTCTTGCATTTCTTCTCTCGCCTCCACCTGGGTAGCTGGAGACTTTCGAGTTGAAAAGAAGTCTCTTCTATCACGACTAAGGTACATGAGAACGAAGCGGTGCTCTTCAGGAGAACGAGCATACCAGCCGGGGAACCAGGAGGGACCCCAATGATGCAGTGCAATAGAGCTTACCGGAGGAGTACTATTGAAGGAGAAGAAAGCAAGAATGTCGTAACAAACACAACAGTGGTTGTTACCACTAACCTTCGTGTCCACAACAGTTCCTGTACGTTCAAAGGCCAAGTTTTGCTTTAGGCTACGACGATTTAATAGGTTTCTTAGACATTATTGTCGATCAACATTTGTATCACTTTACATGTAATACAAATATCGACATCGTTATATTGGATTATTCATTTTCGACTGATCCTACCAACTGTGAATGCAATTCGGGATATTTAACTTGAATTTCCCTTATATGTGTCTGCCACAGTGTGGGTCGATGTTTCTTAAGATATTTCCCATTAACTTTTAAAGCATGTCATTCACCATTCAAGTTAGACAAGTAATAAGCGTTTGTTGAATACGCTTCATTGACTCGAAATGGACCTTCCCAAGTAGGAGACCACTTTCTAAGGAAATATTTTTCTTTCCAACTGTGAGAATCATTTTCCAGACTAAATCGCCTTGGACAAAAAACTTCAAAGTAACTCGTTTGTTATAGGTTCTAGCGACTCGTTCTTTTTTAACTTGGATTCGATTCAAAGTCTTGAAATACGTGGCTTCATTGTAATCGAGAACATCTTTATTCTCATAGTGCTGGTCAACATCGGGGCCAAGTAACACTTAATGCTTAGCGTAGGAGGTTAACTTGGAGTCTTGATACATAGTTTAAGTATACTATATTTAACATAGAGATGTGGATATAGGTTATTTAAATCAGTATCCCCTGATTTTATTCATACCATTATGTGATATCATATATGCTTTGTAAAATGCTAGTGTGTGTGATCCCATATATAAGTATAACTCGATACTTGTTTTGAATAAGCTTTTTTTCCTTACCACAGAAGAAAAGCTTTTTTCTGCTTGATTGTTTACTACGCAGAACGTTCCTTTTTTATTCAAAGCTTTTTCCTTTCAGTTCAAGAAAATCAAGACACGAAAAAGAACAATCTTTCTTTCTGCCAACATCTTGAAAGTTGTGCTACCAGCATTCATAGAACTTTCTTTCTTTCGGATTTATATTTTTAGAACCCTAAATAATCCCAAAATATTTCTAAAACTATTCAAAACAAGAGTTATTCGTTCGAGGATCTAGATTCGGGTCCATTTCATTGTAATGAGTTCATGTGCAGTATGGGAAACCCCGGGAAAAGACTAGTCTATAACTTATTGAAGTTAAATGTCCCCCATCTCGGGAAATGTTCCCAAAGTTTTGGGGAAGTAGTTCCCGACTCATTTCTATTAGATAAAAACATGGAATTATTCTCTATAAATAAGAGATGACACAACATTCATCTAATGCCTAAAGTGCATTGTTTGTAGCGTCATCATTAGCATCACTACCACATCTACATCCACATCCACCATACAATCAAAGATTAGATTCCACCAGATTAGCTCACAATTCTATAGCCTCTGTAACAAGTCTACGACATTCACACCGTTCCAGATTTCAGCTCTTTTGTGTTTTTTCATCGTTTTGATGGCTGTAAGCTCTTGAACTTAGTTGTAATTAATTTGATTTTATCAATATAATTCCATTTTGATCTACTTTTCTTTATAGTGACCACATCCGAATCCTTATGAAGTTCATGCCAAATATTTTCGACGTGTTGCGATTCTGTCCCCGAACAACAATGTTCAAAAAACATGCTCATTCACAGCTGCTTGTGAGCGGTGAAATAAGTTGTATGTAGAAAGCATTAAACTCCGTTTTCCAATTCCCCTAATATCAAAGAATTTCTTCATTATTGATGAGTGGGTTACCATGTAAACGTTATTCGAACCAATGTAGTGCTTGAGTTTTATGATCGCATAGTAAACATCCAGACACATATTCTGGGATAGATAATAATTTTCCTGGTTTATGCCACTGTCTTCTTGGATTAACATAGCCCCGATGCTATTAGCATTGGCTACTACATATAACACATACAATTGTGCCGCAGTAGGTGGTGCCATCATTAGGGAACGTAAGGTATTACTTTTTCATCTGAAATGCCTTTTCATGTTGATCAATCGAGGTCACACTCCGTGCCGAATTTCCGGTAAGAATTGAGGAGAAAACCTCGGTTTTTTGTGCAGCGCTACCTGTAAAGCGTCGTATATAATTGACCCATCGTAAAGAGGCCTTTGTTTTGGGCGAAGGTAATTTCCCAATTGCCTCTATTTTATGTTAATCAATTTTGATGCCACATTGATGTATTAGGAATCTTAAAAATAATTTAGTTTTAATCTATAGATTCTTATTTTCTCACATGCTTCCCTTAAATGTAAATGATGATTGGTACTTCTATTGGACTTAACTACCACATCATCCATGTAGACCATTGATGTTTTACAATAATAACATTGAAAATCACGTTCATAGCCCTTTTGTTGGTGGTCGCTACGTTCTTTAACTAGAAAGACATTACTCCCTACTCAAAAACCCCTAGTGGATATCAAAGTGTTGTTTTGTGTATATCTTCCTCGGTAATAAATATCTAGTTATATCCCAAACACCCATCCATAAAAGGCATTAGTTTATAACCATCAATTTTTGTTACAAGATCATCGCATAGGGTATTTGCCTTTTAGTGTTAATCGATTCAAGTCTCTAAAATCTGTACACACCCTAATCTTGCTATTCTTCTTTACTACCGGGACTTGTTAGATATCCATTCCACATACTTAGTAGTTAGAATATAGTCTACTCTGAATAACATTTTAATCTCTTCATAGACCATTTGAGTGACCTTCCTAGTCATTCGCCTAAGTGCTCGTTTCACTGCTTTGCTTCTTACGCTCAAGTTTCTTATGAATAAGAGAAATCGATTGTAGACTGTGTTCAACTAAGGATCGCTCTAGTCTGGCCAATTATGTGTAATCCCAGGTGAAGCAGCCTTTATAATCTTGCAAAACTTGTTTAATTGATTAGAACAAATCCTTATTTAGGAGCGCTATTATATGTATGCATGGATTTAATTCAATAAACGGGTCAAAAGAGATTACCGAATATTCGTAACGTTCTTCATTTATTAGCTGCCTTCATAGTGCATCTAGTTGCACTTTCTGAAAAAAATGAAGTGCATCGCAGCGAGCATGTGTGTGTTAACTCTAAGAAATTAGAGTTAGATGTCTCATTTATGAGCCTAATTAGTGTTAGATATCCCATATTTATAGGAACATGTAGATAGTTTACATGTTATTTTCTTTTAGTCGCGTTGCAAGGGTATTTTTGGATTTTGTGGTTTGCATTGCAGGTGAAGTGATCGATATGTCGCGGGAATCATGTTTAAGAAGATATCTTGATAGATGAAGGCAAAGAAGGTTGGGATGAGAAGTTGCTTAGGGAATCATTAGACAGGAGCATTCATGTGGCCACACGAGAAGCACAGACTTGGACATAATAAGCCACACGAGCGAAGCAGCCCATCACATAATGTTATGTGCAACCACATGAGAATCTGATGTGGCCATACAAGGCAAGAAGATTTTGTGGAATATTTCTAGAATATTTACTAATAATGCAAGATTAACCCTAGCTATAAAAGGACCGTGAGTTTTCAGAAGGAAAGAGAAGAGAAGAGAGTAGTCGAGAATGGAGTTTTTAGTTTTCTTAGGTTGATGTCTAGCTTTATTTTCTGGTTTTTCGTCAGTCTCATGATGAACTAAGTTTTCGTTCTAGTGTTATGACGGAACCTGATATGTAGCCGAATTACTTTTAACTTTGATTTATTGCGTTTAAGACATTTTATTATGTTCTTAATGCATGTGATTGCCTGATCGACAATCCATGTTGATTGTTTAACCTATATGAACTCAGGAGGGGAATTTTAGGTTTAGAAGGTCGAAGAATCGAGCTAGTTTAACGAGTACTATAGGAATATATTACTTGTCATAGGTAGCCAGATAGAGATTGGAAGATTTTGAACTTGATTCAACTATTAATTCCCATAGGAATAGGGGTTTCAGCTTGGTCAGATATTTCTCTTGTGTAGGTCGAAAGATGCATAAGAGTGACTGAGAATCTTAGGCCAGTAAACATGTTTTGGATAATTTATTGACAAAGAGGGGGTTTTCTCAGTTGATTATTATCGTGTTTTATGCTTTTTAGTTTCTTGTTAGTTTATTTTCCTAAATCCTTATTTTACTTGATTTGATTACATTGTGGTTGCTTATCGTTAATCGCTTGGATTTTTCTGAAATAATATCAACGAACGATAACTATCATGGAGAATCCAGGCGAAGAGGAGCTGGAAGAGCAACTAGGCAAACCTATTTGGGAGTCGAAGAAGAGTATATTGAGGAGCCCGATGAGGGAGAGAGAGCTCTTGGTCATTCGAAAGGCTCATGTGAATGTTGTGGCCAAAGAAGTCAACCATCGAGAGAAAATCTTCCAAAGACGTTGCACCGTACAAGGGAAAGTTTGCCAGGTGATAGTCAACAGTGGGAGTTGCACTAATGTGGCTTCTACCAACATGGTTGGGAAGTTGAAGTTATCGACTATGCCGCATCCTCGATCATACAAGCTTCAGTGGTTGAGCAAGGAGAGCGACGTGAGGGTCACAAAGCAAGTTCTGGTGTCGCTGAGTATTGGCAAGAATTATCAGAATTATCGCTGCGATGTCATACCTATGGAGCTTGTCATCTGCTGTTGGGGAGACCATGGCAGTTCTAACGGTGCGCAATACATGATGGGGTCAAGAAAACTTACTACATCATTCCTGACCAGAAGAAGATCACCCTCCTTCCCCTATCGACGACGACTGCGATTACGCTAAGCAAGTAGGGAGTCCAGCTCGGTGCAAGTGGAGTTGACCCAGGCGATTCACGATGAAAGGAGAATCTACATGCTCATGTTGTTCGAGGAAGGAGAATGACATGTTTTGACCATACCTCCACAGGTTTGAAAGCTCCTTTTAGAGTTTACGGACGTGTTTCCAGAGGAGATGCCAGGTGGACTTCCACCCTTGAGGGATATTTAGCATCAAATCGACCTCATCCCTGGACTGTCATTGCCCAACCATCCGACTTATCGATGCAACCCGAACGAGGCGAAATGATACAAGGACCATCGACGCACCATCGACTAGAGCTGTCAGCTTGCTCATCATTGACTAATTGTCGAACCAAGGTGCCGTCGAAAGAAGGAGTCGTCGAAGGAAGTCTGGTAGAAGCAGATGCAACCTTGCATTGAAGACAGGCATTAAAGGTGCATTGATTGTCCAGCCACCCTCTCCTCCACTATCTTGCATTCATGTTTGTTGCATTTCCAATAAGCCATTTATGGTTCGTCCATGAATGTGGCCATGCATGCATTATTTTACTTTCATTGTCTTGCATTTAAGTTCTTGTTCAGGTAATCCCTATATAATGGGAGCCTTTGTAAGCATTTAAGAGAACTTATTATTATCAGATTATAAACCCTTTGTAAGATTATGTCTTCTGCCCGAAGTGAGTGGATTCTCCTTCAACCTCGTTCTTCATTTGGTGAATTCCAAGTGCGGACTGTGTCGAGCGTTCAACCGGTAGCGGTGTTTCTGTATCCTCCGCGTTGTTCCTAATCCTCATCTTGTTCGTGGTGGTGTCTCTGTATCCACGGCCAAACGAGTCTATCCGAGTCTTCTTTCACGGTGGTGCATCTGTATCCGTGGAGGTTGATCTCAACCCTTCTTTTTCATCATTCAGCCGCCTACCCTACACACCTTCTGTCCATTCTAGCGTCACTCCATTCCGCACCCTTTTCAGTGATATCCCCATTCGCTTTCGGTATTGGAATCATCTATTCCTTTCCGTCCCCGTCTCATCTTGGTATCAGAGCCCGCGGTTGTCAATGGCAGGAAGATTTCAACGCGGTTGTCAATGGCAGGAAGATTTCAACGCGGTATGGCTTTAGACGACGCACAAGTTGCTCGGCTTGAGGAGTAGATTGGCGATCTTCAGCAGCAACTACAGTCGTTACGGACACACCATGCAGCGACTTCCCGTAGTCGAATAGACAGCGATGATGAGGAGAACCCATGGCGTGAGGAGTCTCAACGAGGATCTTCACTGGAGTATCGTTGGCAGGAAAGAAGAGCCCCGATGATGAGCGTTCAGATTCCGGAGTTCGAAGGAAACTTGGACCCCGAGGAGTTCATCGACTGGATGCACACGGTAGAGCGCATCTTCGACTATGAAGAGGTGCCCGAGGAACGAAAGGTTAAGTTGGCTGCATTAAAATTGAAGAAGTACGCCAGTTTATGGTGGGAGAACACCAACCACCAGCGTCGAAGAGAAGGACGTGATCAGATACGAACATGGTCGAAAATGAAGAGGGCTATGACTAAGAGGTTTCTGCCGGAGCATTATCGACGGGATTTCTACCTCAAGTTGTAGTCGCTTCAGCAAGTTTCAAGTGTATCGGAGTACACGAGGGAATTCAAGAGACTCTTGTTGCAGTGTGATGTTCAAGAAGCCCAAGAGCAAACCGTTGCTAGGTATCTTCGAGGACTTAAGCCCCAGATCGCGGATGCTGTCGAACTTTAGTAATATTTCAACTTCGATGATGTTAGGACGCTTGCCCACAAGGTTGAGCAGCAGCAAGCGAGAAGATCGAGTACCCGCTCATTCGTGAAGGTTCCGCTTTTCAACAAGGGGTGCAGCTCCCAGGCAAAGCCACCGTCGACGACATCAAGGAAAACTCCATCGAATACTAGACCAGAAGTCAAGTCGAACGAGCGAGATATCAATCGACGATGCTTCAAATGTCAAGGATTAAGACACATGGCTTCTGAGTGTCCAACGAGGAGAAACGCTGTCATTAGAGAGCTGTCCGATGGGGAAGAAGAGTTCAATGAGAACGTCGATCCTACTTGGGATGTAGAGGATATTGAGGAGTACACGGATCAAGGAGAATTGTTGGTCATTAGAAAGGCTTTAAGCATGACACCCGCTAAAGAGGAGAATCAAAGGGAAAGTAATTTCCACACTAGATGCACAGTCGAAGGAAAAGTTTGCTTGGTGATTGTGGATAGCGGAAGCGGCACCAACGCCGTGTCGAGGACGATGGTCGAAAAGCTGAAGTTGCCTATCGAAGCTCATCCTCACCCTTATCGTCTTCAATGGCTCAACAAGGACAGTGATGTTCGAGTGACCCAGAGAGAGAGAGTTCCATTCTCGATTGGGAAAAGCTACAAGGATGAAGTCGTTTGCGACGTTATTCCAATGGATGCGTGCCACTTGCTCCTAGGAAGACCGTGGAAGTTTGATCGACGCGCCCAACATGACGGGTATCGCAATACCTATTCCATCAACGTCGACGAGAAGAAGGTCACATTGATGCCCCTCACCACTCAGTCTATGACAGCACAACAGAATCAATCTACCGATCAGCGTCTCAAAGGAGTTCAATTGGTTCGAGCGATTCACGAAGGTGAGAAGGCTTATTTTCTGGTTCTTGTCGAAACAACCTAGGATCAATCGATGAGCCATCCCCGAGCTGTATCCATACTCGAGTTCAAGGATGACTTTTTGGAGGAGTTGCCAGTTGAATTACCACCTATGCGAAGCATTCAACACCAGATTGACTTGGTTCCAGGAGCATCTCTTCCAAATCGACCCGCTTATCGTTGCAATCCAGAGGAAGCTAACAAACACCAGAGGCAGGTCGACGAGTTGCTTGAAAAAGGATTGGTTGGAGAGAGTTTGAGCCCTTGTTCAGTTCCCTCTATATTGGTACCGAAAAAGGACGGTACTTGGCGAATGTGCATGGATAGTTGAGCGATCAACAAAATCACGGTGAAGTATCGATTTCCGATTCCTCGACTAGATGACATGTTAGATGAGTTGCATGGAGCGCAGTTGTTTTCAAAAGTAGATTTGCGTAATGGATATCACCAGATTAGGATGAAGGAAGGCGATGAGTGGAAAACCGCCTTCAAGACCAAGTATGTGTTGTACGAATGGTCTTTTGGTTTGTCGAACACACCCAGCACGTTCATGCGACTGATGACCCATGTTTTGCGACCATTTATGGGGAAGTTCGTGGTTGTCTACTTCGACGACATTCTTATATACAGCAACAATCTTGATGAACATGATGAGCACCTTCGCACAGTGTTTCGTACACTTCGCGTCGAGAAACTGTATGGAAATCTTAAGAAGTGTGAGTTCTTTCAGCCGAGTGTGGTATTTCTTGGTTTTGTAGTATCTGCTGAACGAATCAAGCTCGACGAAATTAAGATCAAAGCAATCAAGGAGTGGCCGACGCCAAACAGTTTCCACGACGTTTAAAGCTTTCATGGCTTAGCGTCGTTCTATAGGAGGTTCATTCGAGGTTTCAGCTCATTCGCAGCCCCACTCACCGAATGTTTGAAAGGAGACAAGTTCGAGTAGATTCCAGCCGCACAAGCTAGTTTCGAGCAACTAAAGGAGCGTCTAAGCGAAGCACCCGTTCTTGCCTTACCTGACTTCACGATGATGTTTGAGGTCGAATGTGATGCATCAGGAGTTGGGATTGGAGGAGTCTTGTTGCAGGAGGGGAGACCCATTGCATATTTCAGCGAGAAACTCAGTGGTGCCAAACTCAACTACTCGACGTACTACAAAGACTTCCTAGCCATCGTTCGAGTACTCGAGACGTAGAGCCATTACTTGCTGCCCCCAGAGTTCGTGTTACACACCGACCATGAAGCTCTCAAATTCATCAACGGTCAGCACAAGCTCAGTCTACGAGATGCGAAGTGGATCGAGTTTCTACAAGCTTTCACCTTTGTCTTGAAGCACAAACCAGGAGTGAAGAATGTAGTCGCTGATGCTCTCTCGAGGAAGATGACTCCACTATCCGCGATGGAGACAAAGTTGATTGGATTTGAGTACCTAAAAGATCTGTATAAGGACGATGAGGACTTTGGAAGGATTTTCGCCCAATGCACCAATTAGGCCGTCGATCAATTCCATCAGGTGACTGGATTCTTGTTTCGAGATTCAAAGTAATGCATTTCCAGGATTTTGACTCGAGAGCTACTCATTCGAGAAGTTCACGGAGGAGGAATAGCCGGACATTTTGGAGTTGACAAGACGTTGTCAATGCTGCAAGAAAATTTCTATTGGCCTCGAATGGAAAAGCAGGTGCAAAGTCTTATTTCGAGATGTGCTATCTGCCAACAGGCAAAGAGCCGAGTCCAACCACAAGGCCTTTACACTCCACTGCCCGTCCCAGAGCATCCGTGGGAGCATGTAAGCATGGATTTTGTGCTAGGGTTTCCGAGAACGCAGAGGAGGAAGGATTCGATCATGGTTGTGGTCGATAGATTTTCGAAGATGGCGGCGCATTTCATTCCATGTCAGAAGACGGACGATGCAACCAATATCGCAGATCTGTATTTTCGAGAAATCCTGAGGTTGCATGGAGTGCCGAAGTCAATCGTATCAGATCGAGACATCAAGTTCCTAAGCTACTTTTGGAAGACATTGTGGCACAAGTTGGGAACGAAGCTCGTTTTCAGTACGGCCTATCATCCGCAGACCGATGGACAACAGAGGTTGTCAAGCGTACCATGGCTGCAATCCTTCGAACCTTAGTCTCGAAGAACCAGAAGGATTGGGATGTGAAGCTCGCTCATGCGGAGTTTGCATACAATAGTGCTCCAAGTTCGACAACGATATCATCACCCTTTGAGGTTGTTTACGGACTCAATCCTTTAGTCCCTGTCGAACTAATGCCTATGAGTAAAGCAAGATCTGTTAGCTGGGATGCTGAAGAGCGCGCAAAGGAGATGAAAATGCTCCATGAGAAGGTTCGAGTCCAGATTGAGAAGGCCAACAAACGCTATGAAGAAATGGCCAATCGAGGATGTAGGGCGAAGATTTTCCAGCCTGGAGACTTGGTTTGGATCAATCTGAGGAAGGAGAGATTTCTTGCCAAGAGGAAGAACAAATTGATGCCTCGAGCAGAAGGACCCTTCAAGGTCATTGAGCGCGTCAATAACAATGCCTACAGGATTGATCTCCCAGGAGAGTTTAGAGTTTTAGCCACCTTTAATGTCAAGAACCTTATTCCATTTGTTGAAGACAATGAGCCTGAGAGTTTGAGGACAAACTCTTTTCAACAAGGGGAGGATGATACAAGGACCAGCGACGCACCATCGACTAGAGCTGTCAGCTTGCTCATCATCGACTAACTGTCGAACCAAGCTGCCGTCGAAGGAAGGAGCCATCGAAGGAAGTCTGGTCGAAGCATATGCAACCTTGCATTGAACATAGGCATTAAATGTGCATTGATTATCCAGCCACCCTCGCCACCACTATCTTGCATTCATGTTTGTTGTATTTCCAATAAGCCATTTATGGTTCGTCCATGAATGTGGTGGCCATGCATGCATTATTTTGCATTCATTGTCTTCCATTTAAGTTCTTGTTCGGGTAATTCCTATATAATGGGAGCCTTTGTAAGCATTTGAGAGAACTTATTATTATCAGATTATAAACCCTTTGTAAGATTTTGTCTTCTGCCCAAAGTGATTGGATTCTCCTTCAACCTCGTTCTTCATTTGGTGGATTCCAAGTGCGGACTGAGTGAGCGTTCAACCGGTGGTGGTGTTTCTGTATCCTCCGCGTTGTTCCTCATCCTCGTCTTGTTCGTGGTGGTGTCTCTGTATCCGCGGCCAAACGAGTCTATTCGAGTCTTCTTTCACGGTGGTGCATCTGTATCCGTAGAGGTTGATCTCAACCCTTCTTTATTATCATTCAGTCGCCTACCCTACACGCCTTCTGTCCATTCCAATGTCACTCCATTCCGCAACCTTTTCAGTGACCTCCCCATTCATTTTCGGTATTGGAATCATCTATTTCTTTTCGTCCCCGTATCACGAAAGAGTCGCAACGTAAGGTTAAAGAGCTCATTGAACGTGGTTTCGGGAGAGTCTTAGCCCTTGTTCTGTTCCAGCGAATCTTGTTCCCAAGAAGTATTACTTGTGGCGAATGTGCGTCGATAGCCGAGTGATTAATCGAACCACCATCGAGTATAGGTTTCCTATTCCTCGACTTGATGATATGCTTGATGAATTGCATGGATCAACTGTGTTTTCAAAGGTAGACTTGAGAAGCGGCTACCATCAGATCCGAATGAGAGAAGGAGATGAAAGGAAAATCGTTCAAGACTAAGTTTGGTCTCTACGAGTGGATGGTCATGCCATTCGGACTCGAACGTACCAAACACCTTCATGCGATTGATGAATCAAGTATTTCGTCTGTTCATTGGAATGTTTGTTATCGTTTATTTAAGATGACATTCTTGTGTATAGTCGCAAAGAAAGGAAGCACTTGGATCATCTCCAACAATTGTTTGAGAAGTTGAGAGAGCAGTGATTGTGTGTAAACAATAAAAAGTGTGAGTTCATGACGTTGATATTAGTCTTTCTAGGCTATGTTGTGTCAGATGAAGGCATTCGAGTCGACGAAAGCAAGGTCTAGGCTATTCAAGATTGGCCGACGCCCAAGTGAGCTCACGAAGTGCGGAGTTTCCATGGGCTTGCTTCATTATATTGGAGATTTATTAAGGATTTCAGCACTATTGCGGCCCCTATGACCGAGTGCTTGAAAGGAACGACCTTCGAGTAGTCGACGATAGCTCAGTTGAGCTTTGAGCAACTCAAATGTTGCTTGAGCGAAGCACCCGTGTTAGCTCTTCCCGATTTCGAGAAGGTATTTGAAGTTGAGTGTGATGCCTTTGGAATTGGCATTGGTGGTGTGATGCCTTATCAAGGAAGTCGAGGCTGATGGCAAGAATGAAATCGAAACTCATCAGGTTCGAGATGCTAAAGAAGTTGTACTCGACCGACTTAGACTTTGGAGAAGTATACAAGGCATGCACGGAGAAGACCTAGGATTTGTACAACATGGTTGACGGCTTCTTATTTCAAGGAGTCAAGCTGTGCATCACACGGAGTTCTATCACAGAGTTGTTGATTTGAGAGGTGCATGGAGGAGGAGTTGCATGACACTTTGGAGTCCAGAAAACTATTGATATATTACAAGAACATTTCTATTGGCCGAAGATGGCTAAAGACGTCAATGAGATGATTCGATGATGCGCTACTTGTCAATGAGCAAAGAGTCATGTCAAACCACAAGGCATGTACACACCATTACCAGTTGCAGATCGGCCTTAGGGGCACATGAGCATGGATTTCGTCCTAGGATTACCATGCACCCAACGACAAAAGGATTCAATCATGCTAGTCGTGGATTGATTCTAAAAAATGGCTCATTTTATTCCCTGTATGAAGACGGATGATGCCTCGCACATTGCGGATCTCTACTTTCGGGAAGTTGTTCGACTACATGGAGTACCCACATCGATCGTGTCCGATCGAGATGCCAAGTTCTTGAGATATTTCTGGAATATATTATGGCATAAGCTCGGCACGAAGCTTTTGTTCAGCACCAGTTCTCATCCGCAAACTGATGGGCAAACTGAAGCTGTGAACCGAACTCTAGGACCCATACTCCGTACAATGGTGTCCAAGAATCAGAAGGATTGGGATATCAAGCTCGCCCAAGCTGATTTTGCTTATAATCGAGTTTCACATTCTACAACTCGGGCTCCCCATTTAAAGTAGTATATGGGATTAACCTGATGATTCCAGTTGAGCTTTTACCATTTCCTTGGGAAGGTTTGGTAGACCAGAACGCAGCACGTCGAGCTGAAGAGATGTTGAAGTTGCACCAGAAGGTTCCCACCATCATTAAGCAGCAAAACGAAAAGTTCAAGGCCAAGTCTAACCGAGGACAATAGGAGAAAGTCTTTCACCCAAACGACTTGATGTGGATTCATCTGTGGAACGATCAATTCTCTGCTAGCCGAAGAAGTAAGCTGATGCCAAGGGCTTATGAACCCTTTCGCGTCGTTGAGAGGGTCAACAATAATGCCTAAAAGATCAACTTACCGGAGAGTGCAGAGTCTTAGCAACTTTCAATGTCCAAGATCTTATGCCGTATGAGATGACGAAGACCCCTTAGATTTGAGGACAAATCTTCTTTAGTAAAGGGATGATGATGCGAGATGGATGGGCCCGTGCGATAAGGGAGGTGATAGCATTGCCTTGATTTCGTCGACCGGGCGACAAGCTGATCTCACGTTGCTGGAGTGGACAGATCGAGCGACAGGCGAAGGAAGTCTCATCGAGCGAAAGGAAGCTGAAGCTACGGGAAGTCAAGAGACGAGAAATCCAAGAGACAGTAATGTTCTGACGATTCAGGTCTGGCAACTTGCAGCCCAAGAGTCGCACCTACTCCAGATCTTGTCGCGCAAGGGGGGGCGGATGAATAATATATTTCCCTTCCTTATCTGCGAATTTTATTATCTCATGTTTATTTTCTTTCCTTTATTGCCTTTTCTTTGGGTAGCGTATATAAACACTTGCTCTGTAACCCTAGAGGGGCTTATCTTGAAGTTTAGAATTAAACCTTAAAAACTTTTTGAGTCTCTCTTTCTCTTATCTCTCGGTGGATTCCGTGTGTGGCGAGATTACCCGAGCGTTCATTACACTGGTGGTGCGTCACTGTATCCGGTCGTGGTGTCGTTAAACCACGAGTCCAAATACAGTGGTGCTAGTGCTGTATCCGTACGCAGTCCGAGTAGGGCACGTCCATCCTTCAGTGGTGGCTTAGCTTGTATCCGAAGATTGGGGCGTCGTTACCTTTTATTTTTCCTGTTATTCACCCTCACCAATTCTCATTCGCCATCGTTGTTCGTTCTGTCGTCGAGCAACCGAACCATCCTACCCCGTCCCGCGTCAATCACCCAGCAAGATTTGCACAATCCTTCTAAATTAAAATGTCTTGTCGAGATGTTTTGTTCGTCCCATCCCCAAAGCCTATGTTCACAACCTTGGGTCCCTTGAAAGCCTAAGTACACAAACTTATGCCAGAGACTTCTCCTTCTTGGCACTCCATCACTCAAGCGTAGCACTTTAGATTTCTAGGCGTATACTCACTTGGCAGCAAGGGCGTCGTTGATGGAGCAGACGTGAAGGATCGTGGTATTCTTCCTTATTAGCCTGTGCTTCAGTCTCCTGCTAAAGAAACCAGGATATGCTTTGAGGAGGTGTTTACTCGTGTGGATCATTTTTGCAGAACCGTGAAAAGGAAAGTTGGGACAGTGGACGCCGTGACACCCATGACTGACGACTTTTTGTCCCCAATAGTCTCCGTGACGTTCGAAGATCAGTTTTAACTTCCTTCTAGTATTGTATTTCTTTGAAACAACCTTTTTGATGAGGGTTAGTAAGAAAGAATGTAGTTTTACTATTAATGAAGATTTACTCTCCCAACTGTATCCACAAACTTGGGAATCTCTTTTTTAACACTTCTTTATGAGTTTCCCAAATTGTTGTCTTGTAAGTTTTGAGATTCTTCTCATTAATCTTCAAATCATGTAAACGGCCCTTGAGATCTACTAGACGATAAACGTTTTTTGGGTATATTTATTTAACTCGAAACTGACCTTCCCAATTTAGTGACCACTTCCTATGAAAATAATCTTAAGTTCCTATAGAGAGAATCATTTTCCACACTAAGTCTCCCTCTTTGAAACTTTTAAGGTGCACCGTTTTGTTATAATGTCGAATCATTCTTCCTTTTTGAACTTCCATCATATTTACTGCTTTTGTACGCAGTTTTTCGAGATGTCCTTTATTTTGAGGACTGTCACCATCTCCATTTACATCTTTACCCATCTGGTTAACTCGTAATTATTCATATTTAATTTTAATGGGTACAATGGCCTCTTGGCCGTCAACTAAATTGTAAGGTGTGTCTCATGTACTATCTCTCTTAGTAAACCTTAAACCCCATAACACTTTGAGAAGTATTAAATTATAACGTACCTCTCATGTACCAAATTATAAGATGCCTCTCATGCCATTTTCTAGGGTTATCCTCTATCATCTTTTGGATGATATTCTTAATAAGTTTGTTAGTAGACTCAGCTCAGCTATTATATTGTGGTTAATAGGGTGAGGAGTTACGAATCATAAAACCAAATTCTTTCGAGAAAGCCTACATTTGCTCCCCATTAAAGACACTCCTATTAGCCACCATTATATTTTGTGGAAGTCCAAAACGAAAAATAATATTGATCTTAATAAACTCAATCGCATCATTTTGGTCAATACTTTTGTAGGTTTTTGCTTCTACCCACTTGGTGAATAATATGTTGCAACTACACATAAGCTTGACAAGGCATAGCCGGGGACAGATCCTTGGGCGGAGCTCGTGAGGGAAGCACGAGCAAACTGGTCATCGGTGACAAGGGAACCTAGATAGTCACTTACTTGACTCCGACGGAAATTGGTGCAGGTCTGACATGATTAGGGGCGCCAGAGCTTTCTTGTGGCAAGCAACCCTTACGCTTCCACTGACTAACCAGGAGGGAGCAGGCGACCGTTGGGCTACCACTGACGTGACTAGAATTGGTGCAGACGACCCTTAGTATGCTCTTGCATGTCGGAGTTGGGTTGCATGGTGTACATTTGTAAGTAGCATGCATGCCCCATGACCCTATAAATAAGTATGGTGATGGGCCGTGAGCAACACCATTGTAAGATGAGTTGGAGTACAATTTATGCCATGGCCGAAATCTTTTGTGTTCCTTATGTCCATTGTGAGTGTGTCCCTATCCTTGCGAGCGTCCTTCGAGTGTGAGTGGGTAATACACGAGAGTACGTGAGCAAATACTTCGAGTGAGTGTGAGGGGGAATAAGAGAAATCCGAGTGTGAGAGCTGGTCGTACTTCTGAGGAAGTTACGACGCCGCCTGGGTCGAGAAAATTTCTATGTTCGTCTCGTCCCTGTGATAGTGAGAATGAGGTCTAATTTCACCAACTATATCTAATGTCCATGACTTAAATGGCCAACGATGGGTCACTGGATTTAGTTCAATGGCTGGTGAACGAGTTTTGGGTCAAATTTTATGACATTTTCCACAACCTTTAGCCATTTTAATACAATTTTTTTTCACATATTGCCAATACAAACTATGCCTTTGAATCATCCAATACATTTTTACTCCTGATTGATGGTTCCACACAAACCTTCATGTGTTTCCAACATAATTGGTATGGCTTCATCCATATCAACACACATCGGTCAACTGTTCTTCTTAGCGCACGAGAGTAGAAAGAAAGCAACCAATAAGAGGAATCAGGGACGACACTTGTTTTTACATTTGAGAAGACTTTCCCCGCTAGTCAGTATAGCCAGTAGTTGGCCTTAAGCCGACTGATATGATAGATGATGGAATGGGTAGCTTGTGTTATGACCTTAATAGGGTATCGCCTCGAGTTGTTCTGTACAATACTCCATCTAGAAGTATGTTTTGTCTAACAACTAACTTCACCTTCATCTTGGCCTGCAAGTTGGGTTTTCTAAGAATTCAACATACAGTCGCCTCCAATCATCGTCTTCTTTCATGATGTCTATCTTATAATTCAAAGAATACTTACTCTCTACTTCTTTAAAGAGAGACAACTGGATCTCAGGAACCACTCCACCTATCTCTCTTAACAAAACATCAGTTAATTTGTATCATGATGCTAGTTGTGCTAATGAGTTTGCCGTCATATTCTCTTTTTGGCACACATGTTCAATGGTAACATTTTTAATCAACTTTTGAGCCATTTCCAAATGCTTTTTTATCTCTTGCGTGCGACATAAACTTAGATCGTTTACTTGGTTTATAACTAACTATGAGTCTCCTCTTATCAAACCACCTTTGCTCTACTCTCGAGTAAAGTTTCTAATGTGATTATGAGAGCATCGTATTCGGTGGCATTGTTAGTAGCATGTTTTGCTAACTTAAAAGAAAGCTTGGTCTCAAATCATACTGGTGACTTTATAACAATCCCAACTACGGCTCCAATTCTTGTTGAGGATCCATCAAACCAAGTTTCTCATAGCTCTTGCACTACCTCTCCTGATCTACTGAAGTCTCATTCGAGTATTCTACCAAGAAATGTACAAGAATTTGTCATTTGACAGCCTTCTGAGGTTTGAACTTCAGGTGATAAGTTGACAGTACCAAGCTCCACTTATTACCTCTGTAATGAGTGAAGGACTCTCAAAGAATGCTATCAAAACTTGTGCTCTTGAGATTACACACACTTCACTGCTCCCTATGTAATGTCTCAACTTTGTAACAACGTAATATATAGATAAACACAGTCTCTATGAAGCTGTATATCTAGTTTCAACAGTATTCCAAAGTCGAGACAAGTAATATACAACATTTTCCTTTCCTTGGTCATCTTCTTGGGCCAAGAGGGCTCCTATCAAAGTAGCATTTGCTGCTACATACAAGATAAACAGTTTCTCGAGTTTAGGAGAAACCAAAACTCGAGGCTTTGCTAAATATCCTTCTATCTTCACAAAAGTTTGTTCATGTTTATTTGTCCAAATGTACTTATTCTTTCCTCTTAGCAGAGTAATGGAGGCTTCTACTTTTTCTGCTAAGTTCCGTATAAACCACCTTACGTAATTAACTCCCTTGAGAAAATCCTACAATTCTTTCTTGTTTCTCGAGAATTGCAATGCTTGTATTGCTTTGATTTTGCTTGAATCCCTCTTTGATGTACTAGAAAACCGTTGAATTGTCTAGCTTGAACTTCGAACGGGCATTCCAATGGGTTTAGTTTCAAGTGATGTCTTCTCATTTGGAGGAAAGCTGCTTGAAGATTGTCAACATGTGAACTATTAACTCTCGACTTCACTACAATTTCATCAATATACTAATACGGCATCGAAAGGCTGTTTCATAGATATCCTCTTCAGCTATAAATATTTAGTTGTATCTTGAGTAACCAGCCATAAATAACATAATTACGTTCCCTATTGTTTTATCAATCAATTCATTGGCTATTGACATGGGGTATTCATCTTTCGGGGTCGCTTTGTTTAAGTCCCGAAAATCTATAATATTCGGATTTTATCTTTTTTCTTAATTACAGGGACAATGCTTGAGATCCATTAAGTATATCAAGATGCCCTAGTATAGCCAGCTTGAAAAAGCTTCTTCACTTCATCGTACACTTGTTTACTTAGTTCTCCAACCATCCTTCATGGAGCTTGTTGGATGAGTTTAAAGCCTTATTGAATTGGCTTATGTTCAACTATCTAGTCCTGACATCTCGGTGAAATCACAAGCAAAGCATTCCGGAAATTTGTATAGAACTTCTTTAAGAGCAACATACAACTTATCATCTCAAATAGCGCTCATATAGGTGAGTCTGGAGTTCTCTTCTGAACCAAGATTAACACTTATCAAAGGATCAGATGAAGTTAAAAGAGTCTCTCGACTTTTTCTGTCGAGCTGCATTGAAAAAACACCTATACATGTCCTCGGATCAAAAGAAAATGACGATAATGCGATGCAACGCACTTTTTCAACACATCTAAACAATCTAACAGATGCTTTCGTGGAGCACATCAACCATTTCCTTTTCTCCTTCAATCTTCATAAATACTCTCTCGAAGGAGTTTATCGAGCCCTAACTCCGCATCATATGCTTCATTCTGAGTTCCGTCGCCAGCCTGTTTAGAACGATTCTCGATCACAACCTCCATCTCTCATCCATCCAGGTTATGGGGATCCCTCACTCAGGCACAAGCTGTCCTAGATCATTCTCGAGATCCTCATCCTTAGGAGCTTCTACCGTGAAACTGAACAAATGCGTAAAGCCACGAGCTCGAGGTGCATCATCATCTTCTTCACTACTCCATCCACTTGGAGGTACAGGTGGCTAGACTCTTGTGGTTTAAATTACAATATTCTCATCTTCGGGATTCAAACGTCTTCCCTCAAAGTCGCTCTTCTTCTTCTCTCCTTTCTCGAGTTTCGGCTCTACTACAATGAAATTCAATAACTTAGTTTCGCAATAACAATGATTTTTATCATCCCGAATAAGTTTTGTCTCATCATCAATCATCAACCAAATCATCAATTCTTTATGTAAAGTAGAAGGTATGGCCGTTGCCATATGCAGCCAATCTCGGCCTAGAAGATCATTAAAAGTTAGATCAATATCGTGTACGAAGAAGGTTGTCTCTATTTCATGCCTCCCGACTAACACACCCATGCATTCTAACCTTCTCCCATTAGAACTGTGATCGACATTCTTGTACCTGTCAACTGCCATCTCTCTCGACCCATCATGACAAAAGTCACAAAGGGGAGATATTCACTTTGGCTCCATTATTAACCAACACCTTGTTCAACCTTAATCAATATTTGCACTAACATACATGGAGTGTATATGTTGCCTCATCTCTGGAGGAGGTTTCTCAAACCACTAAAGTGGTGAATCTGCCGGATATCGAGCATCTGATTTAGGAATCCTACGCACCACACCATTTGTGAGTAAAAATCTTTTACCCAGTCTCGAGAGGCAAGCAGGCAACTCGATCATATTGCAGGTCAACATTGTTTCCTCTTTTTTTTTTATGCACACCAGGAGACCCATCCAGAACTGGATTGTAATCCTCATCTTCTTCACGCACAAAATCTTCCTCTTCTTCATTTTCATGAGTCTTTTGAGCATTCTCTCGAGATACATTCCCTTCTGATGACGAAGCGCTTTTGCTTTTCTTCAATTTCCTCTGAGTGTGCCTCAAAATCCTCTTGCGCATTGGTTTCGAGATCACTACTTTCATACAAACTTATTACCATTCTGATTTTACGTCCTTTGCAAGCTCTCCTACACAGTGCTTGACATTTTAACAGGGTGTTTTATGTAAACAAATTCTTTTCTCTCGGGGTCATAACCCCTAATTTCCTACATGTTAGGCTTAGTCAAAACATTATCAATAAAGTTCTTAATATAGTTACCTGTAACTTCGCCTTTTGGCTGAATATCAATCTCTTCATTGATTGACATCTCACTAGCTTAAGGAAGTATGTCACACAACACTTAGTGCACATATGTGGAGTAAGGAACTTGTTCAAGGCAATTAGTTTGTACTTTTCACAAAGCGTTACTTCATCAAGAAAACGGCATTTTGGAGGCCATATCGTATAAGCTGGAGATTAATTTGGACCTTCTCTTTTACTTTCCCCCTACCTATAAAGTCCATGGGAGTCTTCTCAATCTCCATTGCATCAGGGGTCAGAACATTCTGAGTTTGAGGTTTGACTTATACTTTTTCTCGAGCGACAACTCCGGACTATTCAAAATTGCTTCTATATTCATGTGCTCGAGATTTCCCAGATTGGTCATTCCCATCATACTTTCTCTGACGGTGCTCATACCTAGTCGACCCAGATGAAGACCTGCATGAGGACAAGGGCTTTGGGGCAAACCTTGATTATTGAGGGAACAGACCAATCGCAAGTACCTTCGAGAGTTCCAATGACTCTCGTTGTTCATCTGTAAGTACCTTCGAGAGTTCCGGCACTTGTTCGTGGTATGAGTGAAATCCAAATGCAAGTGACAATGTCCATTCCGAACTTCTTGAATAGGACAGGTCATGATTTCCCACTCGACCAATCATTTGAATAGCCTATTATCAATAATTGTCTCTCCAAATACCTTATTCCCTGATGTTTACCAATAACATTAGTCTCGAGGTAAAATGCAGAAAAATTAGTATCAATATTACATTTAGCACACTTATTTTCTTGTCCAAGATCAAACATATGCACTACTGGCTCTTCTTCAAAAGGTCTATCACCATTTACAATACTCGATTCATTAACCTCAATAAATCGTAATTCTTTCGACTAAATGAGGTCTTGATCTTGTTTAAGTTTAATACGACCATTCTGATGTAACCAATCAAATATTTTTTTTTATTTGATCTAAGTCAAAACAAACTTTCTCTCAGCATCAAACTTTTGAGAAGCTCGAGCTTTTGAGTTCTTCTTCACCAGGGGTTCACATATTGTTAGTTCTCCCTTTATGAATTCGACTACATCGATCTATGTCCAAGGCTCTACTTGACAATTCCTAATAGTATGAAATTCCTCCAATATGGGGTTATGCTACTCAATAACTCGTCTCGGGAGTTCACGAAAATCTCGAAATCTTTCTCCATGAAGTTTCTCCTTAACTCTAGGGACAATGAAGTTTGTGCTAACTCGAGTTGGTCCCTTTCTGCTATAATGGTGTTACACTTTAGCAAGTTTTTTTAAACTTCATCAGAAATGCTCTAGGCTCTCTCCAGGCAATTTTTTTCATCTTCATCACTTCTGCTAAGGAGGCTACTCGGTCAAATCTAGCAAAGGCTTTAAGAAACTAGGTTTGCATTTCAACCCAAATTAGGACAGAATTCAGAGGAAGTCTGAAAAACAACTAAAAGCATCTCCAGTTAAAGAATTCGGGAAAAGCTTAAGTTTCGTCATATCATTACCTGACATTTCACCCATCTGGTGAGTGAATCTAGCTACATGTTCTGCCGGGATCATTTCATCCTATCTCGAGAAAAGTGTAAAGTTGGGAACTTCAGATTCTCGTGGTATTTCTATCTCTCGTTCTATGTACTTGAGCACCATTGTCTCCTCTCGTGGTTCTCGGCACCATCTGTTCTATAACTTGAGCAATCTGATTTCTTGAGTCTAGTAGAGGTGCAGAGTTTGGTACCGCTCTCGAGTTTGGTTCATCTACCCTTAGCTTATAATAGAAATTTTCAAGTTCTCTACGTCGGTGTGGAGTTGTATATGTCTGTGGCATGTCGTGCCTTAAGTCATCCTCAAAATCCTCTACGAACATCGGACTAGACTTCATGTTAAATCCCAACATTGGACTTCTCGAGGTTCCTATACAAGCTCCATTACTTCACTAAAGTTTTCTGAGTAAAACTCGGGATTCTCACTATGAAGGTTTTCATTGAAAGTGACTTTTTGTTTCTCGGCTCTCCTAGCATCCCCCTAACAGCCTTTCTCCAGGGGAATCATTTTTCTTATCAAATTTACCCATCCTATTAGTTAGCACTTTAAGTGCATCTACAATCTCCTATCGTGTCTTTGACATATCTCTTCGTATTTCCGACATATCTCTCCTTAATTCTCTAATAGTAATGTTGAATTCATGCATAGACACAAAGTTAGATGGGGAATAAGTGGACCAAGGGTAATAGGGCCCCACAGGATATTGAGGTCCCATAGGCATATTCTAGATATGCATGTCGCTTTCACCCTAATTGTCTACCGTTCCATCTGTATTGTCAGATGATACTTCTTCAGGAAAATTTCTACTTGTAGTGCGTGACATCTTTCTTAAGTAAACTTATGGATTCTCATCAATCATGGCTTCCACTGTGGTCGTCAAAAATGTGTTGACGCAAAATTGTGTTTCACGCAACACGAATCGAATTTTATAGAGATTGTGGTCGCCATAAAGTAATTGAACACAAGTTGAACAGAACACGATGCTTAAATTATAATTAAATAGTTTTGAATTACAAGGACAAAATTATTACATGACTTACAGACATGATGTAAAGCAAAATACCTCAACGAAACTAGAAGAACGACGTCGGGGCTTCGAACGGACAACGACGGACGTGTGGCGACTACAACAAGCTCCTTTAATGGAGTTTGCCTTGGTGAAACAGTGATCGAAGGTGATGACGATGGATGGTTTCTGGATGGAAGGGGTAGTTTCTAGACGCTGAAGAAAGGGAGAAAATGGTTGTAGATCAATCTACCGAATTGGATTTAGTGATTGATAATGTCCTTTTTATCTTTCTTTTTGTCTTTTATACTACCGATACTCAATAGTGTACGGTTAGAATCTAATTTGCCTAAATCGTGTGCACAATTGGTTCCCTATTTTGTAGAAATTATGCAAATCGTGCTCTAGACAAGCATCCTGAGTCTGCCACGTGTCCTCCTTTATTAATGCAATAGTTTGTCTCGAGACACGGAAAACCTTGATCTCGAGATCCGTACGTCACCTTGAGAAATAACGTAATCTCGATACATGAATTTGTTTCTTTACCTCGAGATCTTAGGCCTTACCGTTCCAATGATGTTCTCCGGTTCATCTCTATGAAGGTTTCCTTTCAGCACAACCTCGAGATCATTACGAAAATATTCCTTGAGAAACATTCTTGAGCCCATGAACAAAGACTCTAAATTCGTGTGTCAACAAGACCATATATGATCATTTGTAGGATTGATCTCTCCTCATGATATCAGTTGATCCCAAAATTCTCTCCATTGTTTGTCTATCACAACTGCTACCACAAGATTATCTACTGATAGATAAAATATCGGAATTACCCCTGCTTGGATTAACCTAATATGTATATAATTGTACACACCTTTAGCGCGTTGCATCATTTTCCTCATGTGATATACATTCAGTAAAGGGACATCCAAAGTCTTAAGTTCCTATTTGTAATTTGAGTCGTTGCCTCTGTCAATGAAATGTTTTTATTGATTTGATGTTGAACCTGAAGATATATAAACTTTTATCACATTGGTATTAGGCAACCTCCATTCCACGATTGTCTGGGATGGTCTTCGTACTAGTAAGATTCCTCCAATACCTGATTTGTTACTTCTAAACGAACCAACTCCTCACCATCTCCATTCACTTCTATTTTCATTATGAATAGATGCAAAGTCGAGAGATCAAAATCATCCTTAGAGTCTGTTTTGTTATTGAAACAACCTCATAAATAGATTCCACTACCGAGTCGGAAATATTTTGCTCATTAATTGTTTCATAAACAAGAAGTTCCTCCTCTTGTCATCTAGAAAAATCACTCTGATCCTTTCTCTCCCCTGATTCTTCCGAGGACATGAATTTAAATTAGCAGTAGTTACAGCTTCTCAACGATATCCCTTTAAGACATTTAGGTTCTCTGCCAATATTTGCGGTTAAAGGCTTTAATTATATCTTTGTTTTTATGGTTATTCATTTCCTTGTGAACCTTTTAAGTTGGTAAGTAGGACGTTGTCTTTTGCTCTCATTGATTTACCCGTAGCATCACAACCATATCTCTCAGGCACATATTTAATGTGAGAACAAGGGCACTTATTAAGGTAGGGAAGCTTTTTGCCTGCTTAATTTACCTAGAGCTTAGTACATGTCATTCCCATCTCGTTCAAGTGCATGAATTTTTCCTCCTGATCCAAAGACTTTCTTGGTTGAGGAGTAATTTGTATGCCTTTTGCGCTAACTCTAACAAGAGCTCTAAAACTTTTGAAAAAAAAATATTTCTAATATGAAATGTCAAAAAACTACATCCAAATTATAATGATACCTTTATAACTCACATACGTAGTTTTCAAACAAACATAATACATATTTGTAGGTTTACAGGAACTCAGACATTGATGCTTTTCTGCTATCGTTGCGGAGAGGGAAAAGCCATAGAACTCCTATTTTAATAAATCAACACTAATTGCTAATACCCAACGCGCTTGATATATCTTTTCCTTGTTGCACATATGAGCCACCAACAATTTTCAATATTTCCACGTTGTTCCCATGAGGGTACAATAACATAACTCGGAGACCGAATGTTATACCCCAATTTTTCAAAAAATTAAAAAAATCACCGAAAATCAGAAAAATTCAAAAACAATAATAAAATCACCAAAAGTAAAAAAAAATCAGAAAAAATAATAAATTATCGAAAATCAGGAAAAATAATAAATAAAACACAAAAATCCTTGCAAAATCACATAAAATCAAACAAAATCATAAAAAAATCTGACAAAAAATAATAATAAAGTCACTACCTGCTTCTTATAAATAGATACACTCAATGACACACAGAGACGAGTACTGAGAGAAGAAAAAAAAAACAAAGGCTTCGTCGTCAAAGGTAGCATTCTCTTCTTGATTTTCTCGATAAAAATTGCATCAGGTTATATCCCAGCCGGCCGAGCTCCTTTCATCCATCGACACGACCCCCAACTCGTCTCTTCTGGAATGCAGACGCTCGACGATTCCGTCCGCGGTTTGTGCTATCCGATAATCTGGTAACTTCTTTCCTTTACTTCCATTTAATTAGGCGAATTTCTCTACTTTTGATTTTTTTTGTTTTTATGTTCGCGACACACCGTGAGCTGCCTCAATCTGTTATCATGATGGGATCTTCGAGGAAGAAGTTCAGAACTGGACCGTGGAACGGCATCTCATTCAATAGCCTGTCTGTTTCTTCCCCTACTCCCGGCTGGAACGCAACCATGGTTGTCAATGAAATGGGAGAATGGAAGCTCTAGCTAGGGGGGCAAATAAAGACCCAAGATGCGAATGCTTGAAGGGTTACGCACCGAAATATCTCGAACAATGGCAGAGGCTTAACCTTTCTGGTGGATGCGTGAGGGAAGTTCAGTCCAACTGCTCCGTCGATCGAGATGGCTTTTTTCGAAGTTCCGAATGCCAAGTTGCCTGACCTGATCGACTTCTGGTTGGACAAGAACATGAACCTTCAAGAGTGCAGGAGGCAGGACCTGGAAAACTGTTCTTGTACAGCGTACACGAATCCTGGTTTTAGAAATGGAGGAAGCGTTTGTCTCATGTGGTTCGGTGATCTTATTGATGTTGCAGAGTTTCGAGACGATGAGTACCAGCAGATACTTTACCTTCGTTGAAACGACCTACAGAATTTTTCCCATTTTCATCAGAGTAGTTCTCCGTCATTTGACGGTCAAACTGCGGAAGCGACAAAACCTTACCTCCACCGTGGTAATGTCTACTGTCTTGCTACTCAAATCCGTGCCACGTGTCCTCCTTTTCCATTTCATCCTGCGTCACACTAAAAAAATAGTCCCCTATTGGGGTCAGCGATAATTCGCTGAGTACGCCTCACCCATGCACATGCGAAACATGAGACTACTAAACACACCCTAATTGTGTATTTTTGAAAATCCCTTTTATGCAACACATATCTTAACAGCAGAAGTCCCAAATCCAACAATAATAGTTATAGGCAATTATAATGATATCATATACAATTCAACCCACATGTCGGTAAGCAGCAATCTAAAGCATAATTATAAAAACGACCCCCTTGAATCAACATCATCTCATCTCATATCAACACTTCATTCGGTGCCAGGACCACCACAGTGCGTCCCCACCCCCTCCTCCGGGAGCGCCCGGGAAACGGCCAGCAGGCACGACCGCGCGTGGTCGTCACCCCTCCGTACTCCTCCGACACACTGTCGGGTAACACCATCGCTAACAGTGGCTTTTCTTCTCAAATCAAGGCAACTAGACCAGGAAATTCATTATTTAGCAGATGATTGAAGTACCACTCTTCATAATTCATGTGTACAGCAACCGGAACATGAGGACGGCACGCCCGCGTGGCATCCAACTCGCCAACAAATGCGGCGTGGTTGATCCCAACAGGACATAGGTCGGCTTCCATATGACACAAGGATACCGACAACCTACAGACCCCAGCCACCGTTAACCAGAGGTAGACGTGATTGATCCCGTCAGAAGGTTCGTGACCTCCTATTGTCGATTCAGCCAAGACCATCGCCAACGGTCCCCAACCACCGCCTCCTGACTTTCAAACTAACGCGAGCCATCCCCATTCCCGTCTATACAGAACCTCCAACAATTCGTTATCTCAATAATCCAATAATAGAAAGAACAGCAATATCCTGGTCTGTCTCCTATCAACCACTCATCATGTGCCCACATTAAGGCTCATTCAACACAATTATGGAAATCAATCTGTAAGCCTCGAATTCAACTGACTTGCGTTTGAAATCAGATTGCTGGCCACTCATCACGCATCACAGCATGTACAAAACGGCATCAGCACATCCCATTCCCTCTAACATGACATATAGATACCGAGGCATCTTTCCATTAACAATTCATAAGAGCTTGCTCAAGATGAAGTCAGCTCAGACTACAAGCACACGACTAACACCGGATAACACATCCGCACCCCGGCCTCAACGCATCCCTCCCCACGCTTTTCTCTAAACAGCCTAGCATCATTCGTCTGTCCATCACAATATCGCAGAGCACGATCATACAACATCGAAGCAGGAGAGGAGAGGTGGTGCGTACAAGGGGACGACGGCTCTGCCGGTAGACGAAGCCAGGCTCGTCGCTCCCTTATGCAGAAAACCATTCGGCCATTTCGACTTCGCTCACTAACGGCCGACATCAAACTAGTCGCAAGTCCTCTCTGTACCCGCACCCAAACTAAGGCGAACCCCCCAACAATGCAGCTCTAGAAGGCACCCAACGGACAAACAACAGCATCTATTCTACCCGACCTACCCCGCCTCCCCAACGCCTTTACCCAACACTGCACGCAGCCAAACAAACAGGAACAGAACATAGACGAGGGGGAGGGGATGAGACGTACCGACTCCGCTCCGAACTCTTCCAATCGCGAGTTCTCCTCCCCTTGATGTTCTCAGACCTGGCGCTGCACCTCCTCCTATGGGTGCCCTTCCCGCGACGACGACGGCTACCGGGTAAGCTCACAACCCCCAAGGTGAAAAGGAAACTTCGGGAGGAAGTCATCTCCCTTCCGTCTTATCCCCCCGTATTACCTCATAATTTGTTTTATAGATTTGTTTCTTTCCTTTTCTTTTATAAATCATATTTTCTACTTATGTTCACGTAAATTGGGTTACAATTCCCTCAAATAAAATGTATAAAAGTTCGTCAGTTAATTATAGTCTTAGAATCCTCGACGTGGAACGCGAACAAGATCGATACCCGAATTCGATTACGTTTGAGTCAGGGCGTCCCCTTTCTCGCGTGACGTAATCACACGTAATCGAATCCAAGTTACCGAAATGTCCCGCTAATAATATAAGCTGACCACGAGAATATTAGATTCTCATGTCCACGTCGGATTCTGACTAAGTCCAAGTTTGACTCGTATATAATTATTACAGTTAAATTTTTCGGGTCGTTACAATCCACCCCCCTTAAGCAAATTTCGTCCTCGAAATTTAATTAGTAACAAAATCTTTTTATTACCTTTCTCACCTAAGTAGGAATGTGTTCCTTTCATTCGGTATTCAACTCCCATGATATAGAGAAGCGTTGATCAATACCCTAATGCAGAATGAGTTCCAGCAATCCTCATTCTTCAGATCAATTCTCCTATTTTCTTTGCTAACTCAAACTACTTAAGAGAAAGGTAATCACAAGTCACATGCCGTGGTTTCCTCAGAGTAGTATTTAACAGCCAACTTTAGTAATCCGGATTTTGAAATTCTTTGTTGCATAATTCCGAGAAGCATTCACAAGGGAGAAGACAGGATCAAGGCTACAGGGAAAAATAGCTTGCGGTATGTCATGCTAGACCTGAGCAGTACGTTTTTAACAATCTGTAGACAAATTCATCGTTGTGGACAAACTCAAACATTAACCAAAGAGAACAAGAATGACATTAATACTTGTATCCCTATTTCCACATCTACAGCTGTCGGGAGTATAGACAAGAGTGGGATCGGCATGCTTAGAGAAGTCAACAGGAATATAAGAAGGAAGGGACTCCAGATAAGGAAAACTGGGGTACAAAAGTTCAGCATAAACTAAATTCTTCTCCTCTCTTGAAACAATAACCCAAGATGGAACTTTCCACCCATGTTCAGCTTGTTCTAGCAAACCCGAGAAGTGAGGTAATAAAGAAGTTGGAGAAGTCGAAATTCATCGAAAGCCTTGGGCAAAACTTGATTTACTTGACAGTAGGAGAAATCGTGTCAGCATGCAATTTTGCGCTGCACAGTTCCTGGCCAAATATGAACTTAAAGGAGTGTGATGCAGAACCAGACAACAATATTTGAATCCCCAATGCAGTTGTAATATATGCAGTAGTGATGAGTGAGTGTATGTGTTGCAAGTACGAGGAAGAAGAAAATGGATTTCCATGTTGTATATCCAATTCTGTAGAAGCAGGAAATCGGAAGGAACAAAGATCCTTTAATATGGAACAACCTCGGAGAGAAGTAGCAGCAACTGCCCCAAGATTTCTAACAAACTATTTCTACTGAAATCTTTCTACAGTCTGTTGCTATGCAAAAGCAGTTGAGGGATTTACCTTATTTGTGAGGATTACAACACTTGCTAGCACGTGCATATCTAAAACATTAAGATGTTTTCATATATGTAGGTGACATGTATAGAGACGCAAAAGAATAAAGTTATAATGGATGATCACTCCCAAAAATTTACATCTGCCTTGATGATAATGACTCTGCATGCTAACCTGACTCCACCAGCTATAAAATAAGGCTACATCTTTAGTCAGTTTACCACTAGAAAACGGCCCTGGAATCGAAGGCTTGCCAAAAAGATGAGTCCAACGTGACTTCAGATCAACAGTTAGATGTCAACTGTCCAATGGCAATGCTCAATAGCATCATTAAATACGGTCTTTGTAAAAATGAACTAAGAGAATATAAAACATCATCGCAGATAACAAGAATAAATGGGCTTTCTGCCATAAAAGTATGACACAATGATACAAGCACAAAAAGGAACTTCAAAACACACGTGTTAGTATATAAACACTTTATATACACTTAACTTCCATAATCTACTATGGAAAAACCATCCCAAGTCCAGTTGCCTCTAAAGATACTGCATTATAACAGACTGTCAAATAATTCACACACTTATACTTTAAATTGTAGGGGAATGCAGTCATATAACGCAGCATGATTCAAAAGCATCCGCCTCATACACGGACTCAACTTCCATATACCACCCTCACCAGATAACATGAGAGACAAATAGACGTTAACTTGGAGATGCTCAGAAATTACATACCATTCCCCAAGATTTGAGATGGGCTATGTGTATCCTTCTGTATCACCGTGCCTTATCTTATTATTAATATTCTGAATGATGATCTCCATCAAACTCTCTCGAGGTGGTGCGATCCTGGTTCGTATTTCGGGGTCAAGGCTCAGCGTTGTTCATTTGGCCTGAACCCCCAGCTAAATATCAAGAAGTTACAGTAGGAGGCACAACGTCCATGGTTAAAGTCTGCGAGAATTCGTGAAATTCTTTGCAATTGCCAGAGGTTTCAGATTGTCTCGGAATCTCCTAGCAGGCCAATAAGTGATTCATTTCTCTTTTCTATCGGAAGGTGCTACATGTTTTACAGAGGATGGATAAAATTGGAGGAAGAATGAAGATGGAAAGACCGTAAAGGAAGCCCTTGAAAAGCTTAAGATTGGGAATGTTGATGTACTGCACTGCTACTATGCCTCTAGCATGGAAGATAAGAACTTTCAAAGGCTTAGCTATTGAATGCTTGAACCAGGGTTAATACACATCGTACTTGTTCATTATTTTTGGAAGTAGAGGGGAAAGGAACAAGTGTTAATGGAATTAGGGAGAATAAGGAGAACTCAAGAAGCTTCAAGAAAGACGGCCAACATCACAGAGCTTCGTCTTAACAGTAGGAACGCTGTCCTAAAAGAAATAATCCAGACGGTCTTAGCAACAAATACAGGGTAAGGTAACCTAGAGATCTTTTCCTTCTTCCCTATTAATATTATAACGAAGGAACCTTTCACGAACCATAACTAGGGATAACTTTCATCCAATGCTCCTATAGTTTGATTAATTGTAAGTTAGAACAGTGAGATCCTGTTTATTTTCGTCTGCCCTCCTGATTTTCCAACTAGCCTGGCGAGGGACTGATATCCATAACTAGCCTCCTGAAATTTCACAGGTGATTTCCTACAGAGGCCCAGTCTAATAACACTAAGAACCACTCCTCAGAAGAACACGCGCAACAATAATTCACTACCAGCATGATTATCAAT
The DNA here is from genome assembly GCA_029817715.1 of Melastoma dodecandrum. Lineage (NCBI taxonomy): Eukaryota > Viridiplantae > Streptophyta > Magnoliopsida > Myrtales > Melastomataceae > Melastoma > Melastoma dodecandrum. The sequence goes on along the minus strand of JARUPY010000596.1, from coordinate 317,567 downwards.
CCACTAGCAACCATCTCTCGATGTCCCTCACCTAACTCGGATCCCTGTGTGGGGTGTTTTCATTTATGTGTGTCTCTCAGGTTACCCTTGACAGACGACGCTTACAAAGTTGCACTCCAGTACACCAACTCTTAGCAAAGAAGATAGATAATTGCCAACGGTTTATTCCCTTTAAGTAATACCCTGAGGGGTAGGTCTCTAAGACGTGTAACCAAACAGGAAACCTTGAGGTAATTCCTGACATGCCCTTATTCTCATTCGGACACATCCGAGGCTCTCTCTTTTTTTTTTAACAAAGTTGACAATAAGGAATCAATTCAATTATTACTCAACATTGGCCCAGCCAATCAATCAGTTGCTTACTTAAGGAACATGGGAGAATGATCCTAGACCTCGCATTTGTAAATACATTTCAAAGTGATGTTCCGAGCTAGTACCCATAATCCAGGTCAATAAAGGAACATCTCCACCATTAGACAAGAAGGCAAGCAATTGACACGGTTGATTAGCTTTAAAGCCAGAGGAACCCAAATGTTCTCGGCGGAATCATCGATTTGCATATGTTCATAACTATTGATCACTTGTGATGAGATAAGATATTTTCTGCCTTTATTATATTTTTTTGTGTTACTGTCTTATGAGAAGACACCAAACAGTAATTCTGGAAATTCAAGGCCCTGGTAGCATAATTTCCTACGTCGTGCCTAGACTGGAAGGCAAACAACAATTAATAGTTAAGTCAGAAACAGAAAATAGAGGACCAATTGCTCATACAGATGACATTTGGATTACCAGGGATGGACGATGTAATTGAGGAGAACAGCCACATGATTTCTCTATTATGGCACAACTATCGAACTTCATGTCCTTTACTGCTTACTATTGGCTGAAATACTAACATCGTAATTACTCAAGGAGGAAATAGAACAAAATGTATGTTTGATGCAAGAAGGAGTCTGAGGCAACAACAACAATTGCAAATTCCAAAGTTCTGGTTGACAAGGTATTTTTCAGACGATGGTGACCAAGGCAGAAGGTGATGATTTTGAATCAAGAGATTATAGTCTAACAAGAACAAAAGAGTCCAATTCACCACTAAGACTGGAAGTGGAGGCTTATATGGGTAGAACTATGATATTTTATCCTCCGAGAATGTATTACGACAGGATATGTTGGTAAGGTGAGGATGATGCTAAGGAAAATAGATCCAGAAGTACACATTATATAGGAAAAAGAAGGAAAGACTTCTGAAAGGTTCGCGACAAGGTCTCTATGAATTCAAGAATGTAGTACCCTCTAAATCGAAGCTTCAGCATCGGAATGTTGTATTCAAGAATAAGAGAGAATGCTAATATATATGAATAAATGCCAAATAACAGCTTTGATTCTTTAATATTCGATATGGCTCTTGGAAATCCTCTTATCAACATTATTCTGGTAGAGCCAAATGAAGTGCAATAGAGAATAATAGACATGTCAACAGCTAGGACATTTAGAAAGAAAACAACCGTTGTAATTAGCACGGTGGATTCGGTCTGCATATTTGCGGCAACAATTGACCATGATTGCTTGAGAAATTGCAGATCCAACCCGAAAGTGGATTCTTGATTTGCCAAGGCGTGCTCACAGTATAGCTGGAACTGCTCGCGGTCTATTATTTCTTCATCAAGACTCCAGATCGAGACTTATCCACAGAGATCTAAAAGCCCGCAATAGTCTTCTAGATAAGGAAAAAGAATCCAAGGTTTTCAGGCTTGAAATGACAAGAAGCATCGAAGGAGAGGAAGGTGAAGGAAATACTAACAAGGTCGTTGGAACTTAGTAAGAAATGTTGCATCAGGTCGATGACCACAACCATGTCTACCACCAGTGTTCATAAAGAACTCATTCCTTTCAAACGGGAAGTCCTTTCCGACTTAACAATTCATGACTCTAATTAGTCATTTTGTATCATGGGTGAGCCTACTATTCTATCTATCAACCCTAATGCGCATCTTATTTCTCCTTATTACTCCAACTAACTGCGCTCTGATACCAACTGAAACGACCTACAGAATTTTTCCCATTTTCATCAGAGTAGTTCTCCGTCATTTGACGGTCAAACTGCGGAAGCGACAAAACCTTACCTCCACCGTGGTAATGTCTACTGTCTTGCTACTCAAATCCGTGCCACGTGTCCTCCTTTTCCATTTCATCCTGCGTCACACTAAAAAAATAGTCCCCTATTGGGGTCAGCGATAATTCGCTGAGTACGCCTCACCCATGCACATGCGAAACATGAGACTACTAAACACACCCTAATTGTGTATTTTCGAAAATCCCTTTTATGCAACACGCATCTTAACAGCAGAAGTCCCAAATCCAACAATAATAGTTATAGGCAATTATAATGATATCATATACAATTCAACCCACATGTCGGTAAGCAGCAATCTAAAGCATAATTATAAAAACGACTCCCTTGAATCAACATCCTCTCATCTCATATCAACACTTCATTCGGTGCCAGGACCACCACAGTGCGTCCCCACCCCCTCCTCCGGGAGCGCCCGGGAAACGGCCAGCAGGCACGACCGCGCGTGGTCGTCACCCCTCCGTACTCCTCCGACACACTGTCGGGTAACACCATCGCTAACAGTGGCTTTTCTTCTCAAATCAAGGCAACTAGACCAGGAAATTCATTATTTAGCAGATGATTGAAGTACCACTCTTCATAGTTCATGTGTACAGCAACCGAGACATGAGGATGGCACGCCCGCGTGGCATCCAACTCGCCAACAACTGCGACGTGGCTGATCACAACCGGACGTCGGTCGGCTTCCATACGACACAAGGAAACCGACAACCTACGGACCCCAACCACCGTTAACCAGAGCTAGACGTGGTTGATCCCGTCCGAAGGTTCGTAACCTCCTCTAGTCGATTCAGCCAAGACCATCGCCAACGGTCCCCAACCACCGCCTCCTGACTTTCAAACTAACGCGAGCCATCCCCATTCCCGTCTATACAGAACCTCCAACAATTCGTTATCTCAATAATCCAATAATAGAAAGAACAGCAATATCCTGGTCTGTCTCCTATCAACCACTCATCATGTGCCCACATTAAGGCTCATTCAACACAATTATGGAAATCAATCTGTAAGCCTCGAATTCAACTGACTTGCGTTTGAAATCAGATTGCTGGCCACTCATCACGCATCACAGCATGTACAAAACGGCATCAGCACATCCCATTCCCTCTAACATGACATATAGATACCGAGGCATCTTTCCATTAACAATTCATAAGAGCTTGCTCAAGATGAAGTCAGCTCAGACTACAAGCACACGACTAACACCGGATAACACATCCGCACCCCGGCCTCAACGCATCCCTCCCCACGCTTTTCTCTAAACAGCCTAGCATCATTCGTCTGTCCATCACAATATCGCAGAGCACGATCATACAACATCGAAGCAGGAGAGGAGAGGTGGTGCGTACAAGGGGACGACGGCTCTGCCGGTAGACGAAGCCAGGCTCGTCGCTCCCTTATGCAGAAAACCATTCGGCCATTTCGACTTCGCTCACTAACGGCCGACATCAAACTAGTCGCAAGTCCTCTCTGTACCCGCACCCAAACTAAGGCGAACCCCCCCAACAATGCAGCTCTAGAAGGCACCCAACGGACAAACAACAGCATCTATTCTACCCGACCTACCCCGCCTCCCCAACGCCTTTACCCAACACTGCACGCAGCCAAACAAACAGGAACAGAACATAGACGAGGGGGAGGGGATGAGACGTACCGACTCCGCTCCGAACTCTTCCAATCGCGAGTTCTCCTCCCCTTGATGTTCTCAGACCTGGCGCTGCACCTCCTCCTATGGGTGCCCTTCCCGCGACGACGACGGCTACCGGGTAAGCTCACAACCCCCAAGGTGAAAAGGAAACTTCGGGAGGAAGTCATCTCCCTTCCGTCTTATCCCCCCGTATTACCTAATAATTTGTTTTATAGATTTGTTTCTTTCCTTTTCTTTTATAAATCATATTTTCTACTTATGTTCACGTAAATTGGGTTACAATTCCCTCAAATAAAATGTATAAAAGTTCGTCAGTTAATTATAGTCTTAGAATCCTCGACGTGGAACGCGAACAAGATCGATACCCGAATTCGATTACGTTTGAGTCAGGGCGTCCCCTTTCTCGCGTGACGTAATCACACGTAATCGAATCCAAGTTACCGAAATGTCCCGCTAATAATATAAGCTGACCACGAGAATATTAGATTCTCATGTCCACGTCGGATTCTGACTAAGTCCAAGTTTGACTCGTATATAATTATTACAGTTAAATTTTTCGGGTCGTTACATTCGTCTACCCAAGTCAGAGGTAGATTCATTCAAGGGCTCTGCCGTGAAGAAAAGGAAGGTCGTTCTAGCGGCGCTTCTATCCTTTACAGGGTTGATTGTGCTTGAGGGAGCCTTTTTGGCTGTGAAAAAGGCGAAACACAGAAAGGGCGGCTCTAAGTTCTAGGGGGGGACGACGCGGATTTGACATTGCTTAATTTTGCTACTGTGGTTAACGCCACGAGAAATTTCTCCGAGACGAATTTGATTGGAAAGGGTGGTTTCGGATCTGTCTACAAGGGGATATCTGGTTGGTGGCAGAGAAGTGGCAGTAAAAAGGCTTTCGAAGAGCTCGGGACAAGAAATTGAAGAGTTCATGAATGAGGCTCTTCTGATCGCGAGACTTCAGCACAGGAGTCTTGTCGGGTTGCTTGGCTATTGCATCGAAGGAGGGGAAAGGATATTGATCTAAGAATATATGCCAAACAAGAGCTTGTATTACTTTATTTTCAATAAGGCTACGGGCAATCTGTTGACTTGGGAGAAGCGCTTTGACATTATCTTTGGAATTGCACTTTACCTCCATCAAGATTCGAAACTCCAAGTGATCCACAGAGACATCAAAACAAGTAACATATTGTTGGATGTGGACATGAACCCTAAGATTTCAGACTTCGGCCTGGCAAGGATTATTGCAGGCAGCGATAAAGAGTCACGGACCAGGAGAATCATCGGCACTTACGGAGGTTGTCAGCGGCCAAAGGAACCGAGAGTTTCGACCACCAAGATAACCATCATCACCTCCTCGGACACGCATGGTTGCTCTGGAGAGATGGAAAGGAACATCCTGAGGAACCAAGGGGCGAAGACGTTGGCATTGATGGCAGACAATGAAGAAAAGTTGCCGTGGCGGAACAACTCTGACGAGCAGAGGGTGGGGGAAGCTGAAGCTGGGAGGTAGAAGGCCACTGATCAAAGTTCCCAAGATGGCCTCGCTGGACAGATCCCAGAGAGAATCTCAAGCATCAAACCTGGCCGCATCCTGCCGACCATAGCCAAACTCAAAGACACGCCCGAGCTCAATCTAGAGGGCCCATCATGTTGATCTCAAACAGCTACCATACCTTGACTGGTCTCGGAGGAGATTTACGTTCGATTCAACTCCGTCCCGTAATCTTCTCGATGGGAAGCCGTTCCTTTCTAAAGGCTGAGAGGACAACGACTTGATCTTACTGGTTGAAAACGAAGACGGAGACAAGGAACAAGGTTAGTAGTGCTGGTATGTCCGAATCAGAACAACCGCTGAAAGAAAACCATGGAAAGGTCAAAAACTGAAGTTCAAATACCTCCGTGGTTCACAAAAAGTAAATTTGGCCTGCTTCCCTATTTGCTTTCTCACGATTGTTGTGGGTCTGTTTATTTTTTTTCTTTCTTTCTTTTGTTTTGCTTTGTTTTGATTATCATTTTATGCAAAATTTTAATTGTTAACTTGGCTAAAAGAGAATTCCTCGTTCTCATATAAAAAAATTGACATTAGTATCCACGTAAATGCTATTTATTTATACTTTCAAAATTTTAGTCGTATAGTCTTATTACCGTCTTTATTATTATCTATTCATAATATGTTTTGTCTAATTCTACTTATTCGATACGATACGAAAAGATTATAAATGAAGCAAAAGTATAAACTTTCACGCTCTTTTCGAACAATTTACTTCGTTGTTTTAGCTTTTAATGCAGACATCTACGGGGCCTGCCTTGCGAACAACCAAGGCACATACCCCATTCAGCGTATTCAAGACAACAGAACTTCTATATTCGAGGGATTATTTGGATTCTCGAAGATCAAGACCCTCTGAAGACGGCTTCGCATTCATCAACGTTACGAGCGGCTCGCCAGGTTCACCGTAAACCTATTCTGAAAACGGCACCGTGAGCTATAAATGCCAACGGGAGAGTTCTATAGGAAGCGAAAAATGGTACAAACTCTCGATTCTCCCTTGAATTTATTTTTTGCTTAGAAACTGTTAAGGGCATTAATAAATTTATGTTGCTTGCATTTTTGCCCGAAAATTCAATTTTTAAGCTAACTTCTTTTTCTAAAACCGTGCTTAAATAAATTCGGACATTAGAAACACACGATAAACGCCTCCCTTTTCTTTGTGATGCATGCGATTTAGTAATTCCTAATTCCCGAACCTTAATGAATCTCTATATTTTTTCTAACTGGAATTTTAAATAAGTTAATGGCGACTCCGATATTTTCAAAATCTGAAGCCTTATCATCAAAGGAGGATATTCATTTTAAATGGAACCGAAAACGGGATCCACCCGCGACACCGAACCAGGGGATAATATCCAAACAGATGCCGACATTTAAATTAGTGATATCAGTCATCTATATGTTTTTTCACATTCTGTGTCCTGAAATACACTAAGGGTAATTACAAGCTTCAAAACATTATCCATATCAATGAATTCTGGTTTTGTTTAATAGGGATAGTTTGGCTTGTAAATTTCCCTCTACAGTTACTAATTCATTGAATGTTCTGTTATCTAAATGAATTAGAGTTGCTTCGGTCAAACCCAAGGCTTTCCTTATGTCTTACTCGCCGCTTTGGGAGTTAAGATTTGTATCTCCTTATCGTGAGTCTAAAATATAAAGGGTCATCGCCTCCTTATACATTTTATAAATATTCTTACTTGACCTCTCTCAGTTTAAACTTTTCGCCTCGTTGTCCAACCGAGCTTGTCAATCTAAAGGTTACTTTAGTCTCTATAGACATTTTCAAAACTTTTTCTCTTTTCAGAGGGTTGAGCATATTTTTTATTATTTCACTTGCTTCATGAGATACATATGTTGTTTGCTCTCAAGATTTTCTAAATTCCTGTGAATAGTGATTGAGTTAAAAGGTCATTTCTTTCTCTATTAATTTCAAAGGTATTTTCTCTAGACTTTGAGTCAAATCTCAATTTTAAAGGAGTTTCAGAAGGATTTTTTTGAAGATTTTCCTTCTACTAACATTTTAGGGACATAATTGAAATGTTTTCAAAACTTTTGAAGACTTAATTAAAAAATTGAAAAAGGTTAATAGTGGAACTATTGAGGAATATTGAAAGTTATAACCCTAAAGGATAAAGTTTTTTTCCTTATAACATTAAATTAGAACAATGCTTAGCAACATTTCATCAAAATTCCAACTATTGTATTTATTTTCAAAGTTTTTCGAAATACATGAAAATTCATCGGTCATACACTCACTTACCTAAGAGTCTATATGTATGGCATCCAAAATATTTTAGTCTATATGTTTCCTAACTATCCCCTCTTTTTATATGAAAATCCTAAAATGATTTAAATCCATAGGTGCCTCTAATGACTTTTAGGCTACTATGTCGAAAATGAGTGGTTTCTCTTGCGACGTGTGGAATAACAATGTCAAAAAGAAAGAAATATTTTTCTTTTGGGTGAGTGAGCATCATTAGGATGACTGTTCCTCGTTACAGTAAGTGTAAAACAAAATTTGTCAAATATGGTCAAATGTTTGAAAATTTTTGAACTACCACCTCTATGTCTCTCACTTGAACGCATTCACGAAAAAAGACATACCTTAAGGTTTTATGAGATAAATAATCTACTTCAAAAGCGATTTATGATGATCGATCGAATCATATAAAATTGTTACCTGAAATAGCGAGTTGAAATGGTAATAAAGAAGTCGTTACTTCAACAAATGAGTTCCTTCTTTAAAAAAAATAACGATAACCATTAACATATTTTCTTTCAATTTTATTTGCCCAATTATTTACAGTAACTTCTTAGAAAAAACAGAAATAACAGTAACTCTTAGATATTTCTTCAAGTTTTATTTAACCATTTAGTTTTGCCAAAAGAAATTCTCTACTTCAAGTAAAGATTTCTTTCTTCCAAAAATAACGGTAAACCTTGAAAAATTTTATTCCAATTTTATTTGCCCATTATCTTAGCAAAAATTAATGTTGATACTTTTCTCTTCTTAAAAAAATAATCCATTAGGATTTTTATTTGGTTTTAATTTGTTCATTTTGTTTTCACAAGAAGGAAGTCACTAGTAGAAGTAACTATTTCCTTTTTATTAGATTGAAAGTCGCTAGTGGAAGTAATGACCTCTTTCTTATTATATCGAATGTTGCTACTTAAAATAATGGTTTTTTGAGATATAATCTACCACCATAAAATTTTTATTTCAAATAAGAATTGATCCTAAACAATTTAAGTCACTAAATGAAATAATGAATTCCTTCATGAATCGATGATGTTTGTTATAATAGCGACTTATGGTCAATAATTTATGAATTTTGAAAGTCTTAGATTTTCGTTTTAGACTAACCGTAGGAGGGAACGTTGCTCGCATCACTAGGGAGTTTTGTTCCTAATAATGTTAAGTCCGCAAATTTTTTCGTCAAATACGGTATCAATTTTGAAAATTCCCTGACTAATGTAGCGAAATCGACCTTAGAAAGGACGACTTTGATCGTGAAGGAAATCGGCCTTTCAAAGGCCGATTTCATCATTCCCAAATCGAAGTCGGCCTTTATCATTCATAACGGGAACATTAAGTCGGCCTTGAGAAAGGCCGACTTCGATCTGACGCCAGTTTTTCCCTTGTTTCCCTCTCAATCCCTTTTGTTCTCAACCCCCTTGAGTATCTGACCCCAGTTTTTCCTCCTATCAATCCCTTATGCTCTCTGTCCCCTTTTGCCCTATGTCATTTTCCTCCTCTGTCGATCTTACAAAGACCCCATTTCCCCCATCTGTCTCCCTTTCTCATCTTTCACTTGACTCATTTTTTTCTAAAACAAATTTTGGGTGGGTTCAATATCCTTTCTATTACGACATTGTAGATGCATGTGTTCTGGTAAAGATATAAATGGCTTGAGTTTGTTCATTGAAGATACTCAAAAAGAGGCAGCGACAACATACGACGTGGCTGCCCTACAACCCAAAGGATCGAATGTCGTCATGAATTTCGACATCAACAACTACAATTGATCGGGGTCCATCTCGAGCTCCAGCACCCGAACAACCCTCAAGAATACGAAAAACCACAGGGGGTTGCAAAATCGGAAGAACCAAATTTGGCTCCATCCCCACAACCGTGGATATGAAGATGACATCGACCTAATGTTCGAGTTCGGAGACAATTTGGTCATTGGGTTTGAAGATGATCGTGGATTCGCTGCTTGATCACTTGAGAAAATTTGGTCATTTTTTGTTTATGCCTTTTTCTTTTATTCGGTGAAAGAAAAGGATTTGGTCAGAATGTGAATTTTTTATTTCTCAAAAATTGTTTAAGAAAAATGGGTTAAGTCAAAAGAGAAAGGGAGACAGAAGGAAAAATGGGGTGATCGACACAAGGTGAAAGGGAGACTGGGAAAGGAGACAAAGGGGAAAAAGCGGGTGCTTGATAGAGGGTGAAAGGGAGAAAGGGGGAGAGGGGACATGAAATCGGCTTTTATAAGATCGACTTCCATCACACATTAAGGGAGTCAGCGATGGTGTAATTTTTTTAAAAAAAATTTCACTGAAGTCGGTCTCACAAAGACCGACTTCATGCATGGGGTATGGATCTGCATGAAATCGGCCTTACAAAAGCAGACTTCCTTCATGATCGAAGTCGGCTTTTGAGGTCGATTTCGCTACCTTAGTTAGCGAGTTTCGAAAGTTGCGACCTTATTTGACGAAATAATTTCCGGACCAACGTTACTTAGGAACAAAATTGGCAAAATGAGAGATATGTTATGATCACACGATTATATTAGACATTTTCGAGTTTTGTACGGAAATAAGGTTAGTTTTTTTAAAAAAAATTGCGAAATACGTCCGAGTTTCGTAAAATACGGTTTTACAATCGGAGGGGCGCGTTTGGAATTTGAAAACCCCCTCCACAAAAACAAGCAGGGGCGGATTTTCAAAACCCGCCCCTGTGGGCATCTGATGATGCGCATGAAGGCGCGTTTTGAGAACCCGAATTCATGTAGGGGCGGGTTATCAAAACGTAGCTTATGAGGGACGCGTGTTCAAAACCTGCCCCCAAAAACACTTAACAAATTTTTTGGACTCTACAGGGAACGAGTTTTCAAAATCCGCCCCAAAAACACTTGGCAAAATTTTCATTCGCCAAAGGGAGTGGAGGGACGTGTTACAAGAACCAGGTACTTTCAGGAAATACACAAGAGAAAACCAGCCCCTACTATTTTTATAGAGGGCAGATTTTAAAAATCCGTCCTTTATAATTTGAGGGACGCATTTTTAAAACACAGAACTCCGACGGTAAAATTATATTTTACGAAACTCAAATTATATTTCGTAAATTTTTTAAAACTAACCATATTTTTCGTGCAAAACTCTCGTACATTTTCCAGCGAAATCTGCAAGGTGAGCGAGCCTAGACCTAAAAAACTGGTGGCGATTGAAATTTTCCCAAATAAAATGTAAACGTAAACGATAAAAATAACGGGAGAAAATTTCTCCTGGCCCTTCCCAACTGACACTGATCGGAGTCTCAGCCTTGTGAAATTGGGCCCCAATTCCACTCCCGAGCGGTTGATCTGCAATAGTCCCCTCCGATTGCCGCCTGCCCGTCATCTCCTCTCCATGGAGGAGCGCAAGGCTGACGCGGCAGCGGCCGTCGACGTTGGAAAAGACCGCGGCGGTGGCGGTGGGGAGCCGAGTTCTAGGGTTACGTCGTCGTTCAAAAAAGTTGGGGAGAGGCAGGTGTTTTCGGTGGAGCTTCGTCCAGGGGAGACTACGATCGTCTCGTGGAAGAAGCTTATGAAGGATGCCAACAAGGCTGCGGACAACAACAAGCCCTTGGCGTCCTCCGCGTCTGGCGGTCCTTCCACGGCCGTTGCTGCTGCAGCTACGGTGTCGGTTCTCGACCCGTGCATTGCCACGGTATGATTTGACTATCCTTTATGTGCTTGTTATATTCCGGTTTTATGACTATGGTTGAGGTAGGATTGTCATTATGTCTACAGCAGTCTGTGATCTTGTTTACAATGCAACGAATACTACAAAAATGGGTCTTCTAGTTTGTTTCCGTGCTGCAGGGTTGTACTATTTGTGCAGACGATCTAATTTAAATTGTTAGGTACCTTCTGTCTGGAGTACTATAAAGGCAGGGAAGGCTCAGAAATGTTGTGATTGTCATTGGCAATTCTTTGTACTGCAAAGTTTATGTGCAGTGAGTATAGCAGCTGATTGCATTCTTCTAGGATCAACGGGTCTTATGAAATTATTGGGAGCCCTAGCAGAATTTATGAATCTTTGATCCAATTTGTGGAGACTTGGTTGATGTCTTTTGACGTGCTTATACATAGTATTAAAGCGAGGGGAAATAGCTAAATTCCCACCTCTATTAGGTGTACCTGAAGTAGCAGACTTATTGTGGCCAGGGTGATCAATTGCATGCTTATAATGGCCATGTTTAAGTTATAACACATCGAAAACATTCAAGCATTGGTCCTACTAGGTGAAATTGGCTGTACAGATCAGTTTCCGTGCTTTTGTATTGCGGCGATAAGGTCCTTGCTATTCCATGGAGTTCTGACCTTGTATGAAATTTTCCAGGGACAGTCGGGAGAACGTGAAATGAAAGATGCTGCTCCAATGAATAGTTTTAGTGCAGTGATTGAGAAGATAGAAAGGCTTTATATGGTGTGTGGACTTGCCTCCGGGTTTGGTGCTATAGACGAACACAGACCTTTGTACTAGTTTATGCTTCTTATTAAATGACTTCTCTGTATTAATTTCTGAGTCAGGGTAAAGACAGCAGTGATGAAGAAGATCTGGATGAAGTCCCTGATGATGATCAGTACGATACTGAAGATTCTTTTATTGATGATTCTGAGTTGGTTAGTTTGTTTTTCTTTTTCTAGCATTGGGTATTATTTCATCTCAGATTTCCTCATTGTTTAGTGGTGTATCGATTAAATTCCAGGATGAGTATTTTGAAGTGGATAATGCATCCATAAAGTATGATGGGTTCTTTATCAACAGAGGGAAGCTGGAATGCATGTGAGTTTATTTGACTCTTCTATGTTTCTATCCTTATGGTTTGCTCTTATTCTCCCCCATGTATTACTCTTTTAAATCTTGCTGCAGTATGGCAATGCGGGTTTCTCCTGGCTATGAAGCAAAATTTGTTTTCTCTGTTATCTCATTGTCATTGGGAAATGTGGACCACTTAAAGATGGAATGCCTCCCTTAGTCATCTTCTGACTTTAGCCAGGAAGCTATTTTATTTTTTTCTTTTGGTAGAAATGGAGGTCGATAGATTAGTCTAAGTGTTCATTGCACCATTATAGTTCAAGACATGACAAATCTCCATGCATTAGGTCTAACACAAAGCCTGGAGGGTAACAAAAGGTGATAGAGTCCTCTTCTTGGTGTGGTGCCCTTCTAGCCATTTTCTCCAGAACCTGGTTTTGTCCTCTCATGACGTGGGTGAGTGAAGTGTCCCCTGGAAGCTACATAATAGCAACTTGCAATTATCCACAATGGGGGCAATTAGTGGGGGGCATTGTTGTTTCCCTGTCATGCTGTGGAGTAGAGCTTCAGCGTCTGTTTAAATGGCTAGGGATTTTAGTCCCAATTGATTTGCTAGGGAGATACCTTCAAATAGGGCTAGAGCTTCAGCTATTAAACTGTTTGTGTTGGGGTGTTTTTTCCTGTAGCCCCCAATCCATGTTCCTCTTTGATCCCTGAATACTCCTCCTAATCCCACATTTAGTGAGTTCTGGTCAGCGGCTGCATCTGTGGCAAGTGTGTAAGTGAGCTCTTGGATGGTTCCGATTTGTCATCCTGGTCATGCTTTTTCCAGCTATTTTCTGCCCTGGAACCATATGATATAGTTTCCAGAATCAATATACCCAGTTTTTCAGTTTCTCGTACCATGAGCTTCATAGTCCAATGGAGTTTTGTTTTACTAACCACTGGTTATCTTTTATCCCAGAAACAAGCCAAGTGCACCACCTCAGCAACCTAAGAAACGGAGAAGAAAAGAATTCCAAAGAGGTGATATGGAAAGAGGCGAGGAATTGGTGCCAAATAAACATGGTAAAGTTAGAAAGGTTGGAACCATGAAAGCCCCTTCAATCTCAAAGCCGTCCACCCAAACTGTGGGAGCATCTAGTGAATCCGGGGAAGATATGAGACAGAGTCAAAATAATATGTCAATGCGAAAGAAATATGGGGACAACAAGGTGGCAGTCGAAAATACTACGTTAGGGAAAGTAGCAAACGGCATTTCATCAGCCCCTTTTAGTGAGAGCGAAGACATTGAGAAGCAACGAACTTGTGTCATGTCATTGAAAGCATTGAGTGGCAACATGAAAGATTTGACTGGATCTTCAGACGATTTACACAATAGATTACATGAAAAAGTTGCAAGCACTCGGCATTCTGGAAGATCTTTCAATAATATTGAAAAATCTGAAGCATCGAAGAGAACTAAGGAAAAAGGAAGTGTCAGAGAAGTGCCTGACTTGAATATTCCAGATGGACGCCATGCTGCTGAAACATATGTAAGTTTATTATTTCACCCTTCTGAGATGTTTATGTGCTGATAATTACTGAGTGAATGATTGTATACATTGTCATTGTGTTTCAATGAAACTGCTGGAGTGCACACTATCCTTATCTACCAAAAAAATAAATAAATAAATAAATAAATAAAATAAACTGCTGGAGTGCGTGGATAGTGTTGTACTTGTATAAACATACAAGTAAAGCTGATACACAAGTGAAGATAACATTGAATATTTTTGCTCCCGGTGTTGCGTGGAAGTTCAAACAGTTTTTAAAGTTTAATCAATGTGATTGCCTCCATCACTGTTAAAGGGGCATCAAGGTTAGAATAATATGTTAATGACTCTTGAATGCACGAAGGGTTCCTGGTATTTGATGTAAAAGAAGAATGTTTTGTTCAATTTTCTGCTTGAAAATCTTCTCTTATTAAATTGCTGATACCTCCATTGAATAAGCACAGATAATTTCAAATTTTCTTTTGATGAGTTGGCATTATCCAAAATAATCTGATCATTATTTGAGTGCTGTTATTGTGTCTACTGGAGATCTTTATGGGATAAAGAATGTTGTTTCATAATGCTTGTTCCTAAAGTGGTTGTCCTTTATTATTAGCTGCATTAATTTATTTGTGCATCTATATTTCCATAGATTTTATTGTTTGATGATAGCCTTTCATCGCGACAATGGTTCTCCACTGGTCCTTCTGTGTGACTACTGACATTCTTTATTTTGTTGATGAATCGTTTATTGTTTAGAAGCCTTTACACTCTCAAAGGAAGGATGCTTCCAGTGTTAGAACAAAAAGTTCCAACCTGGAGAAAGCCATCAGGGACTTAGAGAAACTAGTTGTTGAATGTAAGCATCAAGTGTGGCTGCTACTATACTTGAAAAGAGCGGTTCTTTTGTGGTTCCCTCATCATTTGTTTACATTGTACAGCAAAAATGCCTGCAACAGAAAGTCAGGAGATTGATATTGCATCTCAGGGAACAAAGAGAAGATTGCCTAGTGATGTGAAGCTGAAACTTGCTAGGGTTGCTCGACTGGCTGTATGGTTTATTTACCTCATTATGCAGCTAAAAACAGGTATGTGACTTTGTGGATTGTATTTTACTATAGTTTAATGGTTTTTGCCTGTTGCAGCAATCAAATAATGGAAAAATATCCAAGGAGCTAATTAGTCGCCTTATGAGTATTCTCGGTGATTCAGTGCAACTTCGGACACTCAAGGTGTGCATACTATTGTTAAATTGCGGATCTAATCAAGTCTGTCTTGTACAGTTGGTGTTGCTTCCAAATATTGTGTTTCCATCAGATTGTTCAAATCAAGTTCGATTGTGTACATAATCTTGAAGATTGGACTAGTCAATGCGTAATATCTAGTAGGATCTTTACATATGTCAAGTATTCACTTTTTAACTTTCAGGAGATGGACTTATTCTGAAATCCCCCAAGGTGTTAAGTTTGCCTAAACTGCTTGCCTTCTTATTGTGGAATTTTCATTTCAGAAAATAACCTTTTTTTTATCCTTATTGATAATACTTTAGAAAAAATTGTCTTATCTAATCATGTTGTTGTATTATGGAGTCTATAGATAAAGCCATATGATTAAGAGTGAGCTTTCCGACAAGTAGGTTTCGAATTCCCAGATATGTCCTTTCGGACGGGTTATTGTTCCTAATTTGAAGCTCTTCGTTAGGCATAAGTATGCCGTTTTTTGTGTTGTCCATTTTGTCAAGATCTTTTCTATAAGTCCATTTCATCAAGCTTGCTTAACATTTAATAGATTTTAAGAATTTTTCTGCTGAACTTTTTCTTTTCTTTTGCAGTAGCAAATTAGCCAACCATATCATATAGCAGCAATTTGTCCTTCAAAGCCTTTTTTATGGAAGTAAAATTGCTTAATGTTTGGGCTTTAAGTGGATGTTGCGTAGGAATTGATTACTTACTGTCTGCTCTCATGAACTTACCTACTTTTTTCTTGTATCAGAGACATTTAAAAGTTATGGTCAGTACCGGGTTGTCAGCTAAGCAGGAAAAGGAAAATCGATTTCAGCAGATAAAGAAGGAAGTCTTTGACATGGTTCGATTGCGCCTACCCGTAATAGATTCAAAGGTGTAGTCAATTTGAGATTTTCTACGTGTATAAGCCTGATTAGGTTTGTGCGAACACTGTGATGCCCTCTTTTCTTGGTAGAATTCATGCCCTTTTGATTCCCTCAATTTTGACATATTCAGTCATCAAAATTAATCATAATAAATTTGATGCTTAAATTTTGATGCATTGTAATATATTATGGCTGCTTTGTAGTCAAAGCAAGTCATTGTTATATGTTGTATTTTTTTAAAATTACATTATTGTGCATTGTATTGGTAGTATATGTGGCCATAGTGTTAGGAAATGCCGTCTGAATTCTGATTATTTTATGTGTTAAGTTATGATGATTGAATTTTGCCATAATCATATAAGTGGCTGCAGACCTTCTGGAGTGATCTTTAAAATATATATATATATATATATATATATAAAATTCCTAATTGTTTTTTGTCTTTACTCCTACTCCCAAAATGGAGAAAAGGTTCTCTCTCTTTTTTTTGGTTATTTTCTAGAGCTCTGGAATCCTTGAATATGCAAGGAAAAAGCTGAGTCCTTCGATAACTTCAGGGTGATGTTTCCATTGTCTTAGGTGGTAGTAATATGAGCTTGTTAGACCATTTCAGTCATACCAATGCTATGATACTTTGAAGACTCATATTTGATGATTGATTGGGTCTTTTTGGCTAGATTAAGTTCATTTACTTTTTACTTTGTTGCATTATGATTTGACTTTAGGTCCAGGAACATCAGACTGGAGCATCAGATGATTTCCAGGACTTCAACACAGAATTAAGAGGAATTCCCAAAAGGAAGTACGAAATGGAGACAATCATGGAGGACAAAATTTGTGACCTCTATGATCTCTATGTCGATGTATGTCCTTATTGCTGAGCAATTCATCACATAGATGCATCTTTATCATGATCTATTGTTTTCTTTTGTCTACTTTGTGTTCACAGGGTCTGGACGAGGATACTAGTCTGCAAGTCAGAAAGCTGTATTTTGAGGTAATCCAATATTTTGCAGTGTGTTAAAGGCGACCAGGAGGCTCTCCTAGGCGCCAAGGCGAGCCCCTGGCACCTGTTTAGAGGTCAGGCAAGAGCCATCTATGCCTAGGCAATCTCCCCTGGCACCTGGTTAGAAGTCAGGCAAGCGCCACCAATAAGGCTACGTCTAGGTCCCCCAGGCACTAAATCTGTTCTATGTAAAGGTTGAACTTCTGATGTTAATGCCAGCAGTGGCATAATACAGCCAAAAGAAACTGATTGCTGCTATTGGCTGCCTAATATTGGCAGCAGCAATCTCCTCTTCATGCTGTTGTTCAATGTGTCGGCTTGGAGCCAGAAGCTGCTTAATGCAAGCTTCTACGTCTGCCTGATAAAGTCAACTGTAGGCCTAATACAAATGACAGCAATAGCAACCTAGGGAATCCACGTGTCAAACTAGTGGCTTGCAAATTTGCATTAGGCCACCTACTAATGATAGGATTAAGCAAAAGAAAAGGTCATCTGCACCTAGCAACATTAGCGCCTTCCATCATAAAGGCAAGCGCCTTGCCCGACGCCTAGTGCCTTAGACGATAAGCGGGTTTAGTGCCTGAAGGCACGTGGTGCTTTTAACAAGGCTAATATTCTGCCGATGATGATTATCATGAAATAGAGATATCCATTCTCATTGACCTCCGGTTGAGAATAGCTTAATTGGTGTTTCTAATCTAATGTTGAGCCTTCTTGATCTGTCACAACACATGGATTTGTGTAACGTGCAGTGGTTTGGATGTCTCTGGCATAGTGGGAATAATATTCAAGGCGCTTCTTCTAGTTTTCCCTTGTAAGCTTCTAAATCTGTTGGTGGCTTATTCAGCTTGCAGAGTTATGGCCGAGTGGTTTAATGGACAGCCATGGTATCAAGCGAGCAATTTGTCGTGCCAAAGAAAGGAGAAGGGCTTTATCAGGAAAATACAAGGTTGGCTCTTTAAAATCCTTTTGTTGCTTCACTCATGGTAAAGAAATATGGGCATTGTCTGAAAAGCTGCTGATAGAATAGGTCGGCATATTTCCAATGGTCATTGCAGGTATCCATACTTATGCGGTGGACTTTTCATTTCTCTTTTCTTGAACAGGCACGGAATGCCTTTGTCCTTGCCTTGTTGTTTCTTACATAGTAGCATGAACATGCTTTCATTAAGAAAGAAGAAAACTGAATCTCAGCTGGTCATTCATATTTCAATGTATTAGAATTCAGAACTCATAATCCCGGTGCATTTCCCTGTTTCCAGGACGATGAAGAGAAAGTGAACCGTAAGAAGACACTGTTGCATCGAACAGAGGAGACGACAAAAATCGAGGGGACTTCACTTATCTCTCAGCATCATGGGCGGGAAAAGTCAGTTGCAGATTCCGGCACTTATGGTTCGGCAATCAAAACAATACCAACATCAATGGTTCCACCTAGGGTTCCCAGTCCTTCAGCAAATGTTTCATCTGAAAGACCGAAGCAGGAGAAGACACGGGTCAGTTCAGGAAGTCATTTCGATGGGGCAAGGTTAGCAGAGGCCGCCTTGCCAAAGAAGAAGATTAGGAGAAAGCCGGAGGTAGACCTGAACGTAATGCCTTTTCATTCAGAAAAGGTAACTTCTAACCCAGTAGAGGAAACAATCGCATCTCATAAACAGTCATCAAGTCTTCAACCAGCTACAGCGCCCAGCTTCGAGCAGTCAAGCTTATAGGGTTAACCCAATACCTGTAGAAGTTTTCTCATATCTATGAAATAGTTCTTGTAGCACAAGGGGATTCGTTTCTTTTACTTTAATTTTAAGAGTCTTGTTATTAAATAATATTAGTCTCAAAATTATTTCACCAAATAAGGTAGGGAGTTTGGAAATTCGTTGACTAAGATTGTGAAATTAAGGCCGACTTCGATTATGAAAGAAGTCGGCCTTGCCGATTTCATAATCCTCAAATCGAAGTCGGTCTTATAAAGGTCGATTTCATGTCATTCGTCTTACTCGCATGAAGTCGGTTTTTGTAAGATCGACTTATACATTTAAACAAAAAAAAAAGTTTTACTAAAGTCAGTTTTTATAAGACCGACTCCCATAGTGACTCAAGGAAGTCGACCTTTGTAAGACCGACTTTCTTGAGTCACTAAGGGAATTGGCCTTACAAAGAGCGACTTCCATCCGGGGTATGAAGATAGTCGGCCTTTGATGCAATACACAACTTTAAGAAACCTGTAATGCACTTATGTTTTGAACATACTAATCTAACACCAATAATACCCAAAATAAGCATAAATTATCATAACAGAGTCCAAATATCGTCACAACATAGTTGAAATAACATAGTCGAAACATTTACACAACTAAATGACGCGACAATTACTCATTTGTTCGAGTCCTACGTGTGTAGAATTTCTCCATCGGTGGCCGTTTAAATAGAGTGAGTTGCATGAGCTGAGATATATGGGACTGATCCGCATCGTCAACGGGAAAGTGTCTGTCCCTCCTTGCCTTCCACGAAGCCGGCGGAGTGAAAGACGTGGACGCCTTTGTTAGTTGAGGAGTCGAGTATACCTCTGTTGGTGCATAATCGTCATCATCTTGTTCATCAACTAGTGCAGCAACGTCAAACACGTCAACATCTTCATGGACTATATCATCTTCGTGTTGCTCGACCTTTTGTGGTTGTCTTCTTCAAACTCGTCCTCCTCCTATAGCCCTTCATGTCGTCCATACAATACCCGCAATATGCTGTAATTCCAAATGATCACCTCTTTCCGATCGAATAAAAATGTCGGCCATTTGCTGCGTCTGCAAAGAAATTATATCAATACAATATTTTTACTTTAATGAAGATAATAGTTATTGTACTTACCACTATACTCAACATGACGCATGTGTGCAATTGGTAAGGACGAGAGTGATGCATGTATCATGTATTGTAGCCCGAGCCTTGTTCCCAGCGCAAAAGAACGATGTAGCTACCTCGTTGATTCGACAACTGGATGTACTTAGCGTTGATGTGCATCCAATTATCAAACTGCTTTCCTCGCATGTGAATCCGATGAAGATATGTGTTGGTATCGCAGCTACTCGATATTAATTGTTCGTCTCCAAATTGGCGAACGACTCTGTTTGGACAGTGCCCCCAACCTCACGGGATGGATGCGGACGGGGGATACACGGCGGTGAACGACGGAAGTGCAACCACGCAACAACGGGGCGTCAGTGGCGGGGCATCGGGGCCGGGGCTTCCGCGTCGGGGACGGGGCTTCCATGCGAGGATGGGCGTTCGGGTCCGCTGGGAAACTGGGGATGGGCATCCGGGACATTTGGGGGCTTTGCGAATTCTTGGGGATAGGCGTCCGGGATGACGTCGGGAGGGCTGGGGCTCGGCGGGGTCGAGAGAGGTCGGGAGGGGGAGGGTGTTTCAGGGTCGGCCTTTTTATACCGAATGGCCAAGTGGGGTCTAAATCCCGAAGGAGGCGGCCTTTTTAAGGCCGACTTCCTTAATCCAGTCTAGTGGCTGAGCAAAGTCGGCCTTCAAAGGCCGACTTCCATGAGCCGTGAAGGAAGTGGGCTTTACAAAGGCCGACTTCAGTGGGACGATTTATTTTTACTAAGTCCCAACGAAGTTTGTCTTACAAAGGCCGACCTCAGATGTCTGGGACGATTCACATGAAGTCGGTCTTCGAAAGGCGGACTTCGGTTTGGCAACGAAGAAATTGACATTACAAATGCCGACTTCCTTCGTGATCGAAATCGGCTTTACAAAGGCCAACTTTAGTCGACAAATTTCGCTTCCTTAGTCGACAAATTTCGAAAGTTGCGACCTTATTTGACAAAATAATTTTCAGACCAACGTTATTTATGAACAAAATTCTCAATTTTAAGCTGCTCCATTCTGATTACCTGTTAAAAGCCTAATTCAAGCCTAGTTTTGCATCCGAAGAGTGTATGACTTGGGGTTATGACATTTTACAGGTTGAGTGGAGTAAATTAAGCTGCACTAGTATTTGTAGTGGGAGACAATTTAGGGGCTTGTACCAATTTAAGTTTAGTTGAGACAATATTTTGAATTTGTCGGCTAATGCCTTGAAATTTGAGTTGGATAATTTCGAGGGAACATGTAATAGGATAAAAATCATAGTTGACAATTTCGATTTTCTTAAAGGGTGAATAGATAAATTGGAGTTGTCAACTTCGATTTTGAGGTATTATTTGACGAATTTTGAAACTATTTAATCTTATTTTGCAAAATATTTTCACAACTAACGTTATTTTGAAACAAAACTCTTGTTGATGGCGACAAATTACAATTCTCTATCAAACCTAAATAACTTATAGACAAGGGAAGTAGAAGTCGTTCCCACATCAAATCACAAGAGAAATTATTTCTAGCGATAGCACTATTAACTAAAGTGAGGTCAAGTCAATAAAGAGTAAATGAGGATGAAATCGTTAATAAAACGCAAGCTAAACATAATTCAATCAATAGAGAAAAGTATAGAACTCTCAATTTGCCCTAACGAATTAATAAACTCGTTCACTCATTTTTTTGGTTATCGAATTCTCAAGTTATTAACGTAGAGCTATATTAATTCCTTAGTTGATTAACTTATGGGAACTTGTTATATGTCAATCCTAAATGGCTACTTGAGTTGATCCTTTATATTCCTATTGTTCTCACGGATTAACTTGCTTTTCAACGTAACGCTAACTTAGGCTATGTACTCCATGGCTTAACCTAAACAACTTTTCCTAGCCTGCAGAGGTTTGGATAAATAACTATATAAATTCGAATAACAGGAAGAAATGAATTCACTCGTTAAACTACAATACTAGTTCTATTGAAGTCCTTGAAAATAAAATTAGTTCATAATTAAAATGACAATAAATCCAAGTTTAATAGAAAATGATAACGACATAGAAAGCAATAGACAAGAAGACGAGAAACGCCCTCCCGATCTTCAGATCCAGGAAGTAGTATCCTCGTCTGGATCTTTGCTTGAACCATAGCAACCCCTTCTCCGTCTTCTCAGATCGAATGTTTAAAAAATTCCCAAAAAGAACCCATCTAAGGCTACATCTAAAACTATAAACCGCCCCCCTAAAAGATTTCCTAATGATTCTCCAAAGTTGATCTAAAATAATAAAATAAATTAAAATAAAATAAAATAATCTAGAAGGACTAAATCAGGTAACTAATTGATGCTTTTTTCCCTTAATCGAAATTTAGAGGAGGTTTGAAGTGCTTGGACTCGGTTTTACATAGATTGTTGAAGGTCGCGTCCTCTCAACAGACGAAGACGATTCTCTAGGGACACGTCCTTCAGTTCAAAAGGACACGTGCTTCTGCTTTCTGTCCTTGGTTACCCACCTTGATTTGTTTTCTTCAAAACTTCAAGTTCCCCTTAATTCTCTTGCACCAAATCAACACAAAACCAAGAGGCATAAACAAGAACACTAATTTTTCCCTAGAGAGACTCAGATTATGAGAAACCACAATTCATACTTTAAAACTAAATTAATCAGAAAATGAACCAAAACCTACTAAAGTCAATCAAAACTCGCATGATTAACCACATATAGCACCGTTTACTTTTATAAAGTTATCACAATCTCTATTGAATTTAGATGATTTATAATTCGTTATGAGATTGGGAAATCTCTATTTTATCAATATAATAAACAGGTTGCTCCAATAATATGCCCTCTTTTGATTTATTATTTTGCATTTGTTCGTTGCTAGTTTTTTAAGTATGATTCTAATAGAATCACGCTATTTTTCATACCTTTGTCCCCTCTTTTCGTTTCCATGGCCATGTTTAAGTAAGACACTGGGTGAGTTTTGATGGAGAGCCGTAATAGTGATGTTTCTCGGATGATTGAGAGGATTGTACTAACGCACAATTTTTTTGGAGGTGCTCGTAAGAGAGCGCTAGTGTGTTTCAAGCAAGAGTGTTCTTATGGAATTGGTGTTGACTCCTAGCGAAGTACTTGTAAGGAGGTGGTGTGTTTCTAGGGGAGAGATGCATGTACGAAACAAATAGTGGTCTTGACAAGGTTGCTCGTAAGGACATGTTTTCTTTCCTATCGAGGGTTCACATAATCAATTATTTGTGCTCCCAGCGTGACAGCTTGTCGGATAGTGCTCAATGATGTTTCTCCAAGAAATCATTTTTGTATTCGTCTTCAACATTCATAGAAAAGTCTTAGAGTTTTTGCCTAAGTCATAAACTTCTGTTACATGGTAAACGTCATTCTGGGCCTCGCAATGGGCTTCAAAGGAGACCAAGATCGACGCCATTTGGAGAATTGTCACTGATGCAGTGTCAAAGTGATTTTCAAGACAAAGATCGATGCTTCAACAGTAGTTGGTCGACGATATAGTTTCGATACTCGATCGATTAGTTAGTTTTAGGACAATTAGCACGTGTTATGTATACGTCAGTTGACACTTATTTTGGTTAGGTCTATAAATAAGTCAGTCCTGGTCAATCGTAAGGCACCAGACAATCATTCTATGACCTCGAAGGTCTGCTTGATTGTTAACTTGACTATCCATAATCGCTTTAAGTGTTGTGCAATGGCTGTTAGTTCTTTTCTTTGCACTTAGTGAAATTCTGATTGTTCTTTTGTTCGTATACTTTATTGGCCAGCACTTTTCGTTCAACACTTGAGTCTACGATATATCGCGAAGTGTTTCGCATGCAAGCACGTTTTTGGCGACCACAGTGGGAACAAAAAATAACTTTCGTGTGGCAACACGGAATGCCAACAACTCGCAGTGCGGCTAACAGAATGGCTGATACTCATGATGACTTGGAGGCAAACTCTAGATAAGGCCAAAATGTCAATAATGGCAGAGTCGTCGGAATGGGCAACAAAATGCCCAAAATCATGGACAGCAAAATGTTCAGACGCAGGAGCGAATAAGTTCCCCTACAGCGAATGTCTTGCCGTCCGCGCCACAGGTTGTCCCTTGGGACATTTTTCTCCAGATGCAGGCTAAGTATCATGAGAATCTTGCGGATTTGCAAAAACAACTCTAGGGGTTGACTGCCAGGATCGACGCTGAATATTCCCCTGAAACTACAGCCAAAAGAACTGCAATCCGCTACGGGAAGCGTAGGGTGAGTTTCGATCATGAAATCACCCATGATCCCATCCAGTTAACTCAAGACTTTCGACGAGTCGAATCGAATAAATTGCGCATTGTGCCAGATGATCGAACTGATTTTACCATGCCTGATCGCTCTTATCGTTATAACGATTTTGTCGATCTTGAAGATAATGCACTGGATCAATACAGGCCGCAGGCTTACGCGGCTTCTCATCGTCGAAGGGAGAATCAATACACATGTTCTACAGTCGAAAATCCCACTCGCGGACCACCAATTGAAGGTCAAATCTGAAGGAGGAACCTTTTCGGTGATGTTCCTAGCGGTAGACCAACCTTCGATCAAAAGTTTGATAGGAAACCTTTAGAGAGGGAGCTCCTATGATGCCCATCGATGCAGTTGACTATAGGGATATGATTGCTCGAATGATAGAGCAGATGGTCCAGGTGCCACATGAAGGGAAGATGTTAACCTTTACAGGACACCTTATCCTGATTTCGTCGATCGAGATTATCCTTATCTTAGGGGTTATAAGTTCCTCGATTTCATACGTTTCTCTAGCGAAGATGAGATGACAGCGATGGAGCATATAGCTCGGTTCACTCACTAGACAGGAGAGGCGTCGAACAATGACTATTGGAAGCTTCGACTCTTCCCCAATTCGCTCACTGGACCAGCATTTACCTGGTATATCCATCTCCAGCCTAATTCGTTGCAGAATTGGTAGGATATGCAAACTCAGTTTATGCAGGCCTTCGCTACTCTTGATTCGACCATTTCTTTGGTTGAGTTAACTAAGATGCAATAACAGCTTGGAGAATTAGTAGCGGCGTTCCTACAAAGGTTCCGGAAGGCTCGATTGAGGTGTAAAACATCAGTCAGTGAAGTCGAGGTCGTCAACATAGCTCAGGATGCTTTGGAAATTCTTATACGAAAGAAAATATAGGGAGGAAGTTCAGAGACCTCTACGAACTCTCTTTGAGAGCTACTAAGTACGAAAATCTGCTCCGTTAAGAGTCAAGGGTCGAACCTATGATCGTCGAAGTCGATATGGTGGAGTTTGTAAAAGGAGAGTCTACCATTTGTGACCCGTTATCGAAGAAGAACTTCAAAGCCAAGGCGTCTCAGAAGTCGAACGAAGAACGTAAATATTCATTCGATGTTGAAAAGGCTGATGAGGTCTTCGACTTGCTCCATAAGCGATATCGAATGAAACTCAACCCTGGTCATCAACTTCCCCAAACTGATAGGGAAAAGAAGAAGAGTTATTGCAAATGGCATGGGTCTTTCACTCATGCCACATGTGACTGCTTGACCTTTAGAAATCTTATACATGATTTTATCAAAGCTAAAATTTTGTGCTTGAAAGAGTCTGAAGAATCATCTTCTGTCAATCAAAAACCTTTTGCTGATTGTGAGGTTCGATATTAACGTAGTTGATGTTGTTCGACATGCTTTTCAGGAATCCCATGTTTCTTTAGAGACTTATGTGGTCAACAAGCTCTTCAAAAGGCTTCTAGACAATGGAGTCATTTCTAGCCATGTGACTACTTTGATGCTGAAGAACGAAGTCTACTGGAGGCATATGGATGAAAAACACACCACCAACAAGTGCTTCACTTTCAGGAAGTTTCTTCAATCCCATCAGACAGATGAGTGGTTCGATCTGACTTCACTTGAAAGAGCTGCAATTGGAGTTCCTCGTAAAGAGTCCCCGAAGGCATTCAATAGGCAACCCAAAGGCAGAGGATCCTCTTCTGAAGCCCATAAAGTTTTTCCTGACAATGGACATGTGGTTTAGAAGCCTAGGCCAAGTGTCTCGTTGTCTCGATGCACGGCTGGTGCCACCGACCACAAACAGTGATGTAGATTCTTCTGACAAATCGAGTGGTCTTTCGAAGGAAACTATCAAGAGGGGCGATGTAAGGGACAAACTTTGACCTCCTCCTCGTCTTGACGAGCAGGCTATCAAGGATGGGCCTCCTAGTGTAAAGTTTCTTGAGAAAGCCGACACGTGCAATCGACGCAGTCCTATCTTGAGGAACAAGATTCTGATCTCTCAGCTTTGCCACCTTTGTTCATACAATTATCTGCATAAGCTGATTGTTATGTCCTATGCGAATAAGTTTCATATTGTCCTCGTCGATGACCCGATTCCAGGTATGTTCGACACAAATCCATTATATTGTATGCCCGTCTTTGTTCAGAAGGAAGGTGTTGGACAATTGGGGGGGATATGATCCTCAAGAAGGACAGTTCGTTCAGGTAAATCCTGAATATTATCAATATCGTTGACATAGAATCGATCCCTCTTTCTCTAATGATGATGAGTGGAGACAGGTTGGAAACCAGAGATCTTCGCTTCCATCTAAGAATAGTAGGAAAAGAAAAGAAAGACGTTGAAGGAGAGTAGAAGAGAAACGACAGAAATCCGTTGATCCTATATTAGTCGAAGAACATAGAGTTGATAGAGTAGATCTTCCTGTGATCAATAATTCTGCTTCACATGATTGTCCTCTTAAGGTCAAGGAAATACCGGTTGAAGATGAGGACTTTGAAGATACCTTTGATGACTCTGATTATAATCCGGTCCAGTTTGATGTTCCTGAAAACACTGTAGAGTGCAACGTCATAATGCTGCCTATAGAGTTTGCGGGACCAACTGTCAAACGACCTGTTCCAAGTATCCTTAAGACTTCGACACCTCTAGTCGTTCGTTGTCCCGTGGGTTTTCCATTAAATTGGTTTAGTAAACCTAGTTCTTCTATGAGGTCCCAGATGCATTCGCATTATATTGAAGCTGAGTTTAATGGGATTCCTTTGAAAAAGTTTCTTGTCGATAATGGTACAATAGATAATGGGATGCCTTTATGTACCCTTCGATACTTAGGGTACGACAAGGCAGACGTCACAACCACTGACTTCGATATAACAGCCTTTAATGGCCTTATGTCGAAGTGTGTGGGAATATTTCCAATGAGTTTGAAGGTTGGAAGATCTGAAATAAATACTGCTTTCTTCATTGTCAA
Source organism: Melastoma dodecandrum (assembly GCA_029817715.1). Classification (NCBI taxonomy): domain Eukaryota; kingdom Viridiplantae; phylum Streptophyta; class Magnoliopsida; order Myrtales; family Melastomataceae; genus Melastoma; species Melastoma dodecandrum. The sequence goes on along the minus strand of JARUPY010000596.1, from coordinate 290,419 downwards.
TGAAAACACTACATTTAGTGCCCTATTGGGTCGAGATTGGCTGCAAAAGGCAACTGTGATCCCTTCTACTCTTCATCGAGAACTTATGTTGTGGCTTGATTCCGAAGTTGATGTAGTTAAGGCCGACTCAACTATTAACGCATATTTTAACCCTGTCGAAATTTGTACAGGTGTTGTTATTGGTATAGTCGATGGTGAGTCTGAAGAAGAGGTATGCTTTGGGAGACTCAAATGTCGGACCATTGGGTGAATCAACTGGAAAATTCGAGTATCTGGTGAAGTATGCGGGTCCTCTACCTCCCATTGTCGATGCTGCATCTGGATGGGATTCTGATAAAGTACCCCCAGTAGTTGAAGCTCAGGCTCAGGCCAAGAGAGAGGTAGAACTTTCTGATATTCTTCACTCCATTAAGGAAACTGCTGAGTTAATCCCTGGACCTGTCAAGGGAGAGAAGGATGATGCTCCTGCTGAGGTAGAGGATAATAATGCCACTGCTGATGGAAAGAAGAATAATGATGCTGATAATTCGGACTTGGAGCCCGAGAGACTCCTCCGGGACGTCGAAGATGCTTAATCTAGATAAGGAGGTTGTAGTCGCAGATGTCTTGGAGGGACTACGGGTGTATTGACTAACTAGGCCTAGAGTTAGTCTAGGTTTGTGTCTTGAAACCAGTTCGCTGGACGTCGATAGTCCCGACCAGCTTGGTGAAGAGGATGAGTCGAATCTGGGTTCGCAATCGTGTGTAGATTAGACTGGTGTTGTATCCCATCCTACTATGAATAAAACAACATTTTGTGATAAATCAATAGCTGAACCGCCAGAGGATCGACGCACATTAATGATGCCTCGTGATCCTTTTGTTACAGTAAATTTAAGCGACGATGCAATTCAGCGACCTGTTTTTATCAGTGGTTCGATTGATGCAGATCTCTTTCAATTGATCCTAGCCCTTCTAAAGGAATTCAAAGATTGTTTTGCATGGAATTATACCGAAATGCCTGGTTTAGATGGACAATTGGTTGAGCACGCTTTACTTACTAAATCAGATTTTAAACCGGTGAAACAAGCCCCGTGCCGGCTGTCGATCGAACATAGACAACAAGTTTATGAAGAGGTAAAAACGCTATTCGACGCTGGGCATATAAGGACGTCTCGATATACGAAATGGATTTCTTCCATTGTCCTCGTAAGATAAAAGAATGGAAAGATTCAGGTCTGTATCGATTTTAGGGATCTCAACAAAGCAACTCCAAAAGATGAATATCCGATGCCGGTAGATGATGAACTCATCGATAAAACATCTGGACATAAGATTATGTCTTTTATGGATGGTTATTCTAGATATAACCAGATCTTCGTCGCCGAAGATGATATTCACAAGACTGCATTTCGTTGTCCCTTTGAAATTTGTGAATGGGTTGTTATGCTTTTTGGCTTAAAGAATGCTGGTGCAACTTATCAAAGGGCGATGACGCTTATCTTTAATCCATTAATCGGGTCGACAGTTGAGGTTTACATCGATGATATTGTTGTAAAATCTTTGACAGATGATTGCCATGTTGATGATCTTCGGAAGGCTTTTCTTCTAATGAGAAAGCACAATTTGAAGTTGAATCCCATGAAATGTACTTTCGGCGTTCGTGTCGGTCAATTTTGGGATTTTTAGTCCATCATTGAGGGATAAAGTAGATCCTGGAAAGATCAAGGCAATACAGGATCTGCCTCCTCAATCGACTAAAAAATAGCTTCAAGCTTTCTTGGGAAGAGTAAATTATTTACGAAGATTCATAGGTAAACTTGGTGGTCGAACAACGACATTTTCTAACTTGCTAAGTGGACATGATAGTTTTGAATGGACTGATAAACACTAAGAGTCCTTCGAAACTATTAAGAAATACTTCATCTATCCACCTATTTTGGTTCCTCATAAATATGATCACCATTTTCTGCTATATATCGCTTCTAGCGACAAGGTCCTCAGATCGATGTTAGTGCAAGAGGATGATCAACGAAAAGAGCGAGTTGTTTGATGGATCCGTATCCAGCGAAGGAGCCGGAGTAGGGATTTACATCTTATCGCCCTTGAAAGTAAAACATAAATTAGCTTATAGGATCGACGGTGTTTTAACAAATAATTCCATCGAATATGAAGCTTTAATTTTTGTTTTACAAACAATGATTGATCTTCAAGTATCATATGCAATATTTCGAGGAGATTCATAGCTTGTCATTAATCATGTCCTAGGATTGAGTACATGTACCTTCAACCATCTTGAAAGATACTTGGACAAAGTACACGAGTTATCTCCCTCTTTAAAGGAGTGAGCTTCAAACACGTTCCTAGGGTAGAAAATTTCGAAGCAAACCAGTTGGCACAACATGCTTCTGGATTTAAGGTTAGCCCTCAACTATTGGAAGAAATTGGAGGGCAGTTGCAATCGTTACCATCTATATTAGCCGATAATAACGCGCATGTGAACATCGTTAGTATTTTCCGTACGACAACTAATTGGAGAATACCATTCATGGAATTCTTCTCCAATCCTGAGAAGGGGCAACCTGCCAAATAAAGTTGTCGGCGCAATTTTACACGCTAATCGACAATGTATTATATCGAAAGCATAATGATGGTGTCCTTTTAAGATGCGTCGATATGGATGAAGCAATCCCCATAATGATCGAACCGCATCATGGATTGTGTGGCCTTTATCATTCTGGCCTCAATATGGGTTGGTCGATTGGTTTTTATTGGCCATCAATGATGAAAGATTGTATAAATATGGCTAAAGATTTCGAAAAGTGTCAAAGGCATGGGCCAATATCTCATGTACCTGGAACTCACTTACATCCTATAGTTAAACATTGGCCATTACGATCTTGGGCTATGGATATGATCGGAGAAATAAGACCAAACTCGAGCAATGGACATTCTTATCCTTGTAGCCACGGACTACTTTACTAAATGGGTCGAAGCAAAGTCTTACAAGAATGTCACCCAAAGTGATGTAATAGATTTCCTTCGAGCGGACATCATTTATCGATTCGGCATTTCTCAGAATGTCGTGGTCAATAATGCTATCGTCTTTAATGGAAGTCTAATCAAGGAATTTGCTTCTAAATTTGGATTCGTGTTGACCAACTCTTCGCATTATGGTGCTCAATCGAATGGATAGGCCAAATCCACCAACAAGATCATAAAAAATACAATTCAGAAAATGATCGATGATAATCCTCGATCATGGCATACGTTGCTAGTAGATGTACTTTGTGTTTTTCGTATTACTAAACGAGAAAGCGTTGGTCAAGCCCCATATAGTTTAGTTTATGGGCATGATGCGATTCTCCCTATCGAAAAGTTCGTTATAAATCGATGAGGTTTCTCCTCATCAAGACGATCGCCCAAACGATTATGAGGAGTCGACGCACCTGGAGTTGGAAAATTTAGAATTGACTCATTGTCGAGCATTAAATCGAATACAGGTCCAAAAGGAAAGGGTCGCTCGAAGTTATAATAAAAAGGTTGTTTTAAAAAACTTCAAGAAGGAAGACTAAACGAATAATTGTGGTAGTTATTAGGTAACAAAAATTTTACAATCGTCTGTTCCTGCTGACAATACCAACACAAACGAGGCTCTCCTAGTCTCATCTCATTCCTCTCCATTCACGAGTAATAAATGCAACTAGCAAATTGTTGACACAATGGGCTATCTTGGGCCTGTTTTCTGACGAAGCCCACAGTAGACGCGGCGCCTATGAAAGAAAAGACAAGACGCTCGCACCAGGCCTACAGTCCCAGTCTACACGGACTACACAACTGGTCGATGATCCCGAGATCAGTGGGAGTCTACGCTTGCACAGGTCACACGTCATAAAGGCCGAAATGTTATCTCCGAAATCAGCGGAGTCTACAACCCACGTCCACTCAGCGTGCACGTCTTAAAGGACGGTTATTAACCCCGAAGTCAATGGAGTCTGCGACCCACGTCCACACGAGTGGCACGTCTTAGAAGACAGTTTGTTGGCTCCGAGATACTAGGGAGTGGTTATGATTAGAGGATCTTCAGAGGTCGTAACAGACCGGGTATAAAAAGGAAGAGATCTCCCTTAGAAAAATCACGATCAAATCAGCCAACAAAAGCTTATCTTACTCGTCACCCCTTAGATTGTTAGGATTCCCGGACCTGGGCGAAACCCTTAAGGTTTCATTGGTCTTCACCTCCACCGTCAGAGTGAGCAACCGTAGCTCCGACAGCCAAACTCCGCCATCACTTCCACCATCATAGTGAGCAACCATAGCTCCGGTACCCAAACTCCGCCTTCACTTCCACCATCAGAGTGAGCAACCATAGCTCTGGTAACAATTTCCAGCCAGCACTCCAATGCCAGGACGAGCCACCGTAATCTCGGTACACGATTCCGCCTTCGACTCCGCCACCAGGGTGAGCAATCGTAGCCTTGGTATCCACGTCCGCCTCAACATTCGACCACACTCCCGTCCACCAAGCCCAGCAACCAAGTTTTTTCCATCCAGGGAGCGCAAGTCTACAGCGCTCTGTTATCCAGTCTACGACGTCGTTGCCCGGATTCTCAAGTCCACAGCGTCCAGCGCCAAGTCTACGACGTCCCCACCGTCCAGAGTCGCAGGACTGCAGCATTCAGCAGCAAGTCTACGACCTCGCCTCTTAGTCTACAGCGCCCGGAAGCAAGTCTACGACGTTGCATCGCCGTCCTTATTTTATTTTTATGGCTATAAGCACCATTTTTTTATTGTAAGACTTTGCATATTCAATTCAATCTATTTCATTTACTTACTGGCGACCACATCTACAAACCCTGCGAGTATTATTGCCAAATATTTCCGACGTGATCCGTTTTCGACGCGAACACCAACATCCGCTTGAAGTCACGTGCCTAGACTATGAATCTCTAGCTAGCAAAAATAATGACATCGATACGTCGCTCCATGTTTGAGAGAACCTCTGTGGAAGCAACCATCCCATCGTGTATGTCCACAACTCCACTGAATATATGAGCAAAGCAAATACAAATGGTCTACAGTCCTCTATTGAGATCCAAATAATGCACACTCGGGTGAAGGGACAATATCAAGCCGAAATAGAACATTTTTGACGTATTCTACCTTCCCGTAAAACTAGCCACAGGAGAAACAAGAATCAACGAAGGATGCCCTTAGACCATATGAAATTAGCCCAAGCTAGAACGACAGACTGCCTTAATTGGAAGTACCTTGAACAGGAAGGACAAAAGGCCTCGGTCATGAGCTCGTGTATCCTATCGAAGTATGCTCCCCGATGACGATGGGTCTGCAAATAAATCTCCCTCGATATATCTCCTCCACGTTTGGTTTGTCAAGAAATTCGGCACAAAAAATATTTAAAAAAAAAACCTAAACCGTGGGATATCCACACCGCGGAGGACTTCTATCACACATTTTATGCTAATACACGAAGATTATAGTACTGTACATGTTTATAATGCATATCGTTCGAATGAGGTTAATTTGAGTTTAGGATATTAATAATGGAACGAGCAGTATGTTGATTGATGAAAAAGGAAAATAAAATTTTTTAACGGAGCGTGGGCTTCGCTTCGGGAAGGGGGTTAGTTATGTTATCCCCTTATGTGGCTGACGTGGTGAAACTACGGAGTCTCACAGCTAATCGGAATAGAAGGAAAGAAGACAGGCTGGACAAGCGAGTGGACTATACAGCGACGAAATTCTGGGGCAGAGGATTTCAACTGTTATTGGGGGAGGAGTGTGATGTTAAGTCATCTCTTTCCCACGTCGACCTTCGAAACGAAACTCTTTTTGTCCCCTTCTCCTCTGAGGATCCGTCTCTTTTGGCTGCCGTTGAAAGGAAATTGCGGGGAGATAATGGCTGCCAAATCATGAGGCGGCGGCGGCAGCCGGTGGTGGAGGCTGAGGGACTTGTTGGTGTTTGTGCATTCCACACCTGGCCATGGCAGCTCGTTTTACTTCATCGAGCTACACCCCTCGCTATGTCGGTCAGAATCTTGACGTTGGCCTCGTTACCGGAAGGGGCGTCCCTCGACAAGCTTCGCCTGCTCCCGGGGTCCCCACAACACTCTGGTTGCTGAGGTTTGTTTTGCCCTGGGTTCTTCGCATTAGCTGTTGTGGCTTTGTTATTAGTTGAGAAAGCAGAGGGAGCTGCATTTCATGTGCTGTTGTCGAGCTTTCGTCCAGGAGCACCTCAACCTGGGTGTCTGCTGGTTCTTGTATCTCTACCAGTTGGGACGCTTCCCTACTTACCACATTTTTCACCACGATGTTGGCTATGAATATTGGAGTACTTGAGATGAAGAGAGGAATGCGTAGATTTAGCTGGATGCTATTATCCAACTACTCCCAGGAGCCGAATTGTAGTTTAGCATTTCATGCCACAGAAGAAGAGACTGCGATCTCTACATGTTTGCACTTAGTTAGCTTTTCACTGCTAATTACTTCTATAATAGTCACGGGTCTATTGGTTGGATAGTATTATGATTTTTGTGCCTCTTTTGTGGATGTCGGTGTAGGCTGTGAGGTTTTTGGGGCCGCCCCCGCCAGGTTTGATGCTTCCAAATTGAAGGTTGATGTTAAGGAAAGGGAGATGAATCCTTATTCGAGCATCATCCCCCGGACCTACATCTTATCTCATTGTGACTTCACAGCGAATCTTACCTTGACTATCTCCAATGTCATCAGCCTTGATCAGGTAACCCAGTTTCTCCCTTGTATTGTTCATTTGTGTTTTTTGATTTTTGGGCGCAGATGCGTCGTATCCTTGTAATGAGTGCAGTTGAGAGGATGGTACTGCAAAGATGATGTCGTTGGGGAGTGGAAGGTACTGAATAAGGAAATGTGCCTCCACATCCATTGCTTCGTCAGTGGCCCAAACTCCTTGATAGATCTTGCTGCCGAATTTCGATACCAGATATTCTCCAAAGACATGCCTTTGGTATGTGCTAAACTGGGTCCCATTCTTCTCCTCACGTTGTGGTCCAAATTTACAGTGGGACACTTTTACACCATTCCTCTTGATTTATCATTTTATCAGGTCCTTAAGGCCATTCTACACGGGGATGCATCACTGTTTAGCGATGATCCAGAGCTGCTGAATTCAGTAGTTTGGGTCTACTTCCATTCAAGTTCGCCAAAGTATAACTGTAGGGAATGTTGGGGACCACTCAAGGATGCTGCCAGGTATTCACAGGTCGCCCAACCTCTTCTTCTTCTCTACACATTTGATCAGCGCATTGGCCTACGGTTAGTTGATAGCTTAACTTGAAAAGCAAATGTGACGTGAAGCCAAGCCTGTCTACACCATCCGACCAGCAGGTCCAGTTGATGCTTCTCATTCCAAACATCTGACTTTTTGTGTTCCTTGACCCATCTAAATTTTAGGGAAAACACAGAGACCAACTTCAAGGTCATGTAAGAGAGAGAGAGAGAAAGGTTCCTTTGCTTCCGAGAAGTGGGGAGGGCCAAAGTCCATTTTACAAGCCCTTTTTGCCTTCCTGTTGTGACTGCTGTTACAAAGCAAAATGCAGAGAATATTGCCACGGACGGTTGCGAGCATATTCTTTCTCCGATTCATGATCCTGCAGCTAACACATTTATGAGGCTGGAGATGATTTATTGTTCTTACAACTTGACGGGGAGTCGGTGTGGAAAGGGCGACGACATAATTGAAGTTTTATGAATAAGTACGAACAAATTGGATATAGATACACCAACGTGAACAAAACGAGGACAAATTGACAAAATACAAATATACCATTGCCAAGACAACACACTCAAACTCAACAGCACTCGGAATCTGTTAAACGTAGAAGAGAAGTAGACAAATTCTGAAAGAAAGGTTTTCTTGGATTATGTATAACAAAAAAAACTTCCATAATGATTACAAAGCGACATATATACAGAGTTTGCCCAAAAAAGAAAATAAAATGCTAACTAAGAAATGAAATGTTTGTATCAAAAGTCGAAATATGCATAACCACATTTATATGCACTTAAATGAAATAAATGATGGTTGGATTTGTCTCGATGAGGAAATCAATTCTTCAACTGCCATGTCCAATCATGCCCCGACAAAATGTTTCACTAGTTTCTCGAGGTAAATATCACGATTCCATATAGATGGCACGATGTTGTCAATCATGTTAATAGTATGGACCAATCACTTGAGTTCCAACGGCAGACATGAGTATTATAGCGAAACTGTGTCCTTTTAGAACTTGGGTAATATAAATTATTGGGGAAATCCATTTATACTCAACATAGGACGATACCTATACACTTGTGACTGCGAAATAATTTATTAAATGGGTAGAGACCAAAGGTCCATCGTTTGGAAGGATGCTGTAGAATTCATAAAACTACTGTGATATATCGATATAGTATTTCCTAGAATATTATATTTGATAATAATGCCAACGTTTTCATGGGAATAATGGACAGTTTTGCACAGAAGTTAATTTTAAGATACTAAACTCATCGCCATTATGCGCGCAGACAAATGGACAAGTTAAGATGGTAAATAAATTAATTAAGGGAATTATCCAAAGAATGATCGAATGTAAGCCACGAGTGTGGTATAAACTGCTACAGGAAACCTTATGGGCTTTAAGACTCACCAAGCGAGAAAACGTGAGAGTCGCCCTATTCAACTTAGTTTATGGGCATGATGTTGTCCTACTAATTAACTTAATGGATAAGCCCTACAGAGTTCTCAAACATTTGAGGGTGCACAAACAACATAAAGAAGACATGCATATCGAAACAGAAAATTTGGAAGACGATCGAGCGATTGCATTAAATACCTTGGTGCCTCACAAAGTGGTCGCCCGGTACTACAATTTAGGGTGGTGACTAAAACATTAAAAACATGAGACTTAGTGTGGAAACTGAAGCTACATGAGGGATACAAGATTATTTCTATGAAAAGTGGACACTTAACTGGAAAGATCCATTTCCTGTGATAGAAGTTTCCCTCGGAAATGCATACATGTTAGCAGACTTAGACAGGAAACATCATGATTTCAAAATTATTGGGAAGTACATGAAACATTATATACCCTCAATGTGGAAAACATAAAGCAAATATTAAGAGAAGGTACCCATCTTTATGGATAGAAGTTGTTGAGAACATGAATGTCATTGAGGATTGTCCTTAATTAGAAGATATATATGTAAGAACTTAAACTCAACAAGTTCTCTTGTTGTAGACCGATTGTTCTTAAAAAATCCCAGCAGGCAAAATAACGTGATAACTCCATGAAGATGGAATTAGATGATCACGTGTTAGAGTTAATGGATGCTAGTTGTTAGCATTTTAGTTGTTTAGTCTTTCTTTTCTTTCTTTTTGCAGCAGTTTGTTCATCGTCTCATCAATGTGCTTTTTAGTGTGTTGATTTGGGAAAATAAGAGGAAGGAAAGCACAATAAGAGCCACGAAGTAAAAGCATGAAGAACAAAAAGTGGTCGAAAGCTTACAACGAAGTGGTGCAGCAACATTAGAAAGAGTTGTAGCTCATGACGGTGTCAGACGATAGACGGAGACTTGGTGCAGCTGCACCAGAAAACCGTGCAGTTGCACGAGACGCAAGGAATTCAGATGAAGTTTCACAGAAACTTTGTGCAGCTACACGAGAATTTGTTGCAGCTGCACGAACGCTAGACGCAATATTTTATTTACTGATCTTTTTAGTTTCCCTAGGGTTATGTCTAGGACATTTAAAAAGACTTTCTTCATCTTTTTAGTGGGGGGTTCGACCTAGGAGACGGCTGATGACAAGGAGCTTACAACAAGACACGATTCCACCAACTTCTTCTTTTAGTTTTTCTTAGGTCGTTATTTACTTTTGGAATTGAATCGATGCTTTCGTTTACTTTAGTTATGAACTATTCTTCTTTCTAGGACTATGGCCGAACCTTGTGTTCTTATGTGCTTGTGAACCTATTTTGTTAATGTGATTCAAATCTTCGCAATTGTTTATCCTATTCTGCTCTTAATGCATGTTAATTGACTAATCACCATTTAGCATTGATTAGAATATCTAGGGAGACTCAGATGGGTAGTCTAGGTTAGATCTTGAATTGGATAACCTATGTAGTCTAAGTGTTGGGAAACCGGACTAATCGTATAAAGGGATAGAGATATACCAAAACATCTTAGGTAACTCTTATAGGATTGAAACATAATGGGTCACCACTAGTTTCTTGCCTAGGAATAGAGTAAGGAATTTCATACATGGTGACACGTCGTCGTGTGTTTGGGAGAAACACGAGGAGAATTTAGAATCCTATGTTTACAATTGTTATGATTCGACAGGATTAAGAAAATGGGGAATCAGATATATAAGACATGAGGGAAGTTGGGCATTCTAGATATTTCTATTATTGCTAATTACTTGACAACTTTTTTTTAGAACACTTTCAAGGGAACAAGTTCATATTCGAGATGTATAACCCTCGGTTTTGTTTAGGCAACTTGGTTTCGTCCAGGACACCATCGTTCCTTTCTCGAGATCATACAACAGTTTTATGCTTGGGAAGACTGCTACCATACCCTTCAAGGAGGTAGACGAAGTGCTATCCCAAGCTACTTTATCTTCGATTGAATTTCCCTTTTTGAGGAATGGTTGGGTTTCTGCCTCTGAGCTGTTTTTAATTTACTGGACTATGACATGGTCTGAACTGCGAGGCTTTATGGCCATCTTGCATGCTCCTTTGGATGATTCCTATGCACCCGGTCCCGATCTAGAGAGTAAGCTACGAAAATTTCTTTTAAAGACATAAACTTATGCCTTTGATTGTCGCTTGACTTAAACCTGTTCATTTTGTAGCTATAATGAAGATTGAAACAAGAGTTCTGCCTAAGGCTACCTCCGATCAAGAACTCTCGGAACCAAAGAATAAACGCAATGTTCAGACTCTGAGATCTCTTGAAGAGGAAGGCCTTAGAGAACAACGATCCATACCTCAAGATGATCATCCTTTAAGGCAACAAAGCGAGGATGCGAGCAATGAAGAAACACCTCTTCCAAAGAGGCAAAAACGCCACTTCAGAAAGAAAGTGAAGTATGTACCCAAAGAACCTATTGTCTAGACCTTAAATGGGAGTTCTGAGGCGAATGTATCTACCTCATCCATTTCGGAGGTAACATCAGCCAAGGTTCCTCATGAACATCAGGGAATCTCGAAATGAACCAAGACTAGACTACAGAAACTCCTGTGATCACAGGCCTTGGAGAAGTTTCTCGAACATCACCCATCTAGGATGATGAGGTATCCTTACTATCCAAGTTCTCATTCCTTGGAATTTATTTCCCTTTCATATTTCCCACAAGAAAGGGTGAAACAGGCTGATTGCATGTCAAGACGGTTGTAATAACGTATCGAGAAACATCTCCGCCTCTCGAGGACAGTGTTAGAGCAATTCGAGATGCTCTTTGGGTGAAAACTCAAGATGCTTCGCCTCTTGAGGGGGCCGAAGCAACTCGAAACAACACATTCTCCAGTGATACGAACATTAAGGAGTCTACTGATGTTCCTCCTGTTGACCCTAATGAGGCAAGGTTTCCTATCGAAATAGGGATACTAGCTGCAGCGGTTCATCTCTTAAAGACACCTCAGCTGGTTCATCTCAAGAAAACATCCCTCCCGAGGTCAGCTAAATGCCTTTTCTGTGAAACTTTCAAGTCTTGGGACTTTCTGACTGTTTGTTTATCATTCAAAAAGGGTTCCCGATCTCCAGCAGCAACACATGTTCCTGGAAATGATGGTGTCAATGAGGACATTGTACACGACAACTTTATTCCCGAGGAAGGAAACTAGTTAGATGATGTTCAACAGTTTCAAGTAGACTTCCAGTTTGTAATTGACTTCCTCTGCATTGCAATTATTTATAGAGAGGATAATTTCAATCAATGTAAAGCTACGCTCAGAAGATTTGTTTTTCTCCTTTAGCGACAACGGATCAAATCGTTGCCTGCAATCTCGCTAGAGAACGCTACTAGATTCACTGGTTCGACTACGAGCACGACCAAGGTTTTAGGCACTTGCTAGAAAGATTGAAGCTCAACAGAAGTTGGCGGAAGCTCAAGTCCAAACTGATCTCGACCTCTTAGGCATAAAAATTGAGCGCAAGAGCCATCGTCTACACGTTGACCAAGAGAAAATGCGGAAGCTTGCCAAGCGGGAGAAGATTCTTTCAAAATCCTTGTCTAAACTCGAGAAAGCTTGAGCTCTGAAGTTGGCTACTGCAAAACTTGATAAACTGAGGCCGTGTTGAAGCAGGACAAGATTCGAGAATAGCAACGTTTAGAACTCGCTAAACTTTTTGTTGACCTTCAGTCTAAGTTGTAATAAATTTTCCTTAATTCTAGGAATATTTATGATATACGATTAATCGTGTCTGACTAGTCTTCTCTCTTGGAGCGTTTTCAACTTTTTCAAGACGTTTCCTGACAGTCTGCTACATTTACTCTCTCCTTTTGTTCGACTTTAATGCTATAACGCCATCAAAGGTTATTAAGATTCTCTACAGTTCCTCCACGGGACTCACAAGGCTTTCACTTATGCCTTTTACCTGATAGGCATGATTTCTATGTGAAAAAACACACATTCTTACATAAGAATGTCTTATCGAGATGTTGTTTTCCTCTCTTCAAACTTCTTTCGTTTTAAAGCCTATGTTCACAACCTTCGATCCCGCCTAGGATCGCAACCTTAGGCTTGTCGTTCCTCGTGGCGCCTTGCGATTTTCTCCGCTTTGAGCAACTAACTCCTCCTTCTCGCCAGATGATCTTGGAAAGACAAGATGGTCTTCTTGTCAGATGGCCTACTGAGAGGAAGGAACTCGCGGCGGCTCCTCACTTTGCTTTGGCTTCCTGCAGAGAAGCTGGAGAATGAGAAGGGTTCTCCCTCCGTTTTTGGCCTCATGATAATGAATTGGGGCTTACGAGGAAGTGCTAGCTCTCGCAGATCCTTAGAATGGTCCACGTTTGGCCTTCTGCCGGGGACGATGGAGAAAGAGATCAATTTTTTCCATGTATTTTTGGCCCCATGCTATTGAATTGAGGTTCCCATGAAGAAGTGTCTGTCTACTGTGGATCCTTAGAGCGGTCCGCAAATTGGGCGATGGACGATGCATATACGCTGATCGTCTGGATGTTTGAAAATTAACTATCATGCATATCTCTTCTAGATGCGATAACTCCCTCTATAATGTGGATTGTTATCTGTAATGGCCTTTTTATGGGTTTCCTAGATAGTTGGCTTATAAGAGTTTAGATGCTTCCCATTGATTTTCAACTCATGTAAATGACCTTCAAGGTCGGCCAAACGATAGACGTTCTTTGGGTATACTTCCTTAATTCGAAATAGACCATCCCAATTAGGTGACCATTTCTCAAGGAAGTCATCTCGAGTTCCTTTCAGGAGGATCATCTTCTATAGCAACTCTCCTACCTCGAAACTCTTAGAATGTGCCCTCTTGTTGTAATACCGCATTATTATTCTCTTTTGAACTTCCAGTTTGTTTGCTGCTATGCACGGATTCTCGAGATACTCAAGTTCTTAAGAACCGTCTTCATTCCGACTCATGTTTTGACTCACCTGGTTAACCCGAAAGGATTTGTAGTTGACTTCGATGGGTACAATGGCTTCTTGTCCATACACCAGATTATAAGGCACTTCCCCAGTGCTATCTTGTCTAGTAACTATCAAACCCCACAACATCTCGAGAAGTATCTCATGCCATTTCCTGGGGTTATCCGCGATCATTCTCTAGACTATATTCTTAATAAGCTAATTTGTAGATTCTGCTTGGCCATTAAATTGTAGATAATATGGTGATGATTTGTTGATCGTACAACCAAATTCTCTTGAGAATTCTTGTATTTGTTTTCCATTGAACACGATTCGATTGTCCACCACTGTATTGCGTGGGAGTCCAAAACAAAAAATGGTATTCTCCTTGATAAACTCAATTACCTCTTTCTGGTCGATTTTCTGATAGGCTTTTGCTTCTACCCCCTTAGTAAAGTAATCTGTGACAATCAATATATAGGCATCCCCTCTATTCGAGTGGGGTCAAATATCTCCAATTATATCCAAAGCCCATGACTTAAATGACGCCGCTGAATTACTAGATTTAATTCCATTGTTGGCGCTCGAGTTATAGGCCCAAATTTCTGGCATTTCCTACAACCCTTGGCCATCTCGATACAATTCTTCTTCATAGATGACTAATAAAATCCATGTCTTTGAATCATCCAGTGCATTTTCACTCCTGACTGGTGGGTTCCACACAACTCTTCGTGTGTTTTTAACATGATTGGTGTGACCTCATCCATATCGACGCATCTCAATAAAATGCCTTCTTTTCTTATATGGCAAGTCATCTATGAGTACATACTGTCTGGCTACCAATTTAACATTTTCCTCAACTTGTGAGTTGGGGTTTTCTAGGAATTCGAGGTATGGTATCCTCCAGTCCTGTACTTAACAGCATGTAAACTCATCTCAAGAATTACTCCTATTTCTTTCTATAGCGCCTCATTCGATTTTTATCCTGATACTAATTAGGCAAATGAATTAGCCATTACATTGTCTTGTCGACCTATGTGTTCCAGGGTGACTTGCTGAAACCTCTCGATCAACCGTTGGGTTATAGCCAGGTATTTCTTCAATTCATGTATGTGACACAAACTTAGACCATTTACTTGGCTTAAGTTTGTGTGTACCCCACACTTGAGTAAGGTTTATAATCTAACAATGAGTGCTCCATACTCAGTAGCGTTATTAGTTGCATGTTCGACCAATTTAAAGGCAAATTTGGTCTCGAAGCCCACTGGTGACTTTACAACAATCCCAATTCCCGCACCGAGTCTTGTTGATGACCCATCAAACCAAGCTTCTCATAGCCCTTGGATTTTTTCTTCTTGATCTACTGAAGTCTCACTCGAGTATTTCGCTAAGAAATATGCAAGAACTTGTCCTTTGACAGCCTTTTGAGGTTTGAATTTGAGGTTATCTGTAGATAGCACCAAACTCCACTTGCTAACTCTCTCAATATGCAAATGACTCTCGAAAAATGTCTTCAAGACTAGCGCCTTTGAGACCACATATACTTCACTACTTCCTATGTAGTGCTTCAGCTTTTTGACTGCATAATACACCGATGAACACAACCTTTCTGAAGCTGTGTACCTACTTCCAGCACGTCCAAAAGTCAGGATAAATAAAATATGACTCTTTCTCTCTTTTAATCATCTTGAGCTAAGAGAGTGCCTATTGAGGTGACATTTTCCACTACGTATAAAATGAAAGGCTTCTCGAGCTGAGGGGAAGCCAAAACTAGAGGCTTTGTGAAATACTCTTTTATCTTCTCGAATGCTTGCTCATGTTTATCTGTCCAAACGTACTTATTCTTTCCCCTCAACAAATTGCTAAAAGCTTCTACATGTCCTACTAGGTTTTCGATGAACCTTCTCAAATAATTAACTCGTCCAAGAAAACCTGTAACTCTTTCGTGTTTTTCCGAGGTTGCAATTCTTGTATTAGTTTGAAGGAAAAGAACGAAGAGCGGGTGCTGAAGGAGCAAGGAAGGAAGGAAAGGAAATCTCGAGTTATTGTGGGAGCTTATGCAAGGACTTCCAGCCAAGAGAGTAGTGAAGTCATGACGGTGAGATAAGAATTTCGAAAGGAAGAAACCGAAAGGTTGGATCGTTTGGGGGTACGCAAGGATACGTCACAGATAGAGAAGCCGAGAGCAAGTTAGAGGGTTAGCAAGTCGGAAAACTCGTGGGGATTAAGGGATGGCGATAAACCATGATATATTCCACACCCTTCGTAATCGATAGCTTCGAGTTAGGTTGGCGGGTACGTTGCTCGATATTGAGCGAGACAGTCTGAAGGTGTTTATAGTTAGATTCAACCATAATATTGTTGCGAAGGAATGAGGACTTGGTTGATATGTGATGTTCTTGATGTGCTGCTGGTTAAGTTGTTATTGTAGTCGGTTTGAGGTTATGGGTAAAGTGAATCGAGCTGACGGGTGAATGGGTAATTATCCCATAGAGTTGTGTGACGTACCTTAATACACAATAATGCAAGTCAATGTGTGTCCTAAGGTTGACTTGGTCTCGTTGAGTTAAGTCCGATACACATGAGATAGTCGTGCATAACAAATTGGCCTAATACAGGCTGATTTGATATGCGTGTCATATAACATTGCGGTGTTAGAGAGCGCAATCTTGCAACAAAGGATTTTGCCGAGGATCCATGTAGTACGATGGACGCATCTCTCGCTCGGCAGATCATATGAATGCATCAGTAATTAGTCGAGTATGATGTATTATCCCGTAGTTAGTCAGATGAGAAGGGTCTAGTGCACGTGAATGTAAATCTTACTCAAAGAGTAGAAGTAGATATGTGTTTGCTAGACTGGGTTGCATGTGAATATATTTAGAGTTTTCGCTAACCCCGTTTAGGGATTTTTTCAAATTCGGGAATAAAGATCCAGAGGAAGTACAGGAGTAGCGGAAACAGGAAGATACGAATCATTTATTGGAGAATGAAATTTTATGGATGATTTATACGGTTTATGTCTATAATATGTAATTGTGGGACTAATAAATGGAGGTGTACAAGTTTTCGCTGTGTGTTGTGTCATAAGAATCACCATGGCGAGCCTGATAAAGAAACACGGTGTCACAAAGTAAGAAGGTCTTTCATGGAATCTACTATGCTAGTAGAACCTCAGAAGATGCACAGATTAATTACATGACCACTAAATAGGATCTACAGGTAGTCATATTTGCTTTAGATAAATTTGATCTTATCTTGTGGATTTTTGAGTCATTCTGTTCAGAGATCTCTCACAATCAAATATTTGGTTGAGAAAAAAGGACGTTAAACTACGATCGATAAGATGAGTTCTTTTACAACAAGAGTTTGATCTGCAGATTAAGGATAAATAGGGGATAGAGAATCATGTAGCAGATCAACTGTTAAGGTTAGAAGGTGACATCAAACTCAAACTAGGTAGCCATAAATGAATTTTTTCATGATAGAACAACTTCTAGCGGTACATCATGAACATACACAATGTTTTACAGATTTTGTTAATTTTATTGTCTCAAATTTCATACCCAGTTGACTTGACTACGCAACGAAAGAAAAAGTATTTGCATGATGTCATAAAGTATGTGTGGGATTAGCCTTTCCTGAAGGATAAACCTGGAGTGAAGAATGTAGTCGTTGATACCCTCTCGAGGAAGGTAACTTTTGTTTCGAATATCTGAAGAATCCATATAAGGATAACGAAGACTTTGGAGGAATGTTTGCCTAATGCACCATGTAAGTAATTGATCGATTCCACCAGATGAATGGATTCTTGGTTCGAGATCCTAAGTTGGGTATTTCTAGGAGGTCGATGCAAGAGCTACTCATTCGAGAAGTTCATGGACATTTTAGAGTCGACAAGACCTTATCGATACATTCAGAAAATTTTAACTAACCTCGAATGGAATTGGGAAGAGACTTCATTTGGACCTTGTCATGTGTTATGGACCATGGTTATGGCTTCTGGATCATCAATGTCTCCTGGACCAAGCAACTTCTCTCCACGTACAAAATTGACAAGCTAGAGCTTTTTGTCATATCCTGTTTATGCATCTAAACTCGTTGGTGGTTTTACGACTCACCACCACGTTCGTTGACTTATGAAGGAGTGATGTTGCTCGCAATCGACGAAGGGGTACCGAGTCGGCCTGCATTTTAATCGATGATGCTTGTAGATGTTACTACTGGTCGTTACGACGAAAAGGGACAGTTAAGCGAAGAAAAGAATCCCTCGAGAGAAGAACATTTGGGTGAAGCTAGGAATGCAACTTGGGGACCAGACTAGGCCAATAGGAGACTAAATATCTAGCTTCCAGCATTCAACCCTCCCCGTAGCATTGAAAGCTGTTTGTGCATCTTCCCATTCATGCATTAATCGTTCTTTCCCAATAAGCCATTTATGACTTGTTATTTCCCATAGTATTATTCGGAGAGATTCTCGGTTAGTAATAAACCACGTCATTGAGGTTAGTATATGTAAATTCGACCATTTACGGAGATATTCGTCAAAGGTATGGTTCTGGAGAGATCAGTTTGTTTCGATCACTTTCGAACATGTACCTCGTGAAAGCAATGTTATTGCGAACATGTTCGTTGTTTTGCTTCTGGGTAAATTTTGTAGGTAAATTCGGATCTTACAGAGACTTGATACAGCTATAGAAAACAACTGTAGCTGGACGGGAGCATCGGATGTTGGACAAATCAGTTGGTGTTGTTGTACCAGATTTTCGTGCAGATGTGAGTACGGACGAAGAAAAAATATTTTATTTTCAAGATTTTGTATACCTTCAAGATTTTCCGGATCTTCTAGGGTTATAACCCCTTTTATCATGAAAGGATGACTTCCTTTTGGACATTAGACCATACCAGGGACACGCATAGAGACGAATACCATTTTGGCAAAGCTTCAGGCGATGGTTAGGGTATTTTTTATTTCTGCTTTAATTTTGATTATTTTCGTCATAAGCTAAATCTTTTTTTTAGGATTACGATGAACTCGATTGTGTAATTGGTTTCTTGGTGAATTCCTTTGTACTATCTCGTTTCATGTTTCGTTTATTTACTTCACTTGTTCGTAATACTTGCGTGCATGTAACCAACGTTCAAATTAATTGCTTGTGCTTGAGTTAGCTCGATAGAGGATCTTAAAAGAAGAAGTAGCGGTGAAAGTAGCCTAATTAGCGTTGCGAGAGTGAGCGGACTTAAGGTGTTATAGTGATATACACCGTAGGCAATCAAAAGAGATCTAAACTTAATACATCTAATTAGTCATGAGCCTAGAGATCAGGATCGATTCTTTAGATAGTTTGCGGACTTCAAGAGGAGCACGACAACTTAGGATTTTGGTTAGTAAACGAATATGGAATTGAGATAGGGAGAGGGGAGACACGATATAATAATGAAACAGCTGAGGTTCATAGTCCTAGGCCTTCTATCAATTGATCAAATCACTTTGATTTCACTTAATTTGATTTAGTAGTTATTTTCTCACTATTTTTGTCTTGACTTTGAAAGAGTTCGAACTCGACGATATGAGGGCTTCCCGTACCAATTTCTCATGGGAACAATAATCTACTTACTCTATATTACTTGACGCGACCCATATACTTGTGGATTTAACGAATAATGGTGATTGTTATACCCTCGAATTAATAAGTTTTTGGAGAAAGGGAGGGCCAAATGTTTATACGGTAAATTGATTATGGCCTTATGAATTGAAGACCCATAAAGTTTGTTGGGTTTAATAGTCATCTTAATTCACACATCGAGGACCTTAGTATAGGTACCTCAATTTCAACACATGGTAGAAGTTGACCACGATTTCGTCCCAATTTCAATACAGATTTGGTGGTGCGAAGGCGGTCCTATCCAATTCTACAGTTTAGGGTATAGGGTTTAATATAAATAGTTTAGTTATTCCTAGAGTAGGATACAAGACGATCATTTTAAACTTCACATAAGGGCACTAAGTTGTCAATTTATGCAATCTGACTTTGCTTTCAGTGGAAGTAAGGTTACATTTTGTTCTTATTGTTTGAATTCTTGGTGAACACATTTTTTTTCTATAACTTTGCTTTCACGTCAATATCACAACGTGTTCTTGTGCAGCCAACATGTTGTCGACGATCACGAGACAAACTTTGCCTCTGATTATGCACCTTTTGTTGAATATGCTATTCCTTTGACTCTCCTCTCAAGATGGTGTCATGCCATAGCAATGCGGACGACTAACAGTTCTCCTTCGTCTAGGTACACCTCAATTTCCTCTTTGATCCTAAAGTGGGGCAAGAACCTCTTCGATTTCTTCTACTTTGTCAGTCACATCTCTTATAACCATGCTTCTTCTCATGGTAGACATGAAGCCACGTGTCTTGTACCTTGGCATTTGAAGCATTGGCAAGGATGATCTTGCTTATTCTACTTAACTTCAAGCCTAGAAGTTGTTGGCCACACTCTCCTTGAGATGGAAGATTACAGCTTCGTCACGAAGCGATTCCCCGCGTTGAAAGACGGAGCCTTCAAAAATGATCGTATTTAGACCTCCTTACTTGTTGCCACTTGACTTTGTACGCTAATATCTTAGCATCGTCGAAGGTCCAGTTTGTTTTAATTCAACTGCTTCTTCGATTTTTAGCTTCAATCGTCGAAGGTATTAGGCGATTGTTTGCTTAAGAACATTTTCAGCTTCAATCCTTGTATTCGTCGATGATCTGCTTCATGGATTATCACAGTGTAACAAAAGTCTTTCGAACTCCCTGGTGTACTTAAGAACACTTATGTTTATTTTAAGGACTGTAACTTGAGGATCAAATTGTGTCTATAGTACTCGGGCGAAAATTACTTGGTCACAGTTATCTTTATCTTATGCCACGTCCTGATTTTTCCATGTCCTTCTTCTTGTTACTGTTCATTGGCGTCCTCCCACTAGAGAGGCTTGGATACTTCCTCAACTTCATGCGACCATCTTAACCATCTTATCCCCTGGCCCTCTTCATAGTCAAAGATGTGTTCGACTGTGTGCTTCCAATCGACTTTTACTATGACTTTTACTACTGTCCAATGTTTCCCTCGAACTCCAGAATCTAAATACTCAATGTTGAGGCTATTCTATCATGTCAACGATATTCTAGGGAACTCTCGTCAAGAATCCTCATGCCATGGGTTTCTCTTCATTGTCACTGTTAATACGACCGTGGGAAGGTGAAGGTTGATGGGTCGTAACTCCTAGAGATGTTGCTGAAGATCGTTGATTTATAGTTCTAGTAGACCAACATGTGCTTCATTCAAGATCATTCCATAGTGAATTCTCCGGCCAATGCTCTTTCATACCAGATGATGTGGTGGTCAGACGGGGCAGTCCACTTCGATTTGGGAACAACACTAGGAGGAATGGGTACAGTGCTGAGAGGTGACAGAGTGGTCGGAAGTGTGTGTATATGGCGATCGATCAAGGAACTAGAAAACTAGAAATGGCCGAAAAAGCTCGGACTAGGAAAAAAAAGGCGACTAATAGATTGAGATGCAATGTCCACGAATATAATCCCACCATCGTGAAAGTAGAAGTCAGATTAACTCATTGTACCGTGGATGCGGACGCACACCACCACGAACAAGACAAGGCGAGGGATGACACGGAGGATGCAGATACCCCACCAGTAGCCGACACAATCTACTTAGATTGTACTTGAAATCTAGCATATTAAGAACACGGTTGAAAGACAAAAGTCTCACAACGGTTTTCCAGATTTCGTAAAATCGAATAATCCCCCTTCACTTATACAAGGACGTCCATAATATATGAGTCACTAAAAAAGACATAGTACATGAATTAACCATAATGGTTTATTGGGAATGAAAAAAACCAAAATGATATGCATGAACGGGTAGATGCATAAACCGCATTCAATGTTAAGTGCTCCAAAGAGATGGTTTAGATTCGCTTCACTCGAGCAAACTTTTTTCGGTTGATTCTTCTCTAGATCGACTAAAATCCCTTGTTCGAATTCGCTCCTCGAGTCTATGGTGGCGTTTAATCAGTGTGTAACAGAAATTTAGAGAACTACGCAAGACATAAGTAAGTAACGCAACAAAATGTAAATTACTTAATGCACATTACCGAGTGGTTATGGTAACCTGCTATTGTTACATTTTAGCAAACAAGGACAAAATGATGTGATAAATAAGATACACGTGAGGCTGATAATTAAAATGCAAGCCATAAGATATAATATTTTAAAATTTTACTATAATATAATATATATATATATATATATTAGGGTATGTTGCTTTCAGCCTTGCGTAAGTGGACAAATAAGAGGCCGGGAATTTTGCTTCCAGCCTTGCGTATGTGGACAAATAAGAGGCCGGGAATGTGCGAAATCTCCCCTCCCACAGAGTTTTTAAAGCATTTTCACGGCAGGAAAAATTAAAATCCAAGGACAACGCTATGATTGATTATTGATGGCAAAAGGCAAGCCAAAGAGCGGCAAAAGGCCTGGATTTAAGGCCACTAAAATGCCTAGCCAGAGGACGACACCTTTTCTTTCCATTTTTAACCTTCATAAACTGTGAAGTAAAATTCAATTAGATTTAAGGAAAAGCCAAGATTGGCAGAATACATCATTGATTTTCCTGATCTTTTGGGAAAGGAAAAACCAAGAAAAACATTTGACACCAAATGGAGGATGGGAGATGGTGGGTCGGAGGTGTGGAGTGAGTTTGGGCAACAAGGGGAAGCTCCTCCTCTAGCAGCCGTTCTTCTTCCGTAGGAAAGACCAACAACCCCTCTCGTCCCCTTTCCTGCCATCACATCACGTCGACTCAAGTTTACCACAAAAGCTTTTCTCATGACCGCATAACAAAATTTGACCAAACAACAGGTCGTTGGGTGGGTCTTTAAGGTAAATGATTGGGGGATCACCTGTCCCTCCTATTTATGGCATGATTTTTTTGTTGAGGAAGTAAAAACGAGTGAGTGAATCCGTGTTATGAGACATGGATTGCTCAACCCCCCCCCCCCCAAGTGACTGCAATGGAGGAGACAGGTAAGACTTAAAAACAACAAAAAGAAACAGGTAAAATAGAACTTTTTATATAGAGTTGCTTTTGCTTAGGAAGGTTGTCGTGTAATTATGGTATTGACTTTGTCCCAATTAGCACCCCAAATCCCTCTCGTTTCTTTTTGTAAACAAACTCTTCTAACTGTAATTCAAGATGAACGGAATGGAAAACCGCAAAGAATCAGATATTCGGGAGCAGGAATGACGAAATTATAACCTAACAGCGATGACGGAGCTGGAGTTGCTGTTACTCCTGCTGCTTCCACTACTACTACCCCTCCCGCTACCCTTCCTGCTTCCCCAGATCGTCGACGAATACGAGGAATCTCCGCTCTCGCTATCCCCATCCTTCTTCCTCCACCACTCCTCTGACCTCTCCCTCCCCTGCCTCCTGTTTTCTAACCCATTCCTCCCCCTTGCTGTGGCCACCCCCGTGTACACTGGGAACACCATCTTCAGCATTTGCTCCTCCTGCTGCTGTCTTTGTTCCTTCCCCATGTCACCGTAACCGAAACCCCTCCTCCTCCTTCTCCTACCATGACCCTCTGTTGCCCTGTTGCCTTCGATTCTTGGCCTCTTATCCTCGTCGAGGAGGTCGCGGGGAGGGGGGAGATCGACGAGGTCCTTGAGGGAGAGCTCGTAGGAAGTCTCCGGCAAGTTCCTAACAAACTCCATGAGCTCCCTCTGGCCACGGAGGATAGTCTGAGTCCTGGAAGCAGGGGAGAGGCTGCGGTAGATGTCGGCGGAGGTGGGGATATCGGGGGGGCTGGTCGGCCAGAGTGGTGGTGTGGATGCGCCAGACCTGGGGCCGGGGCCGTCGGACTGGGGGAGGTCGAGGAGGCCGGGGGGAGGGGATTGAGCTGAGGCAGAGTCCCACATGGTTGTTGAGGGAGCCAAAGGGGTGGGGGTGCGGAGGAGAGGATGGCAAAGAGAAAAGTAAGTTGGATGGAGGTGGTGGTGGTGATGGTAATGTTTTGCAATTTAAGCCTTGTTGTTTTGTGGGGGTTGTGCTTCAAAGTCAAGGCTGAAGACACGACGCCACTTCTAGATGAGGCCCCCATGACTTCTCCAGAATTTAAATAAAAGACTTACCGTAGTCCGGTTCCTTTTATGAATATCGTATCTGTACTCAAATTATAATATTACAAATTAAAGCGGACGAGACAAAAAAAAAGTCAATTCTTCTTTTTCTTAATGGGGTGAATACGAGAAAAGAAAAAGATTGTCTAAGTATATTTGTTGGATCGCTCATGAACACTAAGAGGGGAGAATTAGTGTTTATAACTTTTTTGCCCTTTCTCATTGTAAGCGGAAGCGTACTGTATCTCAGCAGAGCGTTTTTCAGAATGAGATCTGCTTCGCTGTAACCGTTACGATTTTGCCGAGTAGGTTTTCATACGAGTGTTGCGCGATCGTAATAGACACAGTAATTTATAGTGGTTCGGTCTTAATCGACCTACGTCCACTTTCCACCAACGAGGTGATTCCACAACATAATATAATGGGTGTAAAGAGCCCTTGCACTAGGTGTTTGGTTTCTCACAAAGTGAGATTTAGAATCCTTTACAGCAGATGATCACTTTTGGGCAATGATCAGCTCCTTAAACAGTGGACGTCTTCTCGTTTCCAGCAGAATGATACTTATACTCAGCAGTTGGTAGCTCAATGGATTCCACACAGAATGTTGTCACTCAGACATAAGCCTGTCTATCAAAGCACACAGACAACATTATGTTAGAATATAAATCCTCAGATAATAATCCTTAAAGTGACAGAAAGACTTCTCAGAGAGCTGCTTGTTTCTAATTCACAGTAGAGGATTGCTTCAGCACTTTGTCGTACAGTAGAGGATTTCCACACAGATCTTGTCTCTCCTTAAGATGAGCCTGTAATTGCATAAGAGACAACCACGAAATTGATCACACAGATCACCACAAAGACCACTAAGATAAGGTATCCGTCCTACACTCAGTTCGGATGCGCACGGTTACCACAGCCGTGACTCATTGCACTGCACACCCAGTGCCTAGGGTGGAATTTTCAACTCCGGCGGCTTCCACGCAACCTGCTCTACTGTCCGTCAGCAGGAGTTCGAGACTTCTGCACCACACCCCTGTGCTCGGGAGGACCTCTTTCCACTCCGGCGGTGTTCCCAACTCCTGCTCTACCTTGCAGACACGAGACTTCTGGCGCGCACCCGCAAGTGCTTGTCTAACTGCTTAATCTCTGTAGGTTCGAGACTTCCCTGCGAAGAGACACGACAAGAACGACTTCTTGCCGATGGGTTAACAATTGGTTACTGAATTCAGAACAGGTATTCACTTAGCTTCCCTCAGACGATTCGCCAGCCGCTCGTTGAACGCACTGAGGACACCTCAGCCCGTTGACACTCTCACACGCAGCTTGCAAGAGAAAGAACCAGGGGACACTTATCACCTTTCGCTCTCCGTCGATGCACAAAGCTTACTTAGACCACTTAGACCAGTCAGACCACTCAGACGCCCAAAGGCAATGAGATATGTTGTCCCTAGTCTGATTATAATGGAGAAAGAGGCACAGAGGATGTCCAGGCAATCTTCGAGATTTGTTGCCAAAACTGGCAGCCACAACTCATCAACGGTCTCCTCAACGGTTCGCTGTACCACAGAAGGAAAGTCCCCGACGGTTACTATCCTCAAATAAACTATTGTTATCCGAAACAAATTAATTGTTTCCAAGTCTTATAAACAAATCATCCTAAAGATGTTCTCATCTGATCGATAATTGAAATAAAATCATAAACAAACTTATCTGATTTATGATTTTATCCTATTACAGCGTAGGACTGCTGCAGAACAAAATATTTTGTTTCCAAGTATAAACTTGGTAACCCAATCTCTCAATATTTAGTTTCCTAAATGTATAAAATGAGATCAGACAACCATATTAATGAATTTGGACACTCAGACAAATAACCTGAGATAACCCAAAATAAAACGTGGGTATTGAAAATTTGTTTCCATATTCAATATGTATACGTAATGTCACAGCAACAATTGTAACACAGCAACATATAACAGTTACTATCTGTGGTTCAGCAACACATTGCTCAAGCTCATCACTAGGGATAAGCACGCAACTCCTGAAACATTACTTCTGACCATCAGTAACGCGTTGCTAAAGACAGAAGACTCTGTACTTTTCACTTTCTTATGACCAGGAGAGCTAGAATGCATACCATCCTTTAGACCAGCGAAAGGTCGCTTCATCCTAGTACGAGAAGCAATACCCAGAGAAGAGAGAACAGGAGGAGGATTATGTATAACAAAGCCAACCACCTCCACAGTGACATCCGCAGCAGGGGTCTTCTCCGCAGAAGAGTCATGTTCATCCACGGACTGGGTAGCACCAAGATCCTCAATGTCCTTTCTCTCATCATCAGAGAGTTCTAGATCCGGAGTGAGGGTGGTGTCCGCTTTGTCAGGAGACTCGGACGCGGCCGGTATAGACTTGGTAACCTCCTCTGGTGCAGCGGTTTCTTCCTCAACAGCGAGGGTTTTCTCCCCAGCAACTTCAGATTCACCAAAAACTGTGGCATCAACAGTTGAAGCCACATTTTCCTTAACAGGAACAGCAGCAGGTGTCTCCTTGCTCTCAGTGACCACCGGTGCAGGGGCATGCATCATCAGCATTGGGAGATTTTCCTTGTCAAGTGGTTTGGTAAGAATATCAGCAAGCAGTTGCCTAGTATTTACATGCTGAATCTCAACTTTCCCACTTTGTGCATTATCACGCAAGAAGTGATGTCTCAACTCGATATGCTTAGATCTCGAGTGATAGACAGGATTTCGTGATAAATTTGTTGCACTAGTGTTATCACACATTAATGGAATACTATTGAAATGAAGATCATAGTCTTCAAGTTGTTGTCGCATCCATAGTAACTGAGAACAGCAACTAGCTGCTGCAACGTATTCTGCCTCAGCTGTGGATAAAGCGAATGATGTCTGCTTCTTAGAGAACCAGGAAATTAACATGTTTCCCAATAATTGACAAGTACCAGAAGTACTTTTTCTATCTATGCGGCATCCAGCATAGTCCACATCTGAATATCCTACGGGATCCAGCAACGATCCCCTAGGATACCATAGACCTAAGCTAACAGTCCCTACGAGGTATTTAAAAATCCTCTTGACTGCAGCAAGATGTGACTCTTTTGGAGCAGACTGATATTTAGCGCATAAGCATATGCTAAACATGACATCAGGTCTCGAAGTAGTAAGATAGAGTAATGACCCTATCATGCTTCTGTATAGTTTGGAATCAATTTCCTTTCCACCTTCTTCTTTTTCAATTTTGGTATTGCTACCAATAGGAGTTGACAAAGGTTTAACATTCTCAAGCTCAAATTTCTTGAGCAGCTGTTTGCTGTACTTTTCTTGATGGATAAAAATTCCATCTTCAGTTTGCTTGATTTGGAGTCCAAGGAAGAAAGTAAGTTCTCTCATGAGACTCATTTCAAATTCTCCTTTCATAAAGTTAGAGAATTCAATGCATAGTTGTTCATTAGTTGAACCAAATATAATGTCGTCCACATATATTTTTAATCGACTAAAAGATCAGCATCCTGTTTTTTAAGAGACAAGGTTGTATCGATTTTTCCACGCTTATATCCCTTTGCTATAAGAAAGGAACTAAGCTTTTCGTACCATGCCATCGGAGCTTGCTTAAGCCCGTATAAAGCTTTAGATAGCTTGTAGACATGATTGTGAAATTTTGGATCAGTGAATCCAGGAGGATGTTCAACATAAACTTCTTCGTTTAGATCACCATTAAGGAATGCGCTTTTCACATCCATTTGAAATAGCTTGAAGTTATTATAGCAAGCATACGCTAGAAGTAAGCGTATTGCTTCAAGACGCGCCACGGGAGTGAACGTTTCATCATAATCGATACCTTCTTCTTGAGAGAAACCTTTTCCTACAAGTCTGGCTTTGTTTCTTACAACATTTTCAGACTCATCAAGTTTATTTCGATAAACCCATTTTGTTCCTATAATGGAACGATCATTAGGTGTAGGTACTAAGCTCCAAACTTTGTTTCTCTCAAATTGGTTCAATTCCTCTTGCATTGCGAGAATCCAGTTTGGATCATCAAGCGCATGATCAATGCCTTGAGGTTCCTTTTGAGAAATAAAAGCGGAGTGTTCACAGTACATACTTGTTGTATTTCGGTTCGCACTCTTGGTCAATAGGATGTCTTTTCTTATATAAAGAAGGAACACGATCATCTATTTGTATATCCTGGAAACCACCAGAAACATTTTCAGTGTGTGCAGCAGGCACTTGTTGTACATCTGCTACAGTGTTACCGTTCTGATTATTGTCAGTAATCGTTTACTGTGATGTTTCATTTGATACTGTTGTTGAGGATTGTGCTGCTGCTTCCACAGCATCTTCCTCCTGTGTCGGAGAATCATCAACTTTAACATTGATGAACTCTTCAACAGTCACAGTTCTTTTATTAAAGACTCTTATGCTTTGCTCGTGAGGGAGTATCCTAAGAATATGCCCTCATTAGATCGACCGTCAAACTTTTCGACGCCATCTTTAATGGGTCTCAAGATATAACACTTACTTCCAAATGGATGGAAGTATGAAATATTAGGCTTTCTGCCTTTATATAACTCATAGGGCATTTTACTTAAGGAGTACATTAAGTGAACTCGATTTGAGATATAGCATGCTGTGCTTACAGCCTCAGCGCAAAGATTTTTAGCAACCTCACTTTCTAGCAACATGATTCTCGCCATGTCCTGTAAGGTTCTATTCTTTCACTCTACAACTCCGTTTTGCTGTGGAGTGTATGGAGCAGAGAAATTATGGTTAATACCATATTCTTCACAAAATAAAGTGAAGTCATGGGTCTCAAATTCGGTACCATGATCCGTTCTTATGCTTCGTAGAGAAACACCTTTCTCATTTTGAAGTTGTTTGACTAAAGTTTCAAAGGTTGCAAACGTATCACTCTTCTGAGCTAAAAATTTAACCCAAGTGAATCTGGAAAAGTCATCTACCACAACTAATCCATAACGTTTACCTCATAGACTTTGAGTCTTTGTTGGACCAAATAAGTCTATATGAAGTAATTCAAGCGGTGCTTTGCTTGAAATCATATTTTTACTGTTAAAAGATACCTTTATTTGTTTGCAAATAGAGCAAGCTTTGCAAAACTTGTCATTGTCAAACTTGATTTTGGGCAATCCCTTAATAGCATCTTTTCTGGCAAGTTTGGACAGCAAGTCATAGTTTGCATGTCCCAACCTTCTATGCCATAAAGTAGCCTCGTCCTTAACAGTCAAGAGACAATTTTCTTCAGCAGAGACATTCTTAAAAGACAGGATATAGATGTTTTTCTTGCGTTCACCAATGAAGCAAGTAACACCATCCCGTGAAACGTTACACGTCCTTTCATCGAAACAAACATGATAACCTTTATCGTACAATTGACTGATACTAATCAAATTATGTTGGAGGCCTTTAACATAAAGAACTCCTTCAATGGTTAGGGAGTTAGGACAGAAAATGGTTCCTGTTCCTTTAACCATCCCTTTTCCATTATCACCAAAAGTGATAGCACCACCATCCTGGAAAACCAGTGTGGAGAATAAGGAGACATCTCCTGACAGTGCCTCGAGCAGCTGCTATCTAAGTACCATATATGGTCCTTAGCGATGGACTTGAAGCATCCCTGAAATAGAGAAAGAACTTAAGTAAGTCGTTGTTTCCAATTAACAATAGAACCATCAACTTTATAAGTAATGCCAAGCGTATCATTTCGCCTCACATGGCAATTTTTGATAAAATGATCCGGCTTTCTACAATAATAGCAAAGCCTAGGTAGCTTTTGAATAATATAATGAGAATCGTCATTCCTAACATGAGGAGGAATATATTTCCCATGATGTGAATGTTTCTCATTTTTTGAATCATGCATCTCATGTACGCATGAATCTATTTTGTTGTGCATATCACTGAGTTGCTGTTGCAGTTCCTCAATCTTTGATTTAGATTGAGAAAGTTACTTTACCGATTTCTTAACCTTTGCTGATAACTCTTCCTTAAGAGAAGCGCTCTCAGCACTCAAGAATTTATTCTCGTTCTTGAGAGCCTTATTGTTTGCGGTCAATAACTCAAGCTTGTCATAGAGTTCTGAGAAAAGGTTCTCAATATCTTCAGTAGATAGATCGGAGGTAGAGAAAGCATTTACCTTCTCAGTTTCAGCATCAGTTTGCGCCATATAGCAGATGTTTGTTGTTTCATCGTTCTGCTCTGATTCCACATCACTATCACTCCAAGATGACATCATGACATTTTTTTTATATTTTGAAGGTTTGCCCTTCTCATTTAAAAGTGGGCAATCTGGTCGCATATGACCAGGTTTGTTGCACTCATAGCACACGCCACCTTTACTTTGGTGTGATTTTGCATTCTTCTTTTTTGCATCTCGTTTTTCCTTGAAACGATTTTTGCGGAGATACTTCTTAAATTTCCTTGCAATAAGGAGATTTCATCCTCTGAATTGGATGAGGATTCATCCTCAGATTCATCGGAGGATTCAACACTCCCTTTAAATGCAACAACATTGGTCCTCTTATCTTCAGCAACCTTGTTCTCATTTTCGTAAGCAACGAGAGAACCAAGTAACTGTTGAAGACTTAAGCTCGTCAAATCTTTAGCTTCTTCAATTGCCGCCTTCTTGGCTTCCCAAGTTTTAGGCAATGAGCGAAGTATTTTTCTGACTAGCTCAGAATTGGAAATGGTTTTACCAAGAGATTCCATGGCATTAGTGATTTCGGTGAGTCTATCAAACATTTGATTTATTGACTCATCCTTTTTCATCTTGAATGCTTCGTATTGAGTTACTAATGCATTCACTTTGGATTCCTTGACTTGTTCTGTTCCATCATAGATCAAAGCAAGTCTATCCCACATTTCTTCCGTCGTCTTACAAGTAGAGACGCGATTGAACTCATTTCCAGCAAGAGCGTACACTAAGTAGTGCCTTGCTTTAGTGTTCAGCGAGATAATTCTCTTCCTTTCAAATTCATGCCGAGAGTCGCTAGGATTAGATGGAGGAATTACGACATCTCCTTCCATTATAATCTGCCGGCAATCGGCTTCTTTTGCTCCTATGAACAACTCCATTCTCATTTTCCAATATGAGAAGTGTTGTCCTGCAAAGAGCGAAGGACGTTCGGTCGAATGACCAGTAGTTAAGAGCATTGACATTCTGCTCAGTACTCAGCAGCACCTTACTTTGCTTAATGCAAGACTTTCAGCAACAAGCTGTTTTGATCCATAGGTTCAGCAACAAAGTTCTGTACTAGCAATCACACAGAAAGCTTTCCAGCAAACCCGCTCTGATACAAATTGTTGGATCGCTCAGGAATACTAAGAGATGGGTGAATTAATGTTTATAACTTTTTCGCCCTTTCTCAATGTAAGCGGAAGCGTACTGTATCTCAGCAGAGCATTTCTCAGAATGAAATCTGCTTCGCTGTAACCGTTACGATTTTGTCGAGTAGGTTTTTGTACGAGTGTTGCGCGATCGAAATGGACACAATAATTTATAGTGGTTCGGTCTTAATCGACCTACGTCTACTTTCAACCAACGAGGTGATTCCACTATATAATATAATGGGTGCAAAGAGCCCTTGCACTAGGCGTTTGGTTTCTCACAAAGTGAGATTTAGAATCCTTTACAGCAAATGATCACTTCTGGGCAACGATCAGCTCCTAACACAGTGGACATCTTCTCGTTTCCAGCAGAATGATACTTATACTCAGTAGTTGGTAGCTTAATGGATTCCACACAGAACGTTGTCACTCAGACGTAAGCCTATCTATCAAAGCCCACAGACAATGTTATGTTCGAGTATAAATCCTCAGATAATAATTCTTAAAGTGACAGAAAGACTTCTCAGAGAGCAGCTCGTTTCTGATTCACAGTAGAGGATTGCTTCAGCACTTTGTCGTTTAGTAAAGGATTTCCACACAGATCTTGTCTCTCCTTAAGATGAGCCTATAATTGCATAGGAGACAACCATGAAGTTGATCACACAGATCACCACAAAGACCACAAAGAGAAGAACCACAAGACCACAAAGATAACCACAAAGACCACTAAGATAAGGTATCCGTCCTACACTCAGTTCGGACGTGCACGGTTACCACAGCCGTGACTCATTGCACTGCACACCCAGTGCCTAGGGTGGAATTTCCAACTCCGGCGGCTTCCACGCAACCTGCTCCACTGTCCGTCAGCAGGAGTTCGAGACTTCTACACCGCGCCCCTGTGCTTGGGAGGACCTCTTTCCACTCCGGCGGCGTTCCCAACTCCTGCTCTACCCTGCAGACAAAAGGCTTCTGGCGCGCACCCGCAAGTGCGTGTCTAACTGCTCAAACTCCGTAGGTTCGAGACTTCGCTGCGAAGAGACACGACAAGAACGGCTTCTTGCTGATGGGTTAGCAACTGGTTACCGAATTCAGAACATGTATTAACTTAGTTTCCCTCAGACGATTCGCCAGCCGCTCGTTGAACGCACCGAGGACACTTAGTCCCTCTCATGACGATCAAAGGGTCTGACCTCAGCCCGTTGACACTCTCACACGCAGTTTGCAATAGAAAGAACCCGGAGAGACTTAGCACCTTCCGCTCTCCGTCGATGCACAAAGCTCACTTAAACCACTTAGACCAGTCAGACCACTCAGACGCCCAAAGGCAATGAGATATGTCGTCCCTAATCTGATTATAATGGAGAAAGTGGCACAGAGGACGTCCAGGCAATCTTCGAGATTTGTTGCCAAAACTGGCAGACAGGACTCAGCAACGGTCTGCTCAACAGTTCGTTGTACCATAGAAGGAGAGTCCCCAATGGTAACTATCCTCAAATAAACTATTGTTATCCGAAACAAATTAATTGTTTCCAAGTCTTATAAACAAATCATCCTAAAGATGTTCTTGTCTGATCTATAATTGAGATAAGATCATAAACAAACTTATCTGATTTATGATTTTATCCTATTACAGCATAGGACTGCTGCAGAACAAAATATTTTGTTTCCAAGTATAAACTTGGCCAATCTCTCAATATTTAGTTTCCTAAATGTATAAAATGAGATCATATAACCATATTAATTGAATTTGGACACTCAGACGAATAATCTGAGATAACCGAAAATAAAACGTGGGTATTGAAAATTTGTTTCCATATTTTCAATATGTATACATAATGTCACAGCAACAACTGTAACGCAGCAATATATAACAGTTACTAGCTGTCGTTCAGCAACACATTGCTCAAGCTCATCACTAGGGATAAGCACGCAACTCGTGAAACATTACTTCTGATCATCAGTAGCGCGCTGCTTAAGTTCATCATCAAAACCAGGGTAACAATATTGAAAGGAAATCCTTAGAAGCCGCCGCTTAGGACTTTTTTTTTTAAATATAATTAGTTGTATGTTTTACTTTCTTGGCGGATGAAAATGGCTATTCTAAGTGCATCCTTTAATAATTGATAAATATTAAGAGATATGGTTTCGAACAAAAAGTCTTGCAATATATTATCTAAAAGCAAAATATGGCTTCATCTTTGAGCCAACTTTGTGTTTTGTCATTAATTTATTTTGTTATATAATTTTGTCACCAACTTTTGTTTCTATTTTGATTTTGCTCAATCTTGAATTTTGTCGCGTGGAAGCCAAACAAGCCTTAATAGAAAATTTTCATTTATGGACTAAAAAAGAAAAAAACTTAGAAAAAATAGAAAACAATATTGAATCCTATCATATGTTATTTTATTTTAAAATTTCGATGGTCAGATCAAGTGAGTTGAAGGCCGAAACTAAATGATAGTTGCCGATGCTGTAAAAAAATATGTAAAATTAATGAATGTCGGATGATGACTCTCTTAAGAGGCCACTACTACGGGTAAAGTTATGAGGCGAAGGAATGAGAGCTTGAAACTCTACTTTTATATGACATGGGTCAGAGTATATTAAGGTCTTGTTTGGCTTTCGCTAAAAAAATTCAAGATTGGTCAAAATCAATATGAAAGCAAAAGTTTGTGACAAAATTATATAACAAACTAAAATGATGACAAAATAGAATGTTGGCTAAAAGTTGATGCCATAAACTTATATTTTGCCTTTTCTAAATGATAAGACAATTTGAGTAGCAGCGTTGCACACTATCACTACAAGAAAACACATAACTTCGGTGAGAATGTATAAAATATTATTCCCTTGTAGATAAAATCTCTCATCCTCCAGCCGAATCGATGTTGGCTCGAGTTGATCATATAATTGTCAATCAATTAACATTGAATATAAAACGTATAATTTGTCTAACATTAGACAATTTAAGATCAGTTTTCGAATGCACAAAATGAAATCATTTGTTTAAATGGAAATACCTTCCATTCGGATTAATTACATCATAATATAAATTATAATCACATGTAATTGAACCATTCTCAGAAAGGTGCCTTATTTATTTATCATTAATTATTTTACTTTTTTGCACATAAAATTATTAATGGTAAATTCTCATAAATTAATCAGTATAATAATATGAAATAAGGGACATGAACATTTAGACCATCGTTAATTACACTTAAGAGATCAGGAAAGACCGAGGAAACAATATCCTAATTATACTAAGGCTTTATTATGATAAAAGGGAAAGAAATGGACAGAAAAGTTGAAATGATGTGTGGAGAAAATTATCGGAATGGGTGTTTCTCGTTCCTTTCTCTCAATTCTATCTATATCATTCCTTTGTAAACAAAGCCATAGGGTAACCTATACTAGTGACAATGGACATGACACGATGTATCGAAATCAAATATTAAAGACCATTGGTCAATGTTCTTGATGAATGCGTCTAACAAATGTGATTTCATAAGTTTGCTTGTTATATAGTTATCTAACAGGTAACAAAAATAAATATTCATAGGTACTTTGTGCCAATTTGTGTGGCAACAATATTTTTTTGCCACGAGCCTTTCGGAAGATATGTGGATATGAGAGGAATAGATGCTAAATGAGGCCCGAAATGTGTGGAGTTTGTGAGCAGAGATATCAAGAAACACATCAAGAAAAGGCTGATGCGCAAAACTCTTGTCTGTCGAAGGACGTTGAAGCAAAGAGATTTGGAAGCCTGAAGACATGGAAACTACAAGGCTCGATTAGGTAGGGAAGTGGTAGAAGATCTGAAGACAGGAAAATTTAATCCAATCATGCAGGGAAAAATTGGAAGACTCGAGAGACAAATGAAGATTGTATAAAGTAATATTTCATTTTCATTGTTAGCGTATGTTTTTGATGTTATAAAATGTCATTCCTTTTTACTTTACAATACAACACAATATAACAACCATACAACAACAATACAACAAATAACACGTCACACAACATGGACAATAATACGTAATCAAGCTCTCTTGCTTTCTTCCATTCAGCTCCACCGATGGCACTCATAGGTGTTTCCACTTAAGGGTATCATTTCTTTACTTTTCTTAATGGCGACCGCACACACAAACCTACACAAAAGCCAATGTTCTAAGCCAAATATTTCTGACGTGTTACTTATGAGAGTCGACACGTATTTCGCGAGCACAATGGGAGACAACGATAAGAAACCGTGGTGTTAAAATCGGTGATACGACTCCTAACAACACAATCCTTAATAACAATACTAATATTCTACAAGACCAAGATAATGAGGAACCGAAGCAGACCTCTAAATTCTGATAGGAGACGGAGTTGTCGATTGTCGGACATACGCTCTAACTCTTGATGGAAAGGATTAACATTTTAGATAAAAAAAGTGACCTAAAAAAAACAGATCAAAAATCGGATGAACAACGTGATACGGAATCCGGAAGCCATAATAGAGGCACAAGGGAGCGGCATTGCCAGCATACACGATGAGTCCGTTGAATATCTACCACAAAGCCAAGAGGCACATAGGATGGGAATGAGCTCGCTAGGAGAGTTATACGCAATGAAAGCCTCCTCAAGGAAAAAATACAAGCCAGAGTAGATACATTGCCGAGTTTTTGGCCGCATACCAGGCAGACATTGTCGTTGAAGTCGACGTCGCTCGAGTATATCAAATGCCAACCCTTTAAAGGTTGAGGAGATTTTTGAGCTCATGCTATGGAACGGACGGATCCGTTTAAAGGTTGGACGTTGTATACCATGCTCAGAGTGCGAGAAATATGGGAATTACAATAAGTGGCATGATTCATTCACCCATGTCACTAAGGACTACATTACGTTTTTGAAACCTGGCACAAAATCTCATCAACATCCGCGAAACGAATGAGAAAACCTTTACTGGTTACACCCTTTTGTGAGGTATTTGAGATTATCGGCTCACTAGACGTGTAGAAGAACAAAGGGCGTAAGTTGCGACTGGGAAAACTATCATTCCCAACATGATGTGTAAGCGATTGATGGTCAAAGGAGCTTGACAATGCCCAGTCAACCTCAACGGAGTCCAACATGGGATATGTCGGTGGCACATAGATCTTTCGTATAATAGTTAGGGTGCTAAGTGGTATGATTAAATGGTCTCGAAGAGATGGCTACATAAATGGTAAATGGACCATCCAAATTTGATAGGAGAGAGCAGTCGTGATGAAGGAAGAATCGAAATGGTTTTAACACCTAGAGAGCTCTTTCACCAGGCAACGACCGACAATTATCTAAAATGCGGGAAGTCAGCTTTAATATATTCAACCCACTATAGTGCTTATAAGGAAGCCACCAATGGTGCCTGAAAAGGGGATTATTTACGTTGAAAAGGAACCAGTGAAAACAAAGGGCAAACTAAAGACACTCAATGTGGAAAATAATCTAAAAGACACTTCGCAGCATGGAAGACGCTCGATCCCAAAGATGACGTCAATGTCATCAAGAACGGCACCTCGACTGCCTAGTTCCTCACTACTAATATTCTTTGCTACAAGTCGAAGTCCATTGCTTCCCACAAAATCCTGATCTGGTAAATGTGTCAGCCCTGTTGCAACTAATACTTTATATTATTAGTCGATATGTCTACAGAAGGGACGATAACAAGTAATGTCACACAACTGCTTGCAGCTAAAACATAAAATTCCACTTAAAGAATATTAACCTTGACCTTGAACTAGCCAAAAGGTAATGAAGTGTAAGGCTATGACCTTCATATCCGGGACTTTATCCAAGTAAACAATCTTTCATCGTCATTTCCTCAACAACGATTTATTCGCATTCCTGACACACCGGTGGGTATGTGACCGATGGCTGTTGCAAAACCGTGCCCACATATACCCTTTGAGAATATTAGGAAGTAGATGAAGAGGCAAACGAAAACAACCAATGTGATGCGAAATTGATCGACTTGAGCGGCTTACTTAGACTTGAGATTGACTGGAGTGCGTAGATAGAACAACGAGCAACAACGACGCTTCGGAAGTGGTTGACTCAAGCGATAGGAGAGTCAACAAAGTAGTCAAGTGAAGCACCATTCATCGACGAGGAGCCAATCGATGAGAAATGTTAATCAGCAAAAGCCGTCGACGGAAGTTGTTGTGGTGGCTTAGCTTGTATCCATTGAGTGAAGCATTATCCATTGCCCAGATGGTAACTTAGCTTGTATCCCATTGTGGTGTCGTTCTACTTCATGTTCATCTACGGTGGTGTTGTTGTTGTGTTCGTATCTGTTCCGAGTAATAATCGTTCATCCTTGGTGGTGACATCGTTTGTATCAAGGGTGGGAGTGTCGTTTATCCCTTATTTTTCCTTGTCCCATCAAGTACTCGACTACACCCCAGTCGAGCTTCGAACTACTCAAGATTCGTTGGAGCAAAGCACCCATAATGGCTCTTTCCGATTTCAAGAATTTTTTTGGGTTGAGTGTTATGCCTCGGGCATTGACATTTGGGGAGTACATCTACACGAGGGCCGACCAATAGCCTACTTTAGCGAAAAGTTAGGAGGTGCTCGACTGAACTACCCCGCCAACGAGGAGTTCTACTTTATAATTCAATCCCTTGAGACATGGAGCCACTACCTACTAGTGAGGAGTTTGTCCTTCACACGAATCAAGATGTGTTAAATTACACCAATTGACAGATGAAGCTCAATCACAAGCATACAAAGTCAGTAGAATTTCTTTAGTCCTTCACATTTTTGTTGGAGCACAAGTTCGGTGATGAGAACATCGTGGCAGATGTATTATCTTGAAAGTCAACTCTAATGGCTGGAATATAATTCGTAGAGTGATTTCGACTTTGGAGGAGTACCTGGCATGCGTAGAGATGGCCAAGAGCCTTATAATCTAGTTAACGGTTTTATGTATCAAGGAGTCAAGCTATGCATTCCGCGAGGTTCACTTAGACAACTACTCATCCGATAAGTGCATGTAGGGGGACTTGCAAGGTATTTTGGAATCCATTAAGACTCTTGAGATGCTACATGAGCACTTCTATTAGGCCAAGATGGATAAGGACGTCAACCAGATGATTTCACGATGGGCCATCTACCAGCTCACAAAGAGTCATGTCTAACCACAAGGCTTATATACTCCATTACAAGTTGTTGATCGACCGTGGGAGCACGAGAATATGGACTTCATCCTAGGATTACCTTGCACCCAGCGTAAAAAGGATTCAAAATGGTAGTGGTGGATTAGTTCTCAAAGATGGCTCATTTCATTTTTTGTAGCAAGGTCGGCGACAGATCCCACAAATGCGGACCTCTACTTTCGAGAAATCGTTCGATTACATGGAGTACCGTTGACAGGCAAAAATCTCGGGCCTAATTATGAGAAGCCCATAAATTCTGGCAATTTTATGAGAAACCCACAAACCCATTTCGTTGACCCATATTAAGTCTATCAAGACCATGACAGAAATTTTGGGCCCATTTTACGAAGCCAACAGGTCCAGGGGTCATTAAGAGTGTTTACAAGCCCACCGTTGTGTTAGCCCGCCAGGGAAGTAATAAGTCTACGAAGCACCGTCGGGGTTAGAGTCTATGAAGACCAGAAAAGATCTTGACTCTGAGATTTTCGGAAAAACAGTTACGAGACCACGTTCCCATGATTTGAAATGATCTTCAGGTGGAGAAAATATGGGGATACGTCTCTAGTTATCTGATTTGATATAAAAAGGAAAAGCTGTTAAGTCTACGCGAGTCAAAACTGATCAGCGATGTGGATAAGAGCCATGTCCACCCGGATCAGGTTGTTATCGAGATTCTGGGGAGTTAGTTAAGAGGGCCACGACCTGAGAAAATATTCTGATTGAGGAAAATCTGGAACGTGGCACATATCCTAAGAACGTAATGATTTAGTATAAAAAGGGAGAAAATCTTTCTTAACAAAACACGACAAACATTCAAAGCCAATCAGTGTATTGATCGTCAACCCTTTTAGATTTTAGTTATCGAGCGTCCATACTAGGGTGAGCTCCTTGGGCCCTTGGTATTCCTTTCCATCGTCAGGGTGAGCAACCGTAGCCTTGACATCAAAACCCCGCCTACACTCCATCATCAAGGTGAGTAACCGTAGCCTTGACACCAAAATTTCGCCTACATTCCATTGTACGAGTGAGCAACCGTAACCTTGACAACCAATCTCCGCCTTAACTCCGTCACTTGGGTGAGCTCGTAGGGCCCTTAGTATCCACATTCCGTCAACACTCCGCCCAGAGATCAGATTCCACCGCACCAGTCCGCAAGTACAAGGCGTCGGCAGCAAGTCTACGGCGTGACCACCGTCTGCATCATCAATCTTTTTGTTTTTTCACGGCTGTAAGCATTTTTTTTTATTTGTAAGACAACGTCCGACATCATTTATTAACACAATTTATCTTTTCATTACTGGCGATCACATCCGAACCGCTGTGAGTGTTCGTGCCAAATATTCCTAACGTGATCTGTTTCCGACGCGAACACCTTTTTTGGCGACCACAGTGGGAGTCGAAGAAACCGACCATTTAGAATGGCAAAGAATACCAGTAGTTCAAACCCATTTGGAGATATGTCGAAAAATCTGTGAAATATCCGGAAAAATCTGCGAAATCTGCAGGTAACCATAGGCAGACATATGGACGGGATGCACGAGGAGAATATACGTAGTGCGACTCAGTTACAAGAGTTAATGGCTGAAATGTGGGAAATGATGAAAAATTTCATCACACCGACCTCTAATTCGGGAATGAGCGACCCTACTGATAAAGATAATTCTTTCATGAGAGACGCTCAGCGTGCGGTTACCGGGAAATGTGTTGTATCCTTCCAAGTCGATGATGTATGGGGAAATACCACTCAGGGCAATGCAGACGCCTATGCCGAGAAAGTGTCTCCCACTAGACCTTCTTCCTATCAGCCGCCTGGTCCCAATAGACTGGAACAGCCCGTAGAGAAAGTTTCTATGCTAAACCCCATGTAGAAGAATCTGACTATAGAGCGAAATCATTGGTGAAACAAGTTGTACTAGATTACCATAGGAAAGACATGTCCCCCTATGAAAATTCATACTCTTAATATATAGATTGGGGATGGACTTGTGACGAGTCTACAAGAATAATCAGTCCTAGTCATATCTACGAAAACGATGAAGTAGACTGGGACGAGTATGCTCTTAGAGTCAATACAGTCAGGCAACCTAGCTCTTTTCTCCCGACACAAGTAGAAAACTTCATAGATAAGGACTACAAAGTAAATGGGTATGCGAATAATTACTCTAATAATGCTCATTCACGTCGACGTAGAGAGAGTTACTATACGAAACCTCTCATCGATGAGTATGTCCCCATTCCCAAACTTACCGTAGAGTATGTCAACAGAACGG
The DNA here is from genome assembly GCA_029817715.1 of Melastoma dodecandrum. Taxonomy (NCBI): domain Eukaryota; kingdom Viridiplantae; phylum Streptophyta; class Magnoliopsida; order Myrtales; family Melastomataceae; genus Melastoma; species Melastoma dodecandrum. The sequence continues at coordinate 249,813 of JARUPY010000596.1, read as the reverse complement.
AACCTCTCGTAACGGAGTATTTGCTCGTTCCAAAAACCCCCGTGGAGGAGTACGTGCTCATAACAAAATCTCCTATTGAGGTAGATGTCCCTAAAATAAAATCTTTTATTGCGGTTGTGCCCGTCAAGAAAAAACTCTTGTTAAGGACGGTGTTTTCAAAGCAGAACCTCTTGTACAAGAATACGCTCTCGAAGTAAAACCTCTAATCGAGGTATATGTTCCCATAGCAAACCCGTCGCCAGAGGTTGATAGAGTTATGCAGTTTTGTCCGCCAACCCTCAAAGATGTTTGGGTGCAAGTGGTAGAACAAATTATGCCTAATTTTGTGCCCGTAATTGACGTCCAAGCATTAAAGAATGAAATTGCAATTCATACTTTTCATACTTTCCAAACAGAGATTTACATCGTAGAGAATGACCATGAACTTCCGAAGCATGAACCATGGGCGCTTGGAGAAACAATAGTGGGCAACCCATTATTATGGTGCTACTTGCCCTTTGATTCGGGCTTTTTGCGGGGTGACACACGTTTAAATCAACAATCTCTCGCCCAACTGAACAAAGATTTCCAATTCACGTAACACTGGCGAATATCATGGGCTCACCGTCTCAACAAGATCGCGTACCTTGGCATGAAATTCCAACCCGTACGAGGATATAGAGTTTGGCACATACCATGGGATCACGCCATTTGGTGTCAGGTCTCAAATCTCCAATGTCTTCCATTTTTTTATGCTTGTTTATCTGTAATCCAAACCATTTCACAATGCTGGGTAAGGCTCTCAGCTAAGAACGTCTCACCCTAGGAAGGGGGCTTATGTTGACAAGGTAGAAATCTCGGGCCTAGTTATGAGAAGCCCGTAAATTCACTCAATTTTATGAGAAGCCCACAAAGCCATTACACTGACCCATATCTAGTCTGCCAAGACCATGATAGAAATTTTGGGCCCATTTTACGAAGCCCATATGTCCAAGGGTCATTAATAGTGTTTACAAGCCTACCGTTATGTGAACCCGTCAGGAAAGTAATACGTCGGGGTCAGAGTCTACGAAGACCAGAAAAGATCCTGACGACGAGATTTTAGGAAAAACAGTTACGGGGCCACGTTCTCATGATTTAAAACGATCTTCCGGTGGAGAAAATCTAGGGACACGCCAATAGTTCTCTGATTTGATATAAAAAAGAAAAGTTGTTAAGTTTACGCGAGTCAAAACTGATAAGCGATGTGCATAAGAGATATGTCTACTAGGTTCAGGTTGTTACTAAGATTCTGGGGAGTTAGTTAAGAGGGCCACGACCTGAAAAGATATTCTGATTGAGGAAAATCTGGAACGTAGCACGCATCCTAAGCACGTAAAGATTTAGTATAAAAAGGGAGAAAATCTTTCTTAACAAAACACGACAAACTTTCAAAGTCAATCAATGTATTGATCGTCAACCCTTTTAGATTTTAGTTATCAGGCGTCCAGATTGGGGTGAGCTCCTAGGGCCCTTGGTAATCCTTTCCATCGTCAGGGTGAGCAACTGTAGCCTTGACATCAAAACCCCACTTACACTCCATAGTCGGGGTGAGCAACCGTAGCCTTGACTCCAAAATTCCGCCTACATTCCATCGTTAGGGCGAGCATCCGTAACTTTAACAACCAATCACCGTCACAAGGTGTGCTCGTAGGGCCCTAATATCCAAATCCATCGCTACCTTCTCTACATTCCTTCCCTCCAGTGCGCAAGCACAAGGCGCTGACAGCAAGGCTACGACGTCACCACTATCCGCATGATCAATCTTTTTGTTTTTTCATGGCTGTAAGCTTTTTCTTTAATTTGCAAGACATCATTCGACATCATTTCTTAATACAATTCATCTTTTCATTACTGGCGACCACATCCGAACTACTGTGAGTGTTTGTGCCAAATATTCCCAACGTGATCCGTTTCGGACGCGAACCAGTTCCTTCATCGATGTCCGATCGAGATGTCAAGTTCTTGAGTTATTTCTGGAGGACACTCTAGCACAGACTCGACACGAAGCTCTTGTTTAACACAAGCCGTATTCCCTAACTGACAGACAAATTGAATCCGTAAATCGGACCACGGGTGATCACTACGAACGGTGGTATCCAAGAATAAAAAGGATTGAGACCTCAAGCTCGCCCAAGCAGAGTTCCCGTACAATTGAGCTCCACACTCGTTGACACGAACGTCGCCATTCGAGGTAGTGTATGGGATTAATCCTTGGTCGGGCCACTTTCTAATCCTCGATAGGGCTTCCTCGATTAAGATGGAACTCATCAAGTTATGGAAATGCTGGAGCTGCATAAGAAAGTTTACACTATTATTGAGCAACAAGATGAGAAATATCAATCTAAGGCTAATCGAGGTCAAAGAGTGAATATATTTGAACTAGGCGATCTAGTGTAGATTCACCTACGGAATGAGCAACCCTGCCAGCCGAAAGAACAAACTCATGATCAAAGCTGATGTACCTTTTCGTATGATTGAAAGGATAATAATAAAGCCCACAAGATTGACCTACCCACGAATATGGAATTTCGACAACCTTCAACGTACAAGATCTCTCTGTATGAGGAAGATGAAGACCCACCTTTTAGGAAACATTTGCTTCAGAAAAGATTGGATGATTAAAAACGGATCAACTTGAGCGGCAGACTTGGACTTGGGATTGACTTGAGTGCATTGATAGAGCGATGCATTGCCATGACCCTACTGGAGGTTGACTCAAGCGATAGGATAGTCCGCGAAGCACTATTCATCGATCATCCAACCGATGAGAAATGACAGTCAACAAGAGCGGTCGACGGAAGCTTTCGAGCGACGGGTACCGTTTGAATGGTCTCCTCTGACAATGCGTAATCTATGAACGGCGCTTGCTTCACCAACTTTTTGAGTCCGTACTTTTTTACACAAAAAAACCATATTGTTGGGAAATTTCTTGATTTCTTTCCTTTACCTTTTATTATATTTCCTTTAAGGACTTTTGCTTCCTTTTTTGTTTTCTTTTCTTATTTTTGGGCATTCTATATATGCTCTTTTCTAGGGAACGCGAAAAAAAATAATCTGAAATAACATATTTCAGAACTCTTTGAGTTTATTCATTCTCTTATCATTCGGTGCGTTTCAAGTGTGGCGAGATTATCCAAATATTCATTTTTTCGGTGGTGGCTTAGCTTGTATCTTGTTGTGGTTGCTTTCAACTTCCTATTCGTCTACGGTGGTGCTATTGTTGTATCCGTGACTGTTCTGAGTAGAGCTTGTTCTTCCTTGTTTGTGGCATCGCTTGTATCAAGGGTCGGCATGTCACTTATCCATTGTTTTTCTTTGTCCCGTCGAGTGAGTTCCATATCCGAGTTTGGCATCGTGGTTCGTTGTCGATCAACTGAACCATTCAACCACCCCTTCTCACATCATAATGAAAGATGGGCACGAAATAAATAAATAAATAAACGCAAAAGGAGGCAAATTAGACCCTCTGAGAAGGGTGTTGTCGAACGAAGGTGATATCAACTCCTGGACAAATTCGTTAAGGAGAGTGAAAGTAATATGTCTTTCTCTTTCGTATCAGGGAAAACTTTCCTCGAAATTTCCGTGAAGGGTTGCTAAAAGAGTCACAAACATCTCTCTGGAGACATATGGATCCATTACACATCTAGACGACAATCAATGAAGTTGTAGTCGGCCACGATTTGCTCGACAATGGAGCCACTGTCAATGTATTACTCCTGAAAGTATTCGAGTACATGTGGGATGACGTGGCTGGCCAAGAGAAGATAGACGTAAGGGTCAATGACTTAAACGGAATGACCTCACCTTGCTTGGGGATAATCCTTATCCGTTTGACAGTAGGGTCATGCTAAAAGAAGACGACATTTCGTACTCAATATAAAATCGTCTTTCAACGTGCTATTAGGAAGGACCAGTTGCATGGAGTCATCTCTTCTATGCCCCAAGATCTACAAATGCAGCAACATCCGATCAACCCGACTTGTTGGGGGAATAAACGATCAACGGAGACCAGAGACGTTAGTATTGACGAAGATTTAATCCCAATAGAGGACATACGAGCAGCGGACATAAGAGAAGTTGCATATAGCAGGAGTCATCTCTTCTATGCATCAAGATCTACAAATGCAGCAACATCCGATCAACCCGACTTGTTGGGGGAATAAACGATCAACGGAGACCAGAGACGTTAGTATTGATGAAGATTTAATCCCAATTGAGGACATACGAGCAGCGGACATAAGAGATGACACTACCGACGATAACATCGATCAATAAGACTTAACGGAGTTGTAACTCAAGACACTCCTCAACCCTCAGAAATTTGTTAATGGAGCGTGCACAAAGCGACATCGTGTTAGATGCATTAAGCCGTCATGATAATTATATGTGCTCTACAATAAAGATGGGCTCTGCTCCTTTGTCCCTCACAAGTGCCCTCGGATGCACATGTTAGTGTGTGCACATATGTCCCAAGACATTTTGTAATATATGTGAATAATTATTAATAAAGACAAGTATTTATTGTTTATTAATTACTTTTCTGCTCGTAATTAACTTTACGGTAAAGTCCCATAGATTGATTATTTGTCAATCTAAAATTGTCCTTGATCGGATAGATGTTTAGATGGGACATAAATATCTAGATCAACGTCGAGTATAACTTAGGTCGAGTTAGACCAAGGGATGGATGTTCAGGTTATACTAGGGGTGCCTAAGTTTATGGTACAGTGGACACGACCCGTTTATAGAGAATACCACATATTAAGCGTCATTGGTCACTTCTCTTGTTGAACGAGTGTAACTGATCTCCTGACTTGAAACCTCCATTTATTCTATGCGTGGAGTTGTTCACTTTGATGCCGTTAAAAGCAGTCTTTAATCGGATTGTGAGTAATACGGTTATTGGGTGTGCAGCGAAGCGTAGAGAGGATATTGTTGAGTCAATATAGGATTCATCGCTCTCTTGGATTAGAGAGTTGACATCATGGCCTCTTGATTGAGATATTAGTGATTTTAAACACACGACCGTGGAGGAATGTTTATCATTCAAGTTAAGATCTATTATATCTCAGAAATCAAGTAAAATGATTGATTCAGTGATGACACATAATGCCTTGAATTAATCGGGATGTTGGTGAGATGAAGATATTGAATTACACAGAAATCGGTTCATAGCTCTTTTGGTTCATGACCAATATTCTATAACGTTGGGTGACTGAAAACTGTTGCTAGATGGTTACCTCAGTCTGTGTATGGATGTACATTGCCTTCGTATATAAAACCTAGAGGGTCGCACGCAAAAGTACGTAAACACGGACATTGTTATTTAATTCTAATGGATATTACAAATTTATTCTGAAATATCGAAACCATAAAATTCTAATGTTGAATTTAATTTAGTAGAATGTGTCTAATTAACGGATAAAGTTTATAATAATATAATATTATAATTATTTAATCATTATATTATATTATTAATAATTATTATTATATTATTATAAAATCCTAAGTGTGACGTCAATCCTACATTCGTAGTGTTGGTATAGGATTGCACTAAGAAGGGGGGGGGGTTGAATTAGTGCCGTAAGAGTTATGACACTTTTTCGCTCACAGAAGCGTGGTTCTGTTAGGTCACAGAGGCTGGATCTGATAAACAGATTCCCAGTTCTGAGACAAGTTATCTTTTGTGTAAGACACAAAGATACAATGCCTACGTCTACTCTCCCAGCTCTCACCCAAGCAGGGCGTATTCATTATGATTGGAATGTGGGATTTTACAGATGCACACTTCTGCCAGAAATGTGACTAACAAATTGCACGTTATCACGTGTCTAACACAACCCGCACGCAACGTGTCTGACTCCGGCTCCTCACTGAGCCCAACGTGGCTTGACGGCTACCTCCTGCCCAACGAGGCTTAACGGCTACCTTCTGCCCAACGTGGCTTAACGGCTACCACCTGCCCAAACGTGGCTTGACGGCTACCACCTGCCCAAACGTGGCTTGACGGCTACCACCTGCCCTTGCACACAACCTGTGTGACTAAAAACCTGCACAAGACAAGATTAGCAACTACAGCACAAACTCTCTGCAGTTACAGAAGACGCTCTCTGTCAGCGGTGATCGGCTCGGTGAATGCACGATGGACGCTCTCAGCTTTTGCAACGGTGAAGGCACAAGGATTCTAGTAAGCTTTTGGTAGAACGACGACTTGGAATCGTTGCTTCACACTTGCACTTAAGCTTGTCCGTAGAACGAAGTTTCCCAATCAATCCCAACGGCTAGTTGATTCACTTGCCATATTCTCCATGATTTAATCCTATGGGAAAATTTCCAAAAGCATAAAGCATTACCCTTAGTTACGTTAGATAATAATTAAACAAAGTGATCGCTCAATAAGAGATAACGACTTCTGCTCAGAAGCTGTTTGCTGCGACAGCAGAACCAGCACTCTTTCTCATACGAATTTGGCATTGGGATTATAAGTTTCCATAATATGAAAACATTCCCTTCGTAGAATTATTCTCACCATATAGGGAGATCATAACCTGAAAAGGTCATTGCCAAATTACGTAAACATAAGATCACGTTAGTTAAGGAAATAAATATTTCCAAATAACTTAAGGTCCAAAGATGAACCTAGACGTGATCCTGTGTGAGATAAATATCTCACGTGCTCGCATATAGGACAATCTCCAAGAAGGAAATCGTCACTCACAGAAATACCATTCTGTAAACCATAGCAAGTACTCCAGCAAGGAGAGTTATAGCAACTGTGACACAGATGCTCATCTCTGTAACAGAGATAGTGGATTCGATAGTAGATCTTATCCTCAGAACTCCATTTCTGATGGCTAGATCGTTTCCCCTGTTGAAGTACTCCACATAAACTCTTTTATGTATAGCACGAATGACAGAGACCAGCTTCTACACCCGAAGACCTGTTCTTCTGTACACTTAAATAACACATTAGCAATACATAACCTTTGTCATCATCAAAACCAAATTATATCAACAATCTCCCCCTTTTTGATGATGTCAAAACCATGCTCATCTGGAGAGTAATGATTAAAGGGTTTTAATGGTCTTACAGATTTCCTTGTTGCGAGATGGTTGATACAGAAGCTCCTTTCTGTAATAACTCCCCCTGAATCTAAGCGGATTAATTTCGATCGAAATTATTGCTTGCTCAGATCAGTGATCGAGATTAGTTAATGTTCATTAACCAAATCGATTAGAGCATTTATATGATTTGATCAAATCGACGGTCATGATTGCAATACCATGCATTATAGACAGAAGTACTATTCTGTCATGGCTCCCCCTGAACAGGTGAGTAGTTCTAAGATGACCCTTTTTAATCAGAGCTCAGAACGTCACACAGAAGTGATACTCTGACCAGAGTATAAGCAGAGAAAGTTCTCTGACTCCCCATGAGTTTAAGCAGTTCTGCTCAAACCCAAGTTGATCTCAACCAGAAGCATCGTTCTGGCGAGGAATTTCTCAAAGCAGAAAATAATTCTGCTGAGACCTGCATTACACTGAGGAAATCTCCTCAGCGTCTTCATGACCTGCAAACAGAGAAACACAGAACACAACACCTGTCCTAAAAACTAAAAATTCACCTGTCCTAAAAACTAAAAAAAAAATTCTCCAGGGAGCTAGCTACTTCTCCACCTTTTTGCATCATCAAAGAAGTCATATATCAAAAACATATGTCATGAACAAGTTTCAAATCACAAACATGCAGGAAATTCAAAAGAGTGAGTTTTAAAACAACAGATCCAGAGTTTATCAGTTTTCAGAAGCCGGATTCTGAAAGGACTGGTCAGTCACTTTCTTCTGCAGAAGGAGAGGAGGATGCATCATCCTTGCCCTTGATATATGCCGCGAGATCAGCAAGATCTACAAGCAGCTTCGTAATCAGGGTCTTAATCTCCTTTTGCTGAGCAATGCACTTATCCAATTTGCGTGACTTTTTCGGATTAGCAGAAGTGGACGCCTCAGAAGTATGCTTCTGTTTGGTATCAATCTTCTTCTGCTTGCTGGTGTCAGCCCGAGTCTTATGCTTGGAGGGTGCAGCAACTCTTTTCTCTTTGAAGGATGGCTCCTCCTTGCTCCTCTTTGGAACCCATTCTGACCCTGTAAAGACAAACCCCATATGATCAAGTGTCGTACCGTCAAAAGGCTCGACATGGATGGTGTCCTGATTACTCTTGGGAGTTATATCACAAGAGTAAGTCTGCAGGAGCTTCATGATGATATGGCCATAGGGTAGTCCTCTATCAGGCAGAGTTGCACATCTCTCCATGTGCTCAAAGATGATCGATCCAAGATTGACAGGAAGTCCCTCCAGCAGATGCACCATCATGGTGGCGTCCTTCGTGATGATACTGTCTGTGCTCCCAGTCCGGGGGTAGAGGCAGTACATAACAGCACGGTGGAGGATGCGCAGTTCTAGAGGCAGCTTCGTGCTCTCCAGGTATACGCTGGACTTTGTTGGCCTTTCGGCCCCTGTTATCCTGCGATACGCCGATGATTTGGATATCTCCATGGGCTGGAGCTGAGAGTGGTATCTTGCACTGAACGCCCTGCATACATCAAGTAGAGAGAAAACATAGATGTTCTCCTCTATTACCACCTTTATGTACTTGATCATCTTGTTCACCCTGTGAAAGGTGATGTGGCTGTAGAATTCTCTAACCAAGGAGGCAGAGACAGGGCTTCTGTGCTCACAGAAGTTAACCAGAGAGAGCTCTCGGAAAAGAGTTTCTAATTGCCCAAGAGAGTGCTCAGAGAAGAAGCTGAATCTGATGAATCGGCAGGGTACGATTTTCCTATCCTCAAGATCTCTAGCAGGAGACTCAGAAGAATCTAACACAGCCTGAATTTCCTCAGCAGAAACGATCTCCCCAATTTCAGGAGTAAAGGTCAGAGGAGTACCTCTTCGCTTTTTGTTCTCCTTCTGCGGTTCCGCAGACGGGCGTTTCTGTGCCATTCCTTTCTCCTGGGCCGCGACCGCAGGAGGGTTCACAGCCTGTTCCCCAGCATTAGACGAAGTTGGGGCCAACTTCTGCTTCGGAAGGGGAGGAGGAGGAGGCAGAGTCTCAGTGTAGGGCATGATAGCCAGGGGTGGAGACTCAAGAGGAGGGCTTTCGCTCTGAGGTACAGGGACCTCTTTCTCAGCTTGTCCTTGTGGAGAAATCACCATGTCCTCAATTTCTGGCTCAGAAATTTTTGCTGCAGGAGGGTCCTCCTTTGCAGGTTCAGGAGGGTCCTCCTTTGTGAGTGGGTGGTTGACTTCTTGCTCTGCATTCAGAGCTTTGGAACTCTCGGGGGGAGAGTGCTGGGACACGGATTTAGTCTTCTTCGACGAGAGACTAGCGGTCTCAGAGTCGTTACCCTGTAATGAAGACTGGGTCTCCTGAGAGTCCCGATCGGACAGAGCCTAGCGGAGCGCCTTGGTTTGGCTTTTGCAGCGCGCATCTTCTTGGTTCGTGGTGCCATGAGGACAGAATGAGGCAAGGAAAAGGAGTTAGGGTTTTGGAGGAGAGGATGAAGAGAGGTCGGAGGAGAAACGTGGGGGAGAGAAAAATGGGTTTCTGAGATGGAGGGAAGACGTGTGTGTGTACAAAGATGCTTTGAAAGGGAGAAAATAAATAAGAAAAGATTTTGGCAGGGAAGTCTTAAGAAAATTTTTAAAACAGGAAATAATAAAATTGGAAATAATTTTTGAAAATCATATTTTTCACCAAATCAAATATGCACACGATAAGGATCAATCAGATCCATTTAGAGGGGATAACAAATCCCTAATTCCATTCGCAATTTTGAGAACTTCTCAAAATTTAATGGTTTTGTGAAGATATCACAGAGCTGTGTTTCTGTGCTCACATATTCCACAGCAATAGAACCATTTTGGACATGATCTCGAATGAAATGATGTCTTAGTTCTATATGTTTAGACCTTGAATGCTGAACAGGATTCTTGGTCAAATTTATGGCACTGGTGTTATCACACCGTATTGGAATATTGTCAAACTTGAAACCGTAGTCCTCAAGTTGTTGACGCATCCATAGAAGCTGTGCACAGCAGCTTGCTGCTGCAACATATTCTGCCTCTGCTGTTGATAATGCAACAGAAGCTTGCTTCTTTGAGTGCCAGGATATGAGCATATCTCCAAGCAATTGGCAGGTTCCAGAAGTACTCTTCCGATCGATTTTACAACCAGCAAAGTCTGCATCGGAGTACCCTATAAGATCAAATGATGATCTCTTGGAATACCAGAGCCCTAGGTTTGTAGTCCCAGAAAGATATCGAAATATCCTTTTAACATGTGTTAAATGGGACTCCTTTGGTGCTGATTGGTATCTAGCACAAAGGCAGACGCTGAACAGAATGTCAGGCCTGGAAGCAGTAAGGTACAATAAGGATCCTATCATACTTCTGTAGAGGCTAGGATCTGCATTCTTTCCTGATTCGTCTTTCTCCACAATAGCATTTGTGCTCATGGGAGTAGACAAGTGTTTTGAGTTGGTCAACTCATATTTCTTCAGAAGTTGTTTAATGTACTTTTCCTGATGGATGAAAGTACCTTCTGAAGTTTGGCGAATCTGTAAGCCCAGAAAGAATGTTAATTCTCCCACCATGCTCATTTCAAATTCACCCTTCATGAGTTCTGCGAACTCATTACATAAGGTATTGTTCGTAGATCCGAAGATGATGTCATCTACGTAGATCTGAACAATCAGAAGCTCGGTTCCGTGCTTCTTTAGGAAAAGAGTTGTGTCAACCTTTCCCTTTCTATAGCCCTTTTCAATAAGAAATTGGCTCAGCCTTTCATACCAAGCTCTGGGAGCTTGTTTCAAGCCATATAAAGCTTTATCAAGCTTATAAACATGATCATGTTTCTTAGGATCCTCAAATCCCGGAGGTTGGTCTACGTAGACTTCCTCCTTGATCTCACCATTCAGGAAGGCGCTTTTCACGTCCATCTGAAATAGTTTGAAATCATTAAAACACGCATAAGCTAACAGAAGTCTGATAGCTTCTAGGCGTGCCACAGGAGCGTAAGTCTCATCATAGTCAATCCCTTCTGATTGAGAGTACCCTTTGGCCACGAGTCTGGCCTTGTTCCTGACCACAGAGCCTGATTCATCAAGCTTATTGCGGAAGACCCACTTGGTTCCAACAACAGAACGATCCTTCGGTCTCTGAACAAGCGTCCAGACCTTGTTTCGTTCGAATTGATTGAGCTCTTCTTGCATGGCAATGATCCAATTAGGATCTGCAAGAGCTTCATCAATGCTTGTTGGTTCCTTTTGGGAGAGGAATGCAGAATGTTCACAGAAGAGATTCACAGAACGTCTCGTCTGTATTCCTTTCTGTACATCCCCAATGACTTGCTCCATGGGGTGTCTTTTCTTGTACAGAGTGGGCACTCTGTCCAAGAGATTCTTATCAGAATCATTATCCTCTGAGGGGCCCTCAGAGTTTGCATCCTGTCCAATGACGGACTGGATTTGTACAGAATTAGTCTTAAGAGGGACAGCGCTCTCTTTCTGTACTTCAGCAGCAGGCAGCTGCATACTTGGCCTGTCAGATAAGACAGATTCCTCTGTGTATTGAGAGTCATTAATGATGACATTAATAGATTCCTCAACAACAAGAGTTCTTTTGTTGAAAACTCGATATGCTTTGCTTGATTCAGAATAGCCAAGGAAAACTCCTTCATCTGATCTAGCATCGAATTTACCAACATTCTCCTTAGGAAGCCTTAGTATGTAACAAGGACTTCCAAAGGGATGGAAATATGAGATGTTAGGGACTTTGCCCTTGTACAACTCATAAGGAGTTTTGTCAAGTGTCTTTCGTGCAAGTACACGGTTAGACACATAACATGCTGTGTTAATCGCCTCAGCCCACAAATTCTGTGGAATCTTGCTTTCACACATCATCATTCTGGCCATATCAAGAAGAGTTCGATTCATTCTCTCAGCAACTCCATTCTGTTGTGGAGTATAAGGAGCAGAGAATGTGTGTTCTATGCCATTCATGTCACAGAAGGACTTGAACTCATGGTTTACAAATTCTGTACCATGGTCAGTTCTTAAGCTTTTGAGAGAGGCTCCTCTCTCATTTTGCAGCTTTGTGACAAGGCTTTTGAACGCACCGAATGCATCACTCTTATGAGCCAAAAACCTTACCCAAGAATATCTTGAGTAATCGTCCACAACCACCATAGCATAGCGTCTGAGGCCCAGACTCTGTGTTCTGGTGGGACCAAACAGGTCCATGTGGAGAAGTTCAAGTGGTTTTGAGGTGGAAATATAACCTTTGCTTTTAAAAGAAGCTTTGGTTTGTTTTCCCAAAGAACAAGCTTCACAGAAGCTGTTCTCTTCAAAAGAGAGCTTCGGTAAACCTCGTACCAGCTTCCTTTTGGCAATCTTAGACAATAATTGGAAATTGATGTGTCCCAATTTCCTATGCCAAAGATTTGTTTCATCCTTGTAAGAAACAAGGCATTTCTCAGAAGACAAGAGGTTGTCTTGAGAAACGATGTAGACGTTCTTTCTTCGTTCAGCAACGTAACAGACGGATCCGTCTGTGGAATCAGAACATCCTTCTGCGTTAAAGGTTATTTGATAACCCTTATCACAGAGTTGGCTCACACTTAATAGACTATGTTTTAATCCTGCAACAAGCAGAACATCGTCTATTTGCATTGTTTGTGAACTACCGATAGTTCCAATGCCTTTGATGTAGCCTTTGCTATCATCGCCAAATGTCACAGAACCACCGTTCTGTAACTTCAAACTTGAAAACTTAGAAGGATCCAGCGTCATGTGGCGTGAGCACCCACTGTCCAGGTACCACTCATCCTTCCTGGCTTTAGTTTTCAAGTGTACCTGCGATTAAGAACAAGTTAGGTTACAACAGGAACCCACCTTAAGCCGGTTCCATAGGATTGTGATTTGTTCCGTGAGAGAATCGCGTTGGTTATGCTTATAGACTTCTTGATCTGACATTGTCCGATCATATGTCCAAGCATGCCACAATAGTGACAGGATTTAACCTTTTCTGTCGGTCCGACAAGGTTTTTAATCCTAGATTTGTTATGCTTCTGCTCAGAAGTATAACATTTCACAGATTCAGATTTCTGTGGCACCACAGACTTCTGTTTCTGTGCAACTTTGGGACTTATCACAGAACATGCGTTCTGTGTCACATAGCATACATTATCTGAACATTCAGATTTGTTTCTGTGACAATTGTGAGACTGACATTCAGGTAATAAACCTCTGTTAGACTCATCTAGTGGAAAAACCACTTTGTCACGAACGAGTAGCTCGTCCCATACCTCAGGAAGAGGTTCTCTGATCAGAGGAGATGCTTCTGTGCAGAAGATCTCAGCATCCTTTTTCAAGGCAATCTTTTCTCTGTGCAGAGAAGTGAGTTGTGATTGCAGAACCTTGTTCTGCTTTTTCACCGAGCGATATTTTGAGGATAGCTCTTTAACTCTCTCAAGGATTTCTGTCAGAAAACCTTTAAGATCATTAGAAGATAAATTAGACATAGATGTCGAGATTACCTCTTCATCTGAATCAGATTCTGATTTGGAATGAGCCATGTAGCAAAGGTTTGCCTTCTGCTCTTCTTCAGACTCAGATTCATTGTCCTCCTTATCGCTCTAAGCCAATAAGGCTCTTCTTCTGTTTCGAGAAGATTTTGACCTATCAGCCAACAGAGGACATTCATTCCTCATGTGTCCCAGTTTCTTACATTCGTAACATACTGGTCCCTTTTTGTCCTCTAAGTTAGAAGACTTGGGTTTAACACTTCGTTTGAAGCGTTTCTTGTAAAGGAGTTTGTTCAAACCCTTTACTAACAAGGAAAGCTCCTCATCAGTTTCTGCTTCTATATCATCTGATTCATCATCAGTAGAAGCTGATGCCTTAAAGGCAATAGATTTGGTCGTCTGCGGCACAGATGACCGTTTCTCTTCCTCGTAGGAGAGAAGAGAACCCATAAGCTGATACAGCCTAAGAGTTGTTAAATCTTTGGCTTCCTCAATAGCGGTCTTTTTAGCTTCCCAATTCATGGGTAAAGACCTGAGGACCTTTCTCACCATTTCAGCATTAGAATAATTTTTCCCAAGAAGGGCTAAGCTGTTGATGATTGTATTGAGTCTATCATACATTTCAGAGATAGACTCATCAGGCTTCATTTTGAAGGCCTCATACTGCTGGACCAGCAGATTTATTCGTGTCTCCTTGACTTGATCCGTCCCTTCATGGGTTAGAACAAGTCGATCCCAGATCTCTTTTGCTGTGGTACAGGCAGAGATCCGGTTGTACTCCATAGGAGATAGAGCACAGTGAAGAAAGTTGACAGCCATAGCATTCAGCTTGATGATTTCAACTTCCTGATCAGAAAGTGAAGTCGTGCTGCCATGCTCAACTTTCAGATCTTGTCCTCTGAGAAGCAGAGGACCATTTCGGATGATCCCTAAACACCTCGGTTCTCGGGATGCAATCCAGAACTCCATCCTGCTGCGCCAGCTGGAGAAGTTTTGTCCATGAAATAATGGTGGACTATTACTGTTGGAACCAACAGCGTGCCTATATCCCATTTGCATCCTATCGGATCTCTCAACAAGCGGTTAAGCTTTTATCGTTGAGGCTGCTCTGATACCAATTGTTGGTATAGGATTGCACTAAGAAGGGGGGGTTGAATTAGTGCCGTAAGAGTTATGACACTTTTTCGCTCACAGAAGCGTGGTTCTGTTAGGTCACAGAGGCTGGATCTGATAAACAGATTCCCAGTTCTGAGACAAGTTATCTTTTGTGTAAGACACAAAGATTTATAGTGGTTCGGCAAACAATGCCTACGTCCACTCTCCCAGCTCTCACCCAAGCAGGGCGTATTCACTATGATTGGAATGTGGGATTTTACAGATGCACACTTCTGCCAGAAATGTGACTAACAAATTGCACGTTATCACGTGTCTAACACAACCCGCACGCAACGTGTCTGACTCCGGCTCCTCACTGAGCCCAACGTGGCTTGACGGCTACCACCTGCCCAACGAGGCTTAACGGCTACCTCCTGCCCAACGTGGCTTAACGGCTACCACCTGCCCAAACGTGGCTTGACGGCTACCACCTGCCCTTGCACACAACCTGTGTGACTAACAACCTGCACAAGACAAGATTAGCAACTACAGCACAAACTCTCTGCAGTTACAGAAGACGCTCTCTGTCAGCGGTGATCGGCTCGGTGAATGCACGATGGACGCTCTCAGCTTTTGCAACGGTGAAGGCACAAGGATTCTAGTAAGCTTTTGGTAGAACGACGACTTGGAATCGTTGCTTCACACTTGCACTTAAGCTTGTCCGTAGAACGAAGTTTCCCAATCAATCCCAACGGCTAGTTGATTCACTTGCCATATTCTCCATGATTTAATCCTGTGGGAAAATTTCCAAAAGCATAAAGCATTACCCTTAGTTACGTTAGATAATAATTAAACAAAGTGATCGCTCAATAAGAGATAAAGACTTCTGCTCAGAAGCTGTTTGCTGCGACAGCAGAACCAGCACTCTTTCTCATACGAATTTGGCATTGGGATTATAAGTTTCCATAATATGAAAACATTCCCTTCGTAGAATTATTCTCACCATATAGGGAGATCATAACCTGAAAAGGTCATTGCCAAATTACGTAAACATAAGATCACGTTAGTTAAGGAAATAAATATTTCCAAATAACTTAAGGTCCAAAGATGAACCTAGACGTGATCCTGTGTGAGATAAATATCTCACGTGCTCGCATATAGGACAATCTCCAAGAAGGAAATCGTCACTCACAGAAATACCATTCTGTAAACCATAGCAAGTACTCCAGCAAGGAGAGTTATAGCAACTGTGACACAGATGCTCATCTCTGTAACAGAGATAGTGGATTCGATAGTAGATCTTATCCTCAGAACTCCATTTCTGATGGCTAGATCGTTTCCCCTGTTGAAGTACTCCACATAAACTCTTTTATGTATAGCACGAATGACAGAGACCAGCTTCTACACCCGAAGACCTGTTCTTCTGTACACTTAAATAACACATTAGCAATACATAACCTTTGTCATCATCAAAACCAAATTATATCAACAATCTCCCCCTTTTTGATGATGTCAAAACCATGCTCATCTGGAGAGTAATGATTAAAGGGTTTTAATGGTCTTACAGATTTCCTTGTTGCGAGATGGTTGATACAGAAGCTCCTTTCTGTAATAACTCCCCCTGAATCTAAGCGGATTAATTTCGATCGAAATTATTGCTTGCTCAGATCAGTGATCGAGATTAGTTAATGTTCATTAACCAAATCGATTAGAGCATTTATATGATTTGATCAAATCGACGGTCATGATTGCAATACCATGCATTATAGACAGAAGTACTATTCTGTCATGGCTCCCCCTGAACAGGTGAGTAGTTCTAAGATGACCCTTTTTAATCAGAGCTCAGAACGTCACACAGAAGTGATACTCTGACCAGAGTATAAGCAGAGAAAGTTCTCTGACTCCCCCTGAGTTTAAGCAGTTCTGCTCAAACCCAAGTTGATCTCAACCAGAAGCATCGTTCTGGCGAGGAATTTCTCAAAGCAGAAAATAATTCTGCTGAGACCTGCATTACACTGAGGAAATCTCCTCAGCGTCTTCATGACCTGCAAACAGAGAAACACAGAACACAACACCTGTCCTAAAAACTAAAAATTCACCTGTCCTAAAAACTAAAAAAAAAATTCTCCAGGGAGCTAGCTACTTCTCCCCCTTTTTGCATCATCAAAGAAGTCATATATCAAAAACATATGTCATGAACAAGTTTCAAATCACAAACATGCAGGAAATTCAAAAGAGTGAGTTTTAAAACAACAGATCCAGAGTTTATCAGTTTTCAGAAGCCGGATTCTGAAAGGACTGGTCAGTCACTTTCTTCTGCAGAAGGAGAGGAGGATGCATCATCCTTGCCCTTGATATATGCCGCGAGATCAGCAAGATCTACAAGCAGCTTCGTAATCAGGGTCTTAATCTCCTTTTGCTGAGCAATGCACTTATCCAATTTGCGTGACTTTTTCGGATTAGCAGAAGTGGACGCCTCAGAAGTATGCTTCTGTTTGGTATCAATCTTCTTCTGCTTGCTGGTGTCAGCCCGAGTTTTACGCTTGGAAGGTGCAATAACTCTTTTCTCTTTGAAGGATGGCTCCTCCTTGCTCCTCTTTGGAACCCATTCTGACCCTGTAAAGACAAACCCCATATGATCAAGTGTCGTACCGTCAAAAGGCTCGACATGGATGGTGTCCTGATTACTCTTGGGAGTTATATCACAAGAGTAAGTCTGCAGGAGCTTCATGATGATATGGCCATAGGGTAGTCCTCTATCAGGCAGAGTTGCACATCTCTCCATGTGCTCAAAGACGATCGATCCAAGATTGACAGGAAGTCCCCCCAGCAGGTGCACCATCATGGTGGCGTCCTTCGTGATGATACTGTATGTGCTCCCAGTCCGGGGGTAGAGGCAGTACATAACAGCACGGTGGAGGATGCGCAGTTCTAGAGGCAGCTTCGTGCTCTCCAGGTATACGCTGGACTTTGTTGGCCTTTCGGCCCCTGTTATCCTGCGATACGCCGATGATTTGGATATCTCCATGGGCTGGAGCTGAGAGTGGTATCTTGCACTGAACGCCCTGCATACATCAAGTAGAGAGAAAACATAGATGTTCTCCTCTATTACCACCTTTATGTACTTGATCATCTTGTTCACCCTGTGAAAGGTGATGTGGCTGTAGAATTCTCTAACCAAGGAGGCAGAGACAGGGCTTCTGTGCTCACAGAAGTTAACCAGAGAGAGCTCTCGGAAAAGAGTTTCTAATTGCCCAAGAGAGTGCTCAGAGAAGAAGCTGAATCTGATGAATCGGCAGGGTACGATTTTCCTATCCTCAAGATCTCTAGCAGGAGACTCAGAAGAATCTAACACAGCCTGAATTTCCTCAGCAGAAACGATCTCCCCAATTTCAGGAGTAAAGGTCAGAGGAGTACCTCTTCGCTTTTTGTTCTCCTTCTGCGGTTCCGCAGACGGGCGTTTCTGTGCCATTCCTTTCTCCTGGGCCGCGACCGCAGGAGGGTTCACAGCCTGTTCCCCAGCATTAGACGAAGTTGGGGCCAACTTCTGCTTCGGAAGGGGAGGAGGAGGAGGCAGAGTCTCAGTGTAGGGCATGATAGCCAGGGGTGGAGACTCAAGAGGAGGGCTTTCGCTCTGAGGTACAGGGACCTCTTTCTCAGCTTGTCCTTGTGGAGAAATCACCATGTTCTCAATTTCTGGCTCAGAAATTTTTGCTGCAGGAGGGTCCTCCTTTGTGAGTGGGTGGTTGACTTCTTGCTCTGCATTCAGAGCTTTGGAACTCTCGAGGGGAGAGTGCTGGGACACGGATTTAGTCTTCTTCGACGAGAGACTTGCGGTCTCAGAGTCGTTCCCCTGTAATGAAGACTGGGTCTCCTGAGAGTCCCGATCGGACAGATTTCCTTATTGCGAGATGGTTGATACAGAAGCTCCTTTCTATAGTAACTCCCCCTGAATCTAAGCGGATTAATTTCGATCGAAATTATTGCTTGCTCAGATCAGTGATCGAGATTAGTTAATATTCATTAACCAAATCGATTAGAGCATTTATATGATTTGATCAAATCGACGGTCATGATTGCAATACCATGCATTATAGACAGAAGTACTATTCTGTCATGGCTCCCCCTGAACAGGTGAGTAGTTCTAAGATGACCCTTTTTAATCAGAGCTCAGAACGTCACACAGAAGTGATACTCTGACCAGAGTATAAGCAGAGAAAGTTCTCTGACTCCCCCTGAGTTTAAGCAGTTCTGCTCAAACCCAAGTTGATCTCAACCAGAAGCATCGTTCTGGCGAGGAATTTCTCAAAGCAGAAAATAATTCTGCTGAGACCTGCATTACACTGAGGAAATCTCCTCAGCGTCTTCATGACCTTCAAACAGAGAAACATAGAACACAACACCTGTCCTAAAAACTAAAAATTCACCTGTCCTAAAAACTAAAAAAAAAATTCTCCAGGGAGCTAGCTACTTCTCCCACTTTTTGCATCATCAAAATTCACAATCTCCAAGAAGGAAATCGTCACTCACAGAAATACCATTCTGTAAACCATAGCAAGTACTCCAGCAAGGAGAGTTATACCATTCTGTAACAGAGATAGTGGATTCGATAGTAGATCTTATCCTCATAACTCCATTTCTGATGGCTAGATCGTTTCCCCTGTTGAAGTACTCCACATAAACTCTTTTATGTATTGCACGAATGACAGAGACCAGCTTCTACACCCGAAGACCTGTTCTTCTGTACACTTAAATAACACATTACCAATACATAACCTTTGTCATCATCAAAACCAAGTTATATCAACACGTAGCTTTGCTACGTGTGTGTTGATTGAATTAATTTCAATTGACAATTGTATTGACAGGACCCTGTGTATTAAGGAATCTCACGTTATAAATTGAAGCTTCGGCTTCCACAGACGAGTTAGTGAGTTCCTTCCGAAAAAAAAAAGAGTAGAAAAGCTTCCGAGAGTTACGAAGTCTCCAAGGACTAGCATTAATTGGAGATCGTCGTGTCCGTGTCTTGTGTGCGTAGATACTTCTAGAGGAGTCACGGTTGGGACCCTCGAAGACGGTCTAATCCGCAATATTCGTTGTTTTCAAACAACAAGGTACGAGTTATTAAACTTATTTACTATTCGATTTATACGTATCACATAGATCCGGGATGTGTTTCGGATAGTATTTTTCGAAATGAGCTTCTGCTGTGCCCGGTGAAAACCGTATAGCACATTGTATCTATTTAATAAATAAAAAGTTTTCCAACACCTCTGTTATAACATGTGACCCCCTAAGTGAAAGTAATCTGGGAACGAAAGAAGAACCCCATATTACATACCTCAGTTCTTCGTTAGACGAGGATATCGCAAAGATTATTAAGAGGCTGTTGTTCGATTACAAGAATTATTTCGCTTAGGACTACACCGGATGCCTGGCCTGGATTGAACTCAAGTTGTCGACAATTGAAGGCTTTAAGCAGTTTGAACAAAATCTCAGAAAGATCCTAAGATTACTTTTATGACAATGGACCCCTATTGGGATTGACCTTTCGAATAGTTGAGATTTATCTTCAGAATTCGTACTAGTTGTTAGATTGGATGGCTAACTGCAACCGACTCACTCTTCTTCGAAGTTGCGGCCGACTGTCGCTCAACTCTTGCCATTTCTTTGGAAACAAAGTATCCGGCGAGAGTGACATGGTCTGACGAAGCCCCACTTTCTTGTGCTTCTTCCTCAGTCCCTAAAGTGTGTATTGTGGTCGCATGATCGGGAAACCCGGAGTCACCCCAACAAGGATCTTTGTCTCCGCATCGGGTGGATATGTAAATTTCACTCGAATCCTAAGCTCTACCCTTTCTGCTGCAACGAAACCTATTTGGTCAAAGTACACAAAGGAAGCAAGAGAACACCAGTCCGGAAACTAACCGGGAAGGGAAGAAACCTCTTCGCTCAAGAGATCGGAAGTTACAAGAAGCATTGGCACAACGAAGGTGTTGACCACTATGACCTCCTTCTTGCTGAGAAAATATTCTACAGACGTAAAGTTTGACGTTGTCGACTGAAGAGTTGAAATCGGCACAGTCTCGAACTTTAACTTTTTTACAATTGTCGAAGCCAAATGGTATCATGGAAAAAGTTGAGAAAAGGAAGACGGAAATATGATAAACATACCTCGAGTCTTTGAGGCTTTGATCATCATCTTATGACCAAACATGGATTTGAGGCAAGCAAGGAAACCCGTTAAATTTGAAGTCCTAATCCCTACAGACATCCACGCGTCCCTCTTGCAGAGTTGACCATATTTTTGTCCAGTAGAGCCTAAAAGAATTGGTTCTCCTAGTTATGATGCCAATTGGGGCTCCCTGGTTCTACTAGGCTCAAAGTCAAAATCTCCCATACCACCGCCGCCTTGCTTCAGGAAAATGTATGCCCGACTGGACAAGGGATTGTTCATCGACTAGTGGAATGGGAGTTCTAGTGACTGAGCAACTCCGACCTGCTTGACAACTAGGTGAGGATTGTACATCTCAAAGATGTACACCCACGGGCATCTACAATGACTATGTTGTTGGAAGTGATCGAAGAGATCCATCACAAATCTACAGTTATCTTGTTGTCTCGCTTGCTCTCAGTTATCAAAGGCTTCGATACATCCACGAGCACCCAGGTCAGACTAATATTTGGACTGCGTTGCCTCAGAAAGAGCATAAGGGCAAACTTTTAGAGTGGACGGCTTAGACATTATCTTCAGAAAATAGAACCTAATCCATCGATATAATTACCACAACCGACCATCCATCAGACACGCTAGGAACTTGTCCAAGTTCTTTGTCACTACGAATAGAGAGAGATACAACGAATACAATAAGCAAGGACCAAAAGAGACCAGGGAATTAACCCTAACTAGATAGGAGCTCAACCCAACCATGAATTTCGTAAGATGATTGCCATTACAACATAATATATACTTGGACATTCACTCCAATTAGAACTTAAATTCTTTCCCAGTGACAGCTCGTCAACTTGAGGTATCGGTTGATGACACCTCCTGTCGTAGATTGAGAGTTGAAGCAAAATCGTTCTTTGCCCGTGGCATGGAACCACACGTGAGTAGCATGCGGGAAAGCCCCAGTAATAAAGCTAATATCCTGTAGAGTGATAGATACAAGACCTTGGGCACGATAGAAGCAATTTACCGTAGGGTCCCAAAAACTCAGGAAGGATAGCGCGAACTAAGGAGTTTGGTTAGATGCGAGAGGTGGATGCGCTCATCAGAGTATCAATACCTGAATACTTCCATTTACCCACCATCTCACAATCTCATGAAGACAACTAGCGTGCAAAGTCGGGGGTGAAGGGAAACAACGTAGATCCTTCATTCGCCTCCAAAGATAGCGAGCCCAACCTGGGTACAAAAGTACGGTCTTAGGGTTTGGTTGTCTCCAGGAAACGCCTTGTCCTCGCCGTCTAGGGCAGAGACAAAGGAAATGATTTCTTGGCTAGCATAAAAGGCGAGCGCATTAAAAGTGCCATCATCACCCACCTTATGGGACGATGCTCAAGGATCGACCTTGGGGTGGTGTTGAGGAGCCATGAAGGAACAAAAGACAAAAATCAAAGAATGTAGGCAAAAAAGGGAAAGTCATATCAGCCTCGGTCTCATACTAATACAAGTACGGTCGTTGCTTCGCCTGTACATCAGCCAACGTCATCTATTGAAGGTCTTAACTTGCTGATAATCAAGTAAGTGAGGCGACGAGGAGCACCGAGCGATGCGTCTCTTAGGCGACGAAAGGCAACCAGGCGACGAGCAACCCAAGAGACGCTACGATCTGACAGCTCGGGTCTAACAACTTGCTCCACAAGAGTCGCGCCTGCTCCACTACCCTGCTCTACTCTCTTTTCAGATCTTGTCGGGAGGAAATAATATATTTCATTTACTCATCTTCTGATCCTATCTTTTATTTTGTTTCCCTTATCTTTTATTTTGTTTCTTTTATTTTATTGTCTTTCCATGGGCAACCTATATAAGCTCTTGCATTGTAAGAGTTGAGAACAGAATATTCAGACTTTGAAAACCCAGATTAGACTTCTGTCTTTCTATCCGAAGGAGTGAATTCTCTTTTGCCTATATAAACCCTTGCATGGAGTAGAGTGTATCAACCGGTGGCGGTGTGTCTGTATCCTCCGTGTTGTTTCTCGCCCCCGTTCTTGTTTACGGTGGTGTGTCTGTGACCATGTGACGGACGAGTTTTATCCGTGTCATCTTTCAGCAGTCTCGACAAGAAGTTGTATGGGAATCTCAAGAAGTGTGAGTCCTTCCAACCCAATGTAGTATTCCTTGGTTTTGTAGTGTCAAGTGAAGAAATCAAGGTTGATGAAAGTAAGATCGAAGTGAACAAGGAATGGCCAGTGCCAAGGAGTTTCCACAACGTTCGTAGCTTCGACGGCTTAGCATCGTTCTACAGGAGATTCATTCGAGGTTTCTACTCGATCGGAGCCCCTCTCACCGAGTGTCTTAAATGAGAGAAGTTTCAGTGGTCTTCGGCTGTACAATCTAGTTTCGAGCGACTGAAAGAATCTCTAAGCGAAGCACCCGTTCTCGCCTTACCTGACTTTACGAGGATGTTCGAAGTCGAATGCGACGCATCTGGAGTTGGAATAGGAGGAGTGTTTATGCAAGAAGGGAGACCCATAACTTATTTCAGCGAGAAGCTTAATGGTGTAAAACTCAACTACCAACGTATGACAAGGAGTTCTCAGCTATCGTTCGAGTATTGGAGACGTGGAGCCACTACCTACTGCCTAAAGAGTTCGTGCTACACACCGACCATGAAGCTCTAAAATACATCAATGGTCAGCACAAGCTTAGTCGGCGACATGCGAAGTGGGTCGAATTTATTCAATCCTTCACCTTCATGCTCAAGCATATACCCGAAGCAAATAAGGTAGTTGTGGATGCCCTTTCGAGGAAGATGGTTTTGTTATCCGCAATGGAGATCTATTGGCTTCGAGTACTTGAAGAATCTATATAACGGCGACAGAGATTTTCGAGGAGTCTTCGCCCATTGTACCACTCAAGCGATTGATTGATTCCACCAGGTGGATGGATTTCTCTTTCGCGACTCTATGTTGTGCATTACCAGGAGTTCGACGCGAGAGCTACTCATTCAAGAAGTCCATAGAGGAGGAATCGTCGGACATTTTGGAGTCGACAAGACATTGTCGATGCTTTAGGAGAATTTCTATTGGCCTCAAATGGAGAAGCAAGTGAGGAGTCTTATCTCGAGATGTGCTATCTGCCACCAAGCGAAGAGCCGAGTCCAACCCCAATGATTGTATACTTCACTTCTAGCTCCTGAGCGACCATGGGAACATGTGAGTATGGATTTTGTATTGGGATTACCTAGGATGCATCCAAGGATTATTATGGTCGATAGATTCTCGAAGATGGCCCACTTCATTCCATGCCAGAAGACGGATGATGCAACCAACGTAGCAGATTTTTATTTTCGAGAAGTGCGGAGGTTGCATAGAGTACCCAAATCGATCGTATCAGTTCGCGACGTGAAGTTCCTAAGCTACTTTTGGAAGACATTGTGGCACAAGTTGGGAACTAATCTCGTCTTTAGCATGACGAACCATGGCTGCAATTCTACGAACATTGGTCTCGAATAACCAGAAGGAAGCTCGTGCTGAGTTCGCCTACAACAGAGCCCCGAGTTCAACAACCAAGTTTTGACCCTTTAAGGTCTATGGCCTCAATCCTATAATTCATGTCGATCTAATGCCTTTACCAAGTGTGAAGACAATTAGCCGAGATGCCGAAGAACGCGCTAAGGAGATGAGATTGCTCCATGAGAAGATTCGGGCTCAGATAGAGAAAGCTAACCTTCGATATCAGGAGAGAGCAAATTGCGGGAGGACGAAGGTTTTTCAGCCTGGAAATTTAGTGTGGATTCATCTGAGGAATGAACGATTCCCCACAAAGAGGAAAAACAAGCTGATGCCTCGAGCGGAAATACCTTTGAAGATCATCGAGCGCATCAACGACAACGCCTAAATGGTTGATCCCCCTGGAGAGTATGGAGCTTCTGCCACTTTCAATGTGAAGGATCTCATTCCATTCGAAGACAATTATCCAACGAGTTTGAGGACAAACTCTCTTCGACAAGGGAAGGATGATACAAGGACGGTCGTAGCTTCGCCCGCATCTGTCGCTTCGCCCACATCTTAGCCAACGTCGCCTATTGGAGGTGTTAACTTGCTAATCATCGAGTAAGCGAGGCGACGAGCAACCCAAGAGACGCTACGATCTGACGGCTCAAGTCTGACAACTTCCTCTCCAAGAGTCGCACCTGCTCCGCTATATTTTCATACCTTCTCGTGAGAAAATAATATATTTCATTTCATCATCTTCAGATCCTATCCTTTATTTTTGTTTCCCTTATCTTTTTCTTTATTGCCTTTCCATGGGCAGCCTATATAAGCCCTTGCATTGTAAGAGTTGAGAACAGATTATCCAGACTTTTAAAACCCAGATTAGACTTTTGTCTTTCTATCCGAATGAGTGGATTCACTTTCAACCTCGTTCTTCATTAGGTGGATTCCAAGTGTAGATTGAATGGGGTGTATCAATCGGTAGTGGTGTGTCTGTATCTTCCGTGTTGTTCCTCGCCCTTGTTCTTATTCATGGTGGTGTATCTATATCCGTGTGACAGACGAGTTCTATCCGAGTCTTCTTTTAGGGTGGTGTATCTGAATCCGTGGAGGTTGATCTCAACCTATCCTTTCAAACACAGCCATTCAGCCATCTTGTTTCATCTTCTACCATTCCGACCATTCCCGCGCCCCTCCATTCCGCACCCATAGTGACGTCCCTCTTCGTTTCGGTATTGGAATCATCTATTCCTTGCCATCTCCATATCACATACCCAACCATCTTCAAAAGACCTCTCCATGGAATCAAAGAAAAGAGTTTTCTCACCCAAGGTCGTTGATGCTTTAGAAAAGTATAAAGTTGGGGATATAGGCTATCATAGGTTTTTGAGTAGAAATATGGGTTGATGATCCCTAATAGGCATAACGGGAGAAGATTAGTCGTAACAATCGAAGATTGCTTCGGATACCCGCACACGATTAAAGTGACAACTTTAACTAATGGTTCGATATGGATTTGACCACTCGGGCGTTCAAATCGAGGTAAAAGAGAAATGTGCCTCATTTAAAAGGGGACTATATGTTAGGCAACAATAATTTAAGCCCACCGGCTTTTCAGAAGGTCTTGGATACGCCAGGAATTGACACCAAGTGAGTTCGAAAATGAATGGAGTCTTCAAGCGAAGTGATCAGGAAACACATCGAGTGAAGGCTAATGGGGGAAGTGCTCATCTGCCAGGACGTTGAGGGAAAGAGACTTGGAGACCTAAAGACGTGGAAGCTATAAGCCTCAATTAGGCAGGAAAGGATAGAAGATATGGAACTAATCTAATCGTACAATGAAATATTAAAAGACTCGAGATACATATGAAGAATGTGCAAAGTGATATTTCATTTCCATTATCAGCGTAGGTTTAGATATTATAAATATGCTTTCTTTTTTGTTTTACAATTCAACAACAAACCAACCATACGTCACGTTGTATATATAGTAGTTCTTAATCAAGCTCACTTGCTTTCTCGTGTTTAGCTCTACCGATGGTACTTGTAAATATTTCCTCTTAAGCGATTCATTTCGTTTAATTTTTTTTCTTTTCTTTACGACGAACACACAAACTTATACAAAAACACAATGTTCAAAGCCAAATATTTTCGGCATGATAATCACGGAATTCAACAATATGGTATATCATCAAACGTGTACTTGGAATATATTATGATTTTGGCCTTTATGATCAATCCATTAAAAAAATTATTTCTTCATTCAGTCACCCAGTGCTTTTCAATTAACTATTAGATCAAACCGATGTGGAAGTTACATCAAACAGGTCCTCCTTTTATAACGTTGTAATTCTTTCATCTTGAACAAATACGCTTAAGTAAGTTAGTTGAGAACACACGGAAAATTGTCAAAGAGTCACACCAAACTGTTGGGGTTGTTTGAAAAGCGGTGATTTGTTGTATCACAGGAAAGATTTGCGGAGCTACTGTGACGCAGCGAAATGTTTCTGGAAATAAGGGCCAAAGAAATTTGGAGAGGATAATTTGGCTAACTACAAAGGCTTCTTTTTTTTGCTTACAATCAGAATGCATTTTTGGTCTTTTTCCTTCACTTCTTACTCTCTTCTCCTCTCTTACATCATTTGGATATTCTACTCCTTATATAGAGTCTTAGGAAAGACATAGAGCAATCATTTACCTCCCTTATGGTTCCTAGGTCATTAACACCACCCAACTTTTAAGGCCTAGGTTATTACCTCCCTTATGGTTCCTAGGCCATTAACACCACCCAACTTTCAAGGCCATTAACAAACTTAATGAGATTAAAAATTACAAAATGACATTTAATACCCCCGATAAATTTGTAATATTCAGAAACCTCTTGATCAACTCAAGTTTCTCGAAATTCCTGGCCTCTATTAGAACATCAGTGAGATGGTCTTGGGTATAAATAAACTCCATAAATATCTCCTTCTTCGTCACCATTTTTCTGATAAAGTGGTGGCATAATTCAATGTGCTTTGACCTTACATGAAACACAGAGTTTTCCGTCATGGCAATGGCTGACTGATTATCACAGAATACTATTTTTGGATGAGTAACCTTCGGCTGTAACTCCAACATTGACCTTCTTAACCATACTGGCCCACGAATTTCTTCAATTCCTGGAATGTATTCTGCTTCAGCTAATGATAATGCAATACTAGCTTGCTTCTCCAAACTCCACGAGATAACTTTTATTCCAAGATAGAGAGGATATCCTGACGTGCTTCTTCGATCATCAATACTTCCTGCCATTCTTGTACTTCACATACTTGAGCGAGATTTAGCGATTGGGCAATCTTTACGCATTAATTTTGCTTCATTAACCCTTACAACATGAGTAAACTTCTTAGTGAAATCAACTCCAGGCTGTTCTGAGTAACCCTTTGCTACGAGACGAGCTTTATGCTTTTTCACACTTCCATCCTCACTAAACTTTGTTTTGAACACCCATTTCAAGCCAAGTGCTTCTTTTCCTTTGGGAAGGTCTACTGGGGACCAAGTATCATTTTTCTCAATACTAAACATCTCTTCTTTCATTGCATTTCTCTAGTGTTCCTCTTTTTGCGGCCTCTTCAAAATTATGCGGCTGAAACGTAGCAAGTGCGAAATTAGCTTGCTCGTAAACTTCAGTTAATGAGCAGTACCTCCTTGGTTGCATATCATCTTCAGAACATTCATTCTCTGAATTTACTACTGAGGAACTAGTTGCTATTGTATCAGTGAAATTTTAGGATGGTATTACTACTTGTGGTTCTGGGTAAGAGAACGTTGGTTGAGTCTGAGTGACTCATTCTCCCACTTTCATGTTGCATTCTCATCGAAAATAACATCTCTTGAAATCACAAGATTAATAGTCTTTGGGTCAAACAAACGATAACTCTAGAATCCTCTCTATAACCAATAAAGATTAGCTTCTCACACTTCTCATCAAACTTCTCCTCCTTCTTTGTCAAAAGAGCATATGCTATATATCCAAATACCTTCAAGTGATCAATCATGGGTTCCCTCTTATGCCATGCTTCGTCAAGCGTCTTATTTTGAACAGCTTTCGTCGGTGATCGATGGGGAATGTAAGTTGTTGGGTTCAAATCTTCGGCCCACAATGAATTCGGAAGACCCTTGCCTTTGTTCATACTTCGAGCCATCTCAAGAATAGTAATGTTCTTCCTTTCAGAAACACCATTCTACTGAGGTGAGTACTTCACAGTAAGTTGTCGTTGTAGGCCTTGGTTCTTGCAATAATCTAGAAACGGCTTCTAAATGAATTCTCCTTCACGATCTGTCCTCAAAGTCTTTATTTGATATCCACTTCACATCTCTACATTGGCTTTGAAACTCAAAAAAGTAGTGAAAGCCTCTGATTTCTTTTCAAGGAAGTATACTCATATCATACGAGTGTAATCATCAACAAATAAGAGAAAGTATCTCCTGTTACCGATCGTTGGAGTTTGGGTTGGACCACAAATGTCTGCATGCATCAACTTAAGAAGGGCTTTAGCTCTCCAAGAGGTATTAGGAAAATGAAGACGATGTTGCTTCCCATACACACATCCTTCACAGACACATGTTGCTGTTGGCTGGATTTTTGGAAGTCCTATGACCATATTCCCGTTTCTCAACAACGTTAGGCCCTTGTGATTCAAATATTCATATCGCAAATTCCATAACTAAACTTCATCAACAACTTCACTCTTCAATGCAACATTCAAGAACGAATTCAGCTCAGCTAAAAAAAGTTATTCGTCGTCACCTTCACTATAGCGATCATCTTCTCATTTTTGTCAATGATCTCACATTGACAATCATCAAAGGTAAACTTATAACCTCTCTTCATCATTTGTCCCACGCTCGAAAGATTCAGAGCAATGCCTGGAGAATAAAACACGTCATTTGCTGCTCTTACAGTAATAATTCCCGTTCCTTCAATCTTTATCTTTTTGTTGTCTCCAATCTCTAATAGTGAGTTGTAGCTGTTGTCGATCTCTACAAAGTTTTCGTAATTTCCTGTCACATGATTGCTACAGCCACTATCCAAAAACCACACTTCATTCATATCTTGCATTGGATTGAAACAAGAATAGAATGCTTGCTTCGGTTCTTCTTCATTTGAAAAAAAAATTTATCGAATTTTGAGAAACATATTGATGTGGCTATTGCTATTGCTACTTGTCTTTAAAATAGTAGTCTTGTTCAGAATGATTTGGAAATCGACATCTCTTGCACCTGAAATAACAATCCTTTAACTCATGTCTAGCATTTCTACAAATATAGCAACTACCTTTTGAATTTCCAAATCTATTCCAGGAATCGTATTCTCTACTGCGGAACTGGCTTGATGTATGTCATCTCCCTCTTCTTCGATAACGGCCTCTACGTCCACTACAATAAAACTCTCTGCTGTTGTTGACAATATGTTCCTTCTGCTCCGACTTTTTTTATGAAACATTTAACTTAATTTGACAAGCCTGTTCAACGGGAGTTGGGTACTTACTTACTCTTCTTTCGTGGGCTTCAAGAGAAACCCATTAGCTCGTCCAGAAAAACTTCTCCAAGATTGTTCGTTTCTTCAATCACAGCAACAATGTGCTAAAACATCTACGGCCAGCTTTTCAACACTTTCTCCGCGAACATCTTGTCGGGAACTTCATCACTGAAACACTTGATTTGATTCATGATTTCTACAACTCTCGAGAAGAAATCTTTCACCGTTTTGGACTCCTTCATGGTCAAGTTGTCGAAATCCCTCAACAAACCCTGAAGCTTGATGGAAATCACTTTCTCTGAGCCTTGAAACTCTTTCTTTAATACGCTCCATGCTTTTTCGCCTTCTCGTTACTATAAAGCTTCGGATAAATCCTCTTACTTACATATTGTTGCAAGATCCGCAACGCCAATTGCATTCTTCATCACGTTTTTTTTACTTTCTTTTCTTGCGCTCAACCACCTTATTCCTCAACTGATGAGTCGTCGTCTTCCCGGTTATTTTCTTCAAACACTTCATCAATGTTTCTCCACAAATCTTGTGAGAGAAAGATAGTCTCCATTTGCGAACTCCAATAAAAATAATGCTTTCCATCAAAGATCGGGATTTGGCTGGACGAGTAGGAAAATAACATGCTGCTGGAAGACGTAGCCATGATTTGCTGCACTCTGATACCAAAATTTATTGGGGTCATTTGGAAATCGGTGCTTTGTTGTATCACAAGAAAAGTTTGCAGAACTACTGGGACGTAGCGAAGTGTTTCTGAAAATAGGGAACAAGGAAATTTGAAGAGGGTACTTTGGCTAACTGCGGAGCGTCTTTCTTTTCTTACGACCAGAATGCCTTCTTAGTCTTTTTCCTTCACGTTTACTCTCTTGTCCTCTCTTACATCATTTGAAGATTCCTACTCCTTATATGGAGTTCTAGGAAAGATCTGGATCAATCATTTACTCTACCCTAGTTCGTAGGTCATTAACTCCCTTCTAGTTTCTAGATCATTAACACCACCTAACTTCCAAGACCACTAACATTTAATGAGATTAGAAATTAGAAAATGACAGTTAACAGAAACGAGAGAAAGATACACAAATATTACTATTTAAGAAGAAACTTTAGGCCGTTATAAATTATAAAATTATCCGGACTCATATTTCAACATAGGTAGTAATAAATGGGTTCAGTAGCAGGAGAACACCATTTCATGGGAATCGAAATGGTAGATCCCCTGAAGAAAAGCCAAGCTCTTTGGGAGTTGCAGTTTAACCTATTCGCATGGAGCGATCGAGTGGTCCTCGGAGAACTACCATCATTTGGCAGGGTTTTACTTTCGGGAATGATACATGGCAGTAGCCAGCCATGTGCTTAGTCATCAATTTATATGATGTTATTGTTTTCTCAAAAAATATAATTAAATATTGATCATCAAGTTAAGTGTTTCATATAAGAAAATACAAAGTTCATTAATTTATAATTTCTATATGGTTTTATAAATTACTTAACGGAAACAAGCCACCCGACATGTCGTATTAGTTATGAGTTGGCGATATTTTTGAGTAATAATTAGGTGGAAGGGGGGCGCTTCCTCTGGCTATTTGTTGTGGGGATAAAGAAGGCAAAATATCAATTTATGGCCTTAAGTTTGAGCCAACTTTCTGTTTTGTCATTAACTTAGCTTGTTATATAATTTTGTCACCAACTTTTGTTTTTATTTTGATTTTGGCTAATCATGAATTTCTTCTAGAGAAAGCCAAACAAGGCTTTACTATAGTCTGACATGTGTCCTATAATAGTGGAGTTTCGACATCTCATTCATTCATCTAATAATCCACATTATCCGTAATAGTCGCTCCCTAATATAACATCATCCGACCTTCATCGATTTTTTATATTTTTTGACAACATCAGCAACTTTCGTTAACTTCGGCTTCAAATTCACTTGATTTGTCCATCAAAATTTTATAATAAAAAAACAAATGAAAGGTTTCAATATTATATCTCATTTTTAAAATGTTTTTTCTTTTTAGTCGATAAATGAAAATTGTCTATTAAGGTCTGTTTGGCTTACGCACGATAAAATTCACGATTGGTCAAAATCAAAATAAAACTAAAAGTTGGTGACAAAATTATATAACAAACTAAGTTAATGACAAAACAGAAATTTGGCTCAAACTTGAGGCCATAAATTGATATTTTGCCGATAAATAAAAAGGTGTAGAGTTCATGGCATCTGCTGAGAGTCGGCCGGCCCCAGATTGACTGACTACTCCCCCAGCGAAAACGATAACTAAACAAAATATAAATAATTTAAGAGGGAGAGGGAAAAAATATTTAATATTATCTCTTCATCATATACTCGGATTCGCTTCTTGTATTTCTTAATGTGTTTTTTTTTATCCTCACAAAAATAGCCTAATTTAATTCGTTTAAATATTATAAAAAAAAGTATGATAATTAAATCTATTGTATGCCACCTAACTATATTAGAAATATATAAAATAAAGTAATCAAATCTATTAAATAAAAATCATTTGAAATTTTGGTATAACTTTTTTATTTAATAAAAACTCAAACTGAAAGTACTTAATAAAAAACTGCTAAATGATAGGGGAAAATTGAGTCATGAGTAATTTGTCTTACTAACTATTTGTTTTTTTTTTTTTTACTTTTAGGTAATGTTATGTTTTTTATTGGGTAATAGTTAACTCAAAAAAGGGCACTTTAAAAACCTCTGGATAGTAATTAATTTTTAGCGGTCGAAAATATGGATGCGCTCCCTTCAAATATATGTATAGGCACAAATATTTTCATAAGCATGACATGATATTAGTATTGTGCTAACGATAAGTAGAGTGTTTAGTTACTGAGTAGAATGTGAGCTAAGAGGAACATCAGCTTATCTTTGTAAACAACTTTCGCATATCCAACAATGTGATCCAACATCCAGAAGGAAAAGTAACTATTCAATTCTCATGGAGAAAAGATTCAGAGTCATATGGGATGCTAGGTTCATTGATCTTTTCTTCTGGATGGATAACTGGTTTAATATTATTAATTTGTTCTTGCTGGTCCTGCAAAATTTCTTTTAAATTTTTAATTTCTCTTTTTATTTCTTTAATTTCAAAAGTTAAGTCATTTATATTTGCTGGCCTAAAAGTCTGTTTTTGTTGATTTTTCCTTTTTAGAATGTCAGAAATGCTATAAATATGTTGAGAAGGAAGTTTAGGCGTTAGTTTGTCTATATCAGTAGGAGTGTTTAGTTTATCTAAAAGGGCTTGTTCTTCTTTTGTTAGCATATTAATTGATCTAGAGGTTGAGGTATCATCAGAATCGCTTAAATCATTTACCTGAAGTCCTTCTTTAGATTTTAGTCTTGTATCTGAAGCAGAATATTCGGAACTGGAGTCAATCATAAGTTGGTTTAATTGTTGAAGGATATTTTCTTCTAGATTTAGTTGGTTTATTTGATTACGAAATTTGCAAAATCTACTAGTATGACCTTTCTTTCCACATTTGAAACAAGTAAAATGTCTAATATCTCTTTTCGTCTTGTGTGAAGTGGTCTGAGGTGGTTTTGGATGGGTAGTTGTGAATTTTTTAAATGGTCCTTTTGGTTTTTGATAATATATAGTTCTATTTTGAAGAGATTTTTTACGGAATTGTTTCTTAGTAGAGCAAGAGTTGGTACATGTGGGTTTTAAAGAATTGTTATATGAAGGATCATATTGTTGACAAAAATCACCAAGACCTTTTTTAGTGATGGATTTTTCTTTTTTAAGTTGTTTTTGTAATTTGATGTTATTACATAAATTTGTTCCAGTTTTGTAAATATATGAAATTAACTCTCCATAAGAAAGGGAATCAAAAGGAATTGTTTCTCCAAATTCTTCACGAAGTTTGGTACGTACTTGGTTTCCAATCAAAATGGGTAATCCTGCTAAAAATTTTTCTTTCCAAAAAGGTTGATTACAATCAGGACAAAGTAAAACTCTTTGGAGAAAAATGTCCTTATATTGTCTAAATTCTCGAAGGGTTCTACATTTTAAATTTGAAAGTAAATCAAGATTGTGATCTCTAATTACTGAAGGGTCACCAATAAAATGAGTAGAAATGGAGTAAATTAAAGTGTTTACGGAATCTTGTATTATTTTTCCATAATCATCAAAAATAGAATGTCCATTTTCATTAGTTTTTATTGCTGTTAAGATTTCGTTCCTTTGGTCTTGGGTTAAATAGTTATCCCACCATCCTTTTAATGTTCCAGTAAAACCAGCAATTAAGAAGTATGCAACTTGTTGGTCAGAAAATTCAGAATTTGTTCGAAAAGTTGTGGCACACATGGCCATTTGTGAAAGAATTTGTATTAGATTATGTTCAGAAATTCCATCAATATATCATTCGTAAATGGCTTCAGAAGTGTATTTATTTCGAAATTTTACATGCGATTCCTCTGTTATTAAGTCAGGAGGTGTTGCTCTTGAATAATATAGTTTTTGTAGTTCTTTCCAGGAAAGTTTGTTTAAAATAGGGTCTTTGTCCTCAGATTCGGATGGGGAGGTTTGATTTAGAACAGAAACAGAAGGTTCATCAATTTTTAAAGGTCCTGCCATTCTTGGAGTATCAAAAACTAGTTTTTTCGATTTTTCATCTAGAAGTTTGTCTCTTTTTATTTTAGCAGCATTTAGAAATTCTTTGCTAAAGTGTTGTGGCAGTTCAAAAGTTTTAAACAAAGGAGATTTCAATGGTTTTGATATGGTTGAATTTTGGGGTGGAGTGGATTTGGGTTGAGAATGACATATTAAGGTTTCTATTTTATTTAATTGAGTTCCTAAGGTATGAACATATTGGTTTGTAAAATTATTCTGCTCAATTATTTTATTAAATTCTTTATGATTTTCTTCAGAGGAGAGAATTTTAAATGGAGTAGCCGAAATTTCTAAACCGTTATGAGCTATTTTTAGCTTTCTTAAAGGAGGATGGTTAGATTCAATTATTTCACCATTATCAAGTTTCCATTGAATTGTTTTATCTATCACATTTATTTCTTTAGGATTTAAATAATATTCTTCTAACCATTGAAAGAAAAACATATGCTCTCCAATTTCTTCAAGGAAATCATAAAATTGGCTTTTAATAATAATCCTTTGTTCATTATTAAACGTTTTGAAAAACCATATTTTAAATTCTGCATTTTTCTCGTGATTAAAATCTTGACTTAGGAATTTCCTGTCTGGTTTAAAAATTTTGCTTAAAACGTTGCATTCAGGATCATCCATTTGAGATGGAGTTGGTTCTGGTGATCCGGGATCTAAATTAGTAGTTTGATAAACTGGTTGTGTAATTCCTGAATTTATTTCCAATCCACAGAGACTAGGTGGGGCCGACGGGATTGTCCTATTAAAGTCATTTTTAACGAAAGATGGTCTAAAATCGACAGAAGGTCTGGAAGTAGATCCTTAAAACGAAGATCTTGCAGTAGCTAGTGTGGAAGAATCAACAGACATTCTTGAGAATTGAATAGTTACTTTTCCTTCTGGATGTTGGATCACATTAGTTGCATTGGAGTTTTGTATAGATTGTTGGGGAATAGGATTATCTAATTCCCATGCTTTAGGAAGAGTAACATCTTTCCAATGAACAGTTTTTGGAACAACATAATTGGATCTTTGAAGGTCCGTTTGTAAAAGTAATGTTTCTCCTTTTGGAGCTGATTTTAGAGAGTTTATGTGAAAAGTGGATGCCATGGCTTTATAATGGAGTCTAAAAATTAGTGCTATAGGGACTGATCCTTCTTTTAAGAAATAATTAAAAGTTTTAATTTGAAGCGTTAAGCATTTCATGATATTTGGTTCTCTAAGATAAACTGTTAGGTTTGGAAAAATCAAAATTGATTGGTCCATTACATAAACTAGT
This sequence comes from Melastoma dodecandrum, assembly GCA_029817715.1. Taxonomy (NCBI): domain Eukaryota; kingdom Viridiplantae; phylum Streptophyta; class Magnoliopsida; order Myrtales; family Melastomataceae; genus Melastoma; species Melastoma dodecandrum. The sequence continues at coordinate 214,017 of JARUPY010000596.1, read as the reverse complement.
CTCTACTGTGGCTAAGATGGAGTCTTCATAACGAAGATGCCCAGCGTCTCGCAAAACTAGTAAAAGAGAAGTGTTTAATCCTTCTTTTACCAAAGGTTTAATACCTATCTGAACCATTCCAAAATGAAGATAGTTGAATTTTTTAGCATGCTTCTTAACAGATTCAGGATTTAATAAAGAAATGGTGGAATAGGTCTGTGTAAGAGGAATTTGTCTTTCTTCTATGTTAATAATATAATCATTTGTCTTGAAAAGTTTTTTAAATGTTGATTGTTGGTAAATTTCTTCATTGTTTAAAGGAGCTTCATTCTGGGAAAATTCAGAAAGGGAATTAGTTGAAGAGGAATTTGTCCTTCTTAATAGATTCATTTTTGTTTGAAAACTTTCTTTGAAGATTCCAAAGATGGATATGTCTCAGTTTTTCAGGTGTGCTATACTAACGGTCTTATACTCACTTCTGCCGTAAAAGCACCGAGAACCTTAGAGGCTAGATCTATCTTAGGGACCGTAAAAGAGAGTTTTAAAACAAAAGAGTATCTAATAAAAGAACGATTTCCTCCGTCAATACCTGGCTCTGATACCACCTTTGATCAGGATCTAAGATCTAGGGATCACTAGTAGGAGGCAATCCAGATCTGGGATTAAAAATGCAGAAAATAGCAGAAAATAGAAAACCACCAACAGGAGGCAAAGCCTTCTGATTCTGGGGTCTTATAGTAGAAGAACAGAAAAACCACCAACAGGAGGCAAAGCCTTCCGATTCTGGGGTCTAATAGCAGAAAATGTAGAAAATAGAAGAACAGAAAAACCACCAACAGGAGGCAAAGCCTTCCGATTCTGGGGTCTAATAGCAGAAAATGCAGAAAATAGAAGAACAGAAAGACCACCAACAGGAGGCAAAGCCTTCTAATTCTGGGGTTTAATAGCATAGAATAGAAAATACCAGAGAATATTTAATTTCTTATTCATATGAGAATAAAATTACAGGGGATGAAGTACTTACAATATTCTCAAAAGTTTTTTGATCTTCGTCCAACGAGAGAACTCATAAGTGAAGGAATAGAAGAGAGAAAAAAGTGAGAGAAGTAAGCTTTGGAGAGAGAGAGAGAGGGTAGGCGAACGATGCCCTGACGAAGGGTGCCGTCCTCCTTTTAAAGAAGATAATTTCTATTGTTGCTACAGTGACTTTGACATGACTTTTTCTTTTTTAAAAAAATACATCAAAATACATCAAAATACATCAGTCATCTTCTGAATCTCTGGGTAAATCAATCCCATAGCAATCATCTTCGTTTGTATTTCCACTATGGGAGGATGATGTAGCTTGTGATTCTTCATATTCAGTCACAACCTTCTTTAAAATTTTTTAAAGGTCATCCGGATGGGTCGCTCCAGCTAGTTGGGAAACTGTAATAGCTTTGTCATGAAGGAAGGCAGTATGATCCTGACCTACCAATGTTGGCTTTGTTGGTTTTAGGGGTGCTATGTAATTAAGGATTACTGCATCAGAAATTTTGTGCCAATGGGAAAACCCGTCCCACCATTTGGTTCGGAATCTGCGGCATAGAATAAGGATTTTGTCGTTTGCAGCACGTGGCTGATTTTCCATGTTCCAAGCAGAGACCCATGTGAGTTGAGTAGCCATGAAAAAGTGAAGTAAATGAGGATAGGATGGCTCATTTAAAGGTGGCTTATATTTGGAAATTTAGAAGATTAAAAGCATTTTGAGCATTGCGCGGCAAAATTTCAGGTACAGGGCCGAAATCCTCCCACCATCTTATAAACCAGAATGGTAAATTGTGAGAAAAGCAGAAGTTTTCAGAGAAAAGGAGCCAAGTATGGGAATGATTTGTGTTTTGCCTGTAACATGCATTCCACCATGCTTGGGTATAATCAAAATAAGTAAATGATGGTGGGTAGGAAGAGGTTTGTAAAGGAGTAGAAGGTGAGATATTCCACTCAGAAGGATGTATGATCCTTAATATTTTTGCAGTGGAATAATTGATTATTGCCGTGTTATTTTTGTCTGCAAAATGTCTGAACTTGACTGATCCAGTGTTTACCAAAATATTTTCATAATATGTTACTGTCTTTGATAAGTCATAAGGGGTATAATAAAATTGTTTTCCAAACATTTTTTTGCAAAACTGAAAAGGGTTTTCGTGATAGAAGCCATTTTCAACTGTGATTAATTTTGTAAAGTTGGGTTTGATGAAATATTTTGACCTTTCCCTTTTTTGAAGAACTGGCTGTGTAGCCCCAAGGACTATCTCTGAAGAAGATAAATTTTTTGGAGGGCTAGAAATGTAACCAGAGAGGTTTAGTCCTGTTTTGGCTTGGAGTGTCTGCAAGGCATTTGGAGGGAGATAATTTATTAAATCTGTAACAGAAATGGCTGGTGGGTTTGTAATAGTAGAGGGCTTTTGTGGTGATTGGGAGGATGTAGAAGGCCAAGTAGGGGCCTGGGTGGCTTGTAGCCAGCTTCGAATTGGGGTTAGGCTTTTGGAAGCTGGGGAATTTTCAGTTTGGGTTTTTTCTTCCGCTGGCATTCTGACTATGGATTACCCTGCAAAAATTCTCGAGTAAGGAAGTCAGGCAAGGAATTAGAATTTCCTTTGATAAATTGAATATCAAAATCAAAAACAGAAAGAATAGCCTGCCATCTAGCAAAAATCTGTTTAGAGGCAATGTTCATAACGTCGTTTTGTAAAATATAATTAGCAGATTAGCAATCAATTCTTAACAAAAATTTTTGGTTTAAAAGGTCACCCTGAAATTTCGAAACTGATAATACAATAGCAAGTAATTCTTTTTTGATAGTAGAGTAATTACGTTGAGTATCATTCCAATGTTTGGATATATATTGCACAATATTTTCTTTATTATTTTCTATTTGTTTCAGAGTGCCTCCATAGCCAACATCGGAAGCATCAGTTTCAACTATTTTAAATGCAGAAGGATTGGCTATATGTAGGCAATGAATTTCTTTTACGAGAATTTTAATTTGTTTCACTGCTTTGGTTTGTTCATCAGTCCACTGGATAGGGTTTTTCTTTAATCTTTGGTGTAATGGTTTACAAATAATGTTTAAATTTGGAATAAAATCCATTACATAGTTTAGGCTATCTAGAAACCTTTGTAATTGCTTTTTATCTAAAATTATATCAGGAAATTTATCAGCAGATTGGATAGATCTTTCAATAGGAATGATAGTTCCCTGGTGAATGTAGTGTCCTAAAAATCGGATCTTGGTTTGGAACAAGACAACTTTTGTTGGCGAAAGTGCTAAACCATTTTTCTTAGTGACTTGAAGAAAATGATTTATGTGTTTGAAATGGAGGTCAATATTGTTGGAAAAGATTAAAACATCATCAATATATACTATTATAAAATCTTGGTAGGGATTAAATATATTGTTCATAATTCGTTGGAATTCAGAGGGGGCATTTTTTTGACCAAAAGGCATTGCATTCCATTCATATTGTCCAAAAGGGACTGTGAAAGCAGTTTTATATCTATCCTCTTCAGCTATTTGTATTTGCCAAAACCCTGATTTCATATCAAATTTTGAAAAAATTTTTGATCCGTATAAACGGTTTAAAAGATCTTTCTTGTTTGGAATGGGATACCTAATCCACTTTAAAGCTTTATTTAATGGCTTGTAATTTACTACAAGTCTTGGTACGCCTCTTTCAAGTTCTGCATTTTTATTTACGTAGAAAGCAGAACAACTCCATGGAGATTGGGATTTCCTAATAAGACCCTTATTACAAAGATCATCAATTTCCTTTTTACAAAGTTGGAGTAAATCTAAGTTCATATGGGAGGGTCTAGCTTTAGTTGGAATATCTACTTCAGAAAACCCGACTTTATAAGGAAGATATACTGTGTTGTTTTCATGACCAAAAAGCATGGGGAGTGTAGAGCATACTTCATTTTTAATTTTTTCTTGGAGTAAATTGATTTTATTTAAAAGATGAGGATTTTGAAGTTGCTGGTCAATTTTTTTAAAACTAATTTCTTCGTTTAAAAATGTAATTTGAGCTTCCTTGCCTTTTATTAAAAGGTTGAGTTCTTTGAAAGAATTTTCTTGCAGTATATTTAAATTTCTACTTTCAGGTTTTGATATGAAGGGAAAATTTATTTTATGGTTAAAAAGTATACTAGTAATTCCATTATTATTAACAGAAAAAGGTTGAATTAAATTCATAAAAGGAGTTCTAAGAATAACCTTTTGTTTTAGGTCTTTAACCAAAAGAAAGGATGTTTGTAATGAAATGTTATCTTTTAAAATCTCTACATTAGAAGGTTTATAATTTATTTTTAATCTATCTCCAGATGCAGATCGCAAGGTTTCCGTAGTTTTATCAAAATATTTTATAGGAATTAGTCCTTCTCTAGTACAATTTAAATCGGCTCGAGTATCAAAAAGGGCAGTTGTCGATAAAATAAATTCATTGGATAAATATCTAGAACGCGTTGTAATTTATGAGAACTTCCTCGCAATTTGAGAAAGAGATGCCCCATTTTCAAGTCCTTCTCTTTCTATTAAAAACATTGCATCCCTTGTGCTTTTAATTTGGAAGATATTTTTGGTTGACGCAAGTGGCCAAGGCTTGAAATGAAATTTTTTAACCACTCGTGCGGGTTAAGGAAAAACAAAAAAATGCACGTGGAGTGATTAAAATCGACAATTTTAAAACTTTTTTAGCATCAATTTCATGCATAAGCAAAGCACCGATCACTGCTTGTAAGAGATGAGACGTGTCTCCCAAAAGTTGGTTGTTCTAATTCACACGTACTTAGGAGCATTTGAGTGGCACGCCATTTCAACGGGAATTAATCAAAGACGAGATGATTGAGTGAAGTTTTTCAAATGATCATGTAAGAGTCCCGACAAAACTTACTTTTAGGTTGTACTAACTTTATATGGTCTCTAGTGAAGTTCATAACTAGGATTAATAAATTGCTTACTTTTAAAACATTTCTCATATAGAAAATGGATCGTGAAACTTCGGCGATTCTAATGATTCTCCTTCAGTTTTGTGCATTGGAAAAGAATTTGGTTGGGTAAAAAAACGTATCGAGAAAATCCATTTAAAAGAACAATTTAATGCTAAAGAAGAATAAGTGAAGTATCTATTAATTTGGCAAAATATCAATTTATGGCCTCAACTTTGAGCAAACTTTTTGTTTTGTCATTATGCTTTCATTTTCATTTTGATTTTGGCCAATCTTAAATTTTATCTCGCGTAAGTGAGACATACCTTAGTAGATAATTTTCATTTATCGATTAAAAAGGAAAAAAAATAAAAAAAAAATAGAAAATAATATTGAAACATGTCATATGTTTTTCTATTTTAAAATTTTGATAGACAAATCAAATGAATTAAAAGTCGAAGTTGGACAATAGTTGATGATGCTGTCACAAAATACGTAAAATCAATAAAGGTCGGATGATGTTCTATTAGGGGCTGCTATTACGGATAAAGGGATTATGAGGCAAATGAATGAGAGGTTGAAACTCCACTAGTATAGGAAACGAGTGACACTAAGTTAAGGCCTTGTTTGGTTTTCGCCAGAAGAATTCAACATTGGTCAAAATCAAAATAAAAACAAAAGTTGATGACAAAATTATATAACAAACTAAGTTGATGACATAATAGAAAGTTGACTCAAAGTTGATGCCATAAAAGTATATTTTGCCTATATGCCTTTCATTTTAGAACCGAGTGTCACAGGGTCGAGACGGTGACCGTTGCCTTGCAACTAGCTAAGCCTTAAGTGTTGAAAGTAATTTGTGATTAGGGAACATTAAAAGCACCGAGGTAGTGAATCATTGAAGGAACCAAATAAATGGAGTAATGAAGGAGGATTAAATAGGTCATTAAATCTAAGTCATTTAAGGAGCACTTTCTATAATCGTTGGAATTTCCTACTCATCCCTATATATAGAGGAAATTCATAAACATCTCATGTAAGAGGAAGATTAAGAAAGAGAAAGCATTTCCGCAACCTAAACGCTTCAATATGCATCCCTCGTAGGTGCAACAACTCTACAAAAGGTTTCATCTATCATACATAATGGCATCAGCAGTACAAAATGTACGTTCTGCTCGCACCTTCTCCTTCTTATCCAATCCTTTCATATGACCCCCAATAAGTTTGGTATCAGAGCGGAGATGGTCATGTCTGCATCTGCTGACGACACGTTCTTCACATTTTCTCTCAATCAAATCCCCATCTTCGATGGGATCATTAAGCTATTAGAGTTCTCAAATGGATACCATTTTTCTTTCGCAATATCTATGGAAATTTGTGTAGGAAGGCTACAAAGAAGTTCTAGAAGGAATCTATCTCCCAAAAGATGACAACACTTCTGCAAAAGGTGTCATCAACCCTATAGAAGATGCGAAGAAGGCATACAAAGGGAACATCATGAAGAATGCCATGGCTCTGTGGATTTTGCAACAATTCGTGGGCAAGACTTTCTACCCAAGGCTATTCGTCTTGAAGAAGATGAATGAAGCGTTGGAGGTCCTAAAGAAGCAATCCAAAGGGTTAGATAAGGAGATCTCTACAAAGCTGCAAAACCTTTGGAGAGACTTCGACAATCTAGCCATGAAAGATACAGAAACCAACAAAGACTGCTTCTCAAGGATCGTGGAAATCCTATATCAAATGAAGAGTTGCAGAAAAGTTGTCCCAGATCGAAAAGTCATGGAGAAAACCTTAGAAGCTTGCCATAGAAGTTTGAGCATGAGATAACCGTGAGTAAAGAGATGAAGGATCTTGTAGAAGCCTCCATTTATGAGTTGATGAGATCTTTAGAAGAGTCCATGAGAATCGAGTCAACAAGTGCACAACCCTAGTGGAGCTAGCAATTCGGGCGAAGTAGAATGTTAATGAGCAGAGGTAAGAACATTCTTAAAACAATAAAAGGTCATTTGGCAGAGGATGCAAAAGCAAGTCTCGTGGCAGAGGCAGATGCTTTGCAGAAAGATGACCAGAAGGTCAATAAAGAAGTACTAATGCGGGGACGACATGGAATAGATGATTCCAATACCGAAAACGAAGGGGGATGTCACCAAAAGCGCGGAATGGAGTGACGTGTATGGTCGGAAGGGTAGATATGGCGGGATAGCTGAACTAAATGGGTATGAAAGGATATGTTGAGATTAACCTCCACGAATACAGATACACCACTGTAAAAGAAGACTCAGATAGAACTCGTTTATCACACGGATACAAATACACCACCGTGAACAAGAACAAGGACGAGGAACAACACGGAGGATACAAATTGACCACCACCAATTGTTTCACTCTACTCAATCTGCACTTGGAAATCCACCAAATGAAGAAGAAGTTGAAAGAGAATCCACTCCTTCGGATAGAAAGGCAAAAGTCTAATATGGGTATAAAAGCCTGGATAATATGTCGTCAATTCTTAGAAGGCAAGGGCTTATACAGGTTGCCCATAGAAAAGGCAATAAAAGAAACGAAATAATATATATTGAAATAAAATCAGAAGATAAGGATGGGAAATATTTAATTTCCTTGAGAAGACATGAAAAGATGGTGGAGCAAAGTGGTTCAGTAGGCACGACATTAACCGTCAGATATCGTAACCATCTCTCGAGTTGCTCGTTACTTGGTTGCCTTTCCTTGCCTGAGAGACGCGTCGCTCGATGCTCCTCGTCTTTTTGCTTACTCGATGAACAACAAGTTGATGCCTTCAGTCGGCGATGATGGCTGGGGTGTGGGATAAACGAGACCGTGTAATCGTTAAAAGTGGCAAAACCTCCATATTCTCTTGGAAGACCCACCTTGTAAGCGTTGTCATTGATGTGCTCGATGATCTTGAAGGGGCCTTCAGCTCGAGACATCAGCTTGTTCTTTCTCTTTGCAGGGATTAGTTCCTTCCTTCGATAAACCCACACTAAGTCGCATGGCTATAAAACCTTCACTCCTCCTCTCGCAATTTGCTCCTTCCCGATGTCAAAGATTAGCCTTTTCGATATGACCACGAATTGTCTCCCGGAGTAATCTCATCTCCTTAGCACGTTCTTCGGTATCTTGGCTGACTGTTTTCGCATCAGGTAGATGCATTAGATCAACCAGAACTAAATGGTTGAAACCATAGACTACCTCAAAAGGTGAGGACTTAGCTTTCGAACTCGGTGCTCTATTGTAAGCGAACTCAGGATGAGAAAGCTTCACATCCCATGAGTAGACCCGACACAAAATCCATACACACATGTTCCCGTGGTCGCTCTAGGACGGGCAGTGGAGTGTATAGGCCTTGTGGTTGGACTCGGCTCTTTGCTTGACGGCAAACATCACATCTCGAAATAATATTCGTAACTTTTTTCTCCATTTGAGGCCAATATAAATTCTCCTGAAGCATTGACGTTCTATTGACTCCAAATTGTCCGGCGATTCCTCCACGATGGACTTTTCGAATATGCAACTCTCGTGTCGAACTCCTGGGACTGCACAACTTAGAATAATCCATTCACCTGATGGAATCGATCGATCACCTATGTAGTGCATTGGGCGAAGTTCCCTCCAAAATCTTCGTCGTCCTAGTACAGATCCTTCAAGTACTCAAATCCAATGAGCTTGGTCTCCATTGTGGACAGCAAGACCATCTTGCTTGAAAGCGCGTCAGCAACTACATTCTTCGTTTCGGGTTTGTACTTGAGGACAAAAGTGAAGGATTGGAGAAACTACTCACTTTGCTTGTCTCCGATTAGGCTTGTGTTGACCATTGATGTATTTGAGAGCTTCATGGTCGGTGTGTAGAACGAACTCTCTAGGCAATAAATAATGGCTCCACGTCTCCAAAACTCGAATGATGGCTAGGGACTCCTTATCATACATCGAGTAGTTGAGTTTCACACCATTAAGCTTCTCGCTAAAATAAGAGATGGGTCTCCCTTCCTACATCAACACTCCTCCTATTCCAACTCCGGATGCGTCACATTCGACTTCGAAGATCTTTGCAAAGTCTGGTAAGGCGAGAACGGGTGCTTTGCTTACACACTCCTCCAATCTCTCAAAACTAGCTTGTGCGGCAGAAGTTCATTCGAACTTATCCCCCTTTAGACACTTGGTGAGAGGGGCTGCGATCAAGCTAAAACCTCAAATGAATCTCCTTTAGAATGACACTAAGCCATTGAAACTCCTTGGCGCTGACTACTCTAGATCGCTTTAATCTTGCTTTCACTTACTTTGATTCCTACGTTTGACACGACAAAACCAACGAATACTTCACTGGGTTGGAAAAACTCACACTTCTTGAGGTTTCCATACAACTTCTCATCATGAAGTGTGCGAAACACTGTACGAAGCCGCTCAACATGCTCGTCGGGACAACTGTAGTAAATGAGAATGTCGTTGAAGTAACCAACCACGAACTTTTCCATGAATGGCCGCACAACATGGGTCATCAGTCGCATGAACGTGTTGGGCACGTTCAACAAACCAAAGGGCATCCCCAGTACAACTCGTACTTGGTTTTGAAGGCTATTTTCCACTTGTCTCCCTCCTTCATTCGAATTTGGTGAAAACCACTTTGCAAGTCTACCTCCGAAAATATTTGTCCTCCATGCAATTCATCCAATATGTCATCTAGTCGAAGGATAGGAAAACAACACCACTGTGATCTTAGTGATCGCTCGACTGTCCATGCACATTCACCATGTGCCATCTTTCTCTGGAACCAATATAGCTGATACTGAGCAAGGGCTCAAGCTATCACGTATGAAACCTTTCACAACTAGCTCATCGTTCTACTTTGAAGTTCCTTCGCTTCCTCGAGATTGCACCGATAAGCTGGTCGGTTTGGTGGGAAAGCTCTTGGAACCAAATCAATCTGGTGTTGGATACTTCGCGAGGGTGGTAGTTCCAATGACAACTCTTTAGGAAATCGGAACTCCTTAATCAAAACTTCCACAACGAGGATGTTTCATCGGTCGATCCTAAGCTTCTTCAACCATAACCAACAAGTAAACCTCCTCACTTTCGCGTATCTCTCGAATCAACTCCATTCGCTTGATAACTTGATGGGACTATTGGTGGGTGGGCGCTTCGTCTGGGTGGGCGGTTAAAGGTATCAGGGTGATCTTCTTTTCGTCGACACTGATGGAATAGGTATTATGATACCGGTCAAGCTGTGCTCGTCGATCGAATTGTCATGGCCTTCTTAGGAGCATGTCGCACGCTTCCATCGGAATCACATCGCAAATGACTTCATCCTTGTAGTTTTTCCTAATTGAGAAAGGGACTTGCGCTTGTTGCATCACTGAATATCAATGTCCGAGCCATTGTAGGCGATAGGGATTAGGATGTGGTGTTACGGGTAACTTGAGCTTCTCATTCATAGTTCTAGAGACCGCGTTGGTGCAACTTCCGTAGTCTACAATCATCAAACAAATTTTATCCTTAACTGTACACCTGGTATGAAAGATGCAGTCACGTTAGTTCTCTTCGCGAACTGAAGTTGCGTTCAAAGCCTTGCAGAAGATTAGCAATTGTCCTTCGTCTGGATACTCCTCAATCTCCTCTTGATCCCAAATCGGATCTGCATTATCTTCAAACTATTGTTCTTCATCAGACAACTCTTTGATGACAACGTTGCTCCTTGAGGGAGACTCTGACGCCATGTGTCCTATCCCTTGGCATTTGAAATATCGAACAGAAACTCGCTCGTTCGTCTTAACTTTAGGTGTAGAAGTCGCAGGGGGCACTCTCTTTGATGTGGTCAATTGCGGCTTAATCTGAGAGCTACTTCCCTTGTTGAAAAGCGGAGCTTTCACAAATGAACGTTCGTTCGACCCCCTTGCTTGCTGCAGCTCAACCTTGTGGGCAAGTTCTCGAACATTGTCAAATGTGCAACATTGTTGAAATTCAACCACGTCATCAACCTAGGGCTTAAGTCCTCGAAGATACCTAGCAATTGTTTGCACCGGGTTTCCTAGGAGATCGCACTGCAGCAAAAGTCTCTCGAACTGCCTTGTGTACTCAGACACAATTGAGACTAGTTGAAGCGAATGTAGCTTGAGGAAGAGATCTCGCTGATAGTGCTTCGACAAAACCACTTAGACATAGTCCTCTTCATTTTTTACCATGTCCGGATCTTATCACGTCTTTCTTTGTGGCACTGCTAATTGGTGTTCTCCCACCATAGGCTGGCCTACTTCAATTTCAATGCAGCCAATTTAACCTTTTTATCCTCGGACACCTCTTGATAATCAAATATGCGTTCGACCGTGTGCATCCAATCGATGAACTCATCAGGGTCAAGGTTCCCCTCAAACTCCGAAATCTGGACAATCATCGTTTGAGCTCTCCATTCTGGTCGTTGGTTTTCTGGTGACGATCCTCGTTGAGAATCTTCACGCTTCTAATCAACTGCGGGAAGGCGATCCATGATGGGTTTGCAACGACTATAGGTATTACTGAAGATCAGCGATTCGCTGCTCAAGCCGAGCAACGTGTGCTTAATCAAGAGTCATACCGCGTTGAAATCTTCCTGCCCATTGGCAACCGTGCGCTCAACAACAACCATGCACTCTCATACCAAGATGATGCGGGGACGACGAGGAATAGATGATTCCAATATCGAAAACGAAGGGTGACGTTACTAAGGGCCCGTAACGGAGTGACATGTATGGTCGAAAGGGTAGATAAGGCGTGATGGCTGAACTGAACGGGTATGAAAGGATAGGTTGAGATTAACCTCCACGGATATAAATACACCACCGTGAAAGAAGACTCGGATAGAACTCGTCACTCACACGGATATAGATACACCACCATGAACAAGAACGAGGGCGAGGAATAACACGAAGTATACATATTCACCACCAGCAGTTGATTTACTCTGTTCAATCTGCACTTAGAAATCCACCAAATGAATAAAAAAGTTGAAAGAGAATTCACTCCTTCAGATAAAAAGACAAAAGTCTAATCTAGGTTTAAAAGTCTGAATAATCTGTCTTTAATTCTTACAAGGCAAGGGCTTATATAGGCCGCCTATAGAAAAGACAATAACTGAAATGAAATAAAAGATATAGAAATAAAATCAAAAGATAAGGAAGGGAAATCTAAATTCCCTAACAAGATCTGAAAAGATGGTGGAGCAGAGTGGTGGAGCATGCACAACTCTTGGGCTAAGAGTTGTCAAACCTGAACGGTCAGATCATAAGTCTCTTCAGTTGCTCGTCGCTTGGTTGCCTTTCGTCGCCTGAGAGATGTGTTGCTCGATGCCCCTTGTCACCTTGCTTACTCTATGACAAGCAAGTTGATACCTTTAGTAGGCGACGGTGACTGGGGTGTGAGCGAAACGACGACCGTCCTATATCAAGCAGTCATGGAAAAGCAGAAGCAGGATGTCACATCCACAAAAAGCATAACCATAAAACAAAAGATTGTTGTCATCGATGCAAGAGATGCAAGTTCCCCAAACATTTAGATCGTGATTACTCGTATAAACATAAAGAGCAGAAGCAAGAATAGAAGCATCATGATAGATGCTCGGTAAATTTCTCTTAGGAAGAAAAACCTTCTAAAGTTTTCTATTCTTTATCTAATTCCATACAAGATATGAATTATATATGGTTCCTTGATAGTGGCTATAGTAACCATGTCATAGGGACCGAGAAGCACTCTGTAGAGGTTGATGAGAAATATAACTCTCTCTTGGAACTTGGAGAGAGCAAAAAGTTTAAGATAGAATGTAAATGTGTTATTTTAGTTTTAAGTGCAGAATGTGAAAAGAAGAGGATGCCCAACGCCTTATACCAAAAATCGCATAGACCCTACTAAGTGTGGGACATACGATGAAAAATGGATAGAAGTTGGAGTTTACAGAAGGTCAATGTGAGATAACAGACAGTTACAAACAGAAGGTGGCGATTGTGAAGATGACATCCAGTAATTTATTCCCGTTAAAGATGACTCCTTGCTGCAATGTTGCTCCATAAATTGAGATTATAGATGATCTCATCTTTGGCATCTCAAGTATGGATATTTCAATAGGACAGGTCTAGCTCTGTTGAAAGAGAAAGATATGGTGGAAGGACTACCTTTTATACAAGTTGCAGAAGGTGACGTCGTGAAGGATGTGTCTTCGGAAAGCATCATTGTCTTCCATTCCCAAATACATAATGGAGAGCTCAAGCCCCGCTCGAGTTGGTTCATGCAGATTTTTGGGGACTGACTCAAACTCCGTCACTCGATAATGAAGATATTTTCTTTTGTTTATGGATGACTATACTAGAATGATTTGACTTTACTTTCTTGAGAGGTAGTCAGATGCTTTCACCACCTTTATGGAGTTCAAAGCACTTGCCTTGAATCAAAGTGGATAGAGGATTAAGTCCTTGAGGATAGATCATGGAGGAGAGTTTCTATCAAGACCATTCTTGGACTATTGCCAACAGAAGGGGATATAGAGTTAGTTGACCGTGCAGTTTTTTCCACGGTAGAATGTAATCGTAAAGAGAAAGAACAGAACCATAGTGGAGATGGCCATAAGCATGCTGAAGGGCAAATGTCTACCTAACAAGATCTGGGCAGAAGCTGTTAAGACATCTGCCTACCTTTTGAATTTAATCATCTATAAAGAAGAGGTTTCTGCCCGAGTGGTATCGACATGAGTTTTTCCTTCGATGGAACTCGCTTCAACAGTGTTCGAGTGTTTTTTAGTACACTCGCGAGTTTGAGCAATTGATGCTCCAGTGTGATACAGTTGAGCCCCAGACCATTGCAAGGTATATTAAAGGGCTGAAGACCCATGTGACGGATGCTGTTGAGTTGCAACCTTATTGGTGTTTTGCAGATGAATGCAACCTAGTCCACAAAGTCGAGAAGTAGCAAGCAAGGAAGGACGCTTGCGAAACCAGCTTGGAGGTGGGAGTTCGTCCTCGAGAACTCCAATCTCGAGTAATACAAATGATGAGGCCCAGGTTGAAGTTCAGCCATCACTAAACACGAGTGTCTTGAGAAAGTGTTTTAAGTGCCAAGGAGTTGGGCATATCGCTTCTGAGTGCCCAAATCGACGAATTGTCGCTATAATGGAGCTCTCGGATGATGCTCAGGTGTTTGATCGAGAAGGAGAACCCATTTGGGATGGCGAAGAAGAAGTGGTGGAGGAACCCGATGAGGGTGAGTTGTTAGTGATTTGAATGGCCCTTAACGAAATTGATCAGCGGGAGATGATCTTTCAGACCCAATGCACTATGCAGGGAAAGATGTGCCACGAGATTGTTGACAACGAGAGTTGTGCTAATGTGGCCTCTACTACCATGGTCGAGAAATTGGAGTTATCGACTAAGCCACATCCTCGACCATATAAGCATCAATGGTTGAGCTAAGAGAGCGATCTAAGGGTGACTAAGCAGGTGTTGGTCGCGTTAAGCATTGGTCAGAGCTACAAGGACATGGTGACGTGCTATGTTGTATCGATGGATGTGTGTCACTTGTTATTTGGAAGGCCGTGGCAATATGATCAGCGAGTAGTTTATGATGCGTGAAAGAATACATATTCCATCACTCTTGACCATAACAAGATTACGCTTCTTCCCTTGACCACACAAGATCTAGCCAAACCGTCGTCTCGAATCAAAATTGAGAAGTCCGTTCAAAGTTTGTTGAATTGACTCGAGCTATTTGAGAGGAGAAGTATGTGTATATGTTGATGTTATTTGAGGAAGGAAAGGAACAGGCCTCAACGTTGCCACCTCGAGTTCGAGTACTTTTACGAGAATTCAAGGATGTGTTTCCCAAAGGAGATGTCAGGAGGACTTCCTCTTCTGAGGGACATACAACATCAGATCGACCTCATTCCTAGAGTGTCGCTGCCTAATCGACTTGCGTACTAATCCGGACGAGGCGAGAGAGCTGCAGTGACAGGTTGATGAACTTATTGAACGAGGCTTTGTTCGAGAGAGCCTCAGCCCATCTTCCATTCCCGCCATCTTAGTTCCCAAGAAGGATGGTTCATGGCGAATCTGTGTCGACAGTCGAGCAATCAATAGGATCACCGTCAAGTATTCATTTCTCATTCCTCGACTTGATGATATTCTCAATGAGTTGCATGGGTCGACAATTTTCTCGAAGGGGAACGTACAAAGTGGCTATCACCAGATTTGGATGAAGGAATGAGATGAGTGGAAGACGACATTCAAAACTAAATGCATACGAGTGGATGGTTATGTCGTTTGGTCTCTCGAATGCACCGAGTACCTTCATGCGATTGATGAACCAGGTGTTTCGTCCTTCAAATTGCAGATTCATGGTTGTTTATTTTGATGATATTCTTGTATATAGCAGCAAAGAGGAAGAACACATTGACCACCTTGGACAGTTGTTCGAGAAGTTGAGAGAACAACGTCTATTCGGGAAGAGCTAGAAGTTCGAGTTCTCAACATCCAAACTTAACTTTCTAGGGTATGTCATCTCGAGAGAAGGTATTCAGGTGGACAGCTCATGACATCTGGAATTTTCACGGCCTAGGATCATTTTATTGTAGATTTATCAAGGACTTCAGTCGATTGCAGCCCGATGACGGAGTGGACTCCTGCGGCTCAAGAGTCGTCTGTGTGAAAATCCTGTATTGGCACTCCCTAATTTCAAGAAGGTGTTTGAAGTTGAATGTGACGCCTCAGGAGTAGGAATTGGAGACGTACTATTGCAAGAGGGTTGACCAGTTTCATACTTCAGTGAAAAGTTAAATGGATCTCGACTGAATTACTCGACCTATTATAAGGAGTTTTATGCTATCAATCCTACACTCAAGACATTGAGTCACTACCCGATGCCCAAGGAGTTCGTTCTTCATACTGATCATGAGTCCTTGAAGCATTTTAATGAGCAGGAGAAGCTTAATCGACGACAAGCAAAGTGGGTGGAATTTCTCCAGTTATTCACTTTCGTCTTGAAGCATAAGTCGGTAGTGAATAATGTCGTGGCAGATTCATTGTCAAGAAAGTCAACTCTTATGGCCAGAATGGAATCGAAGTTGATAGAATTCGAGATGTTGAAAGAGTTGGATAAGGGATGTCTTGAGAAGCATATTGAGCATTATCATTTGTAGGATAGATTTATATTTCGAGGAGTTAAGTTATGCATTCCTCGAAATTCCATTCGAGAGCATCATATTCGAGAGGTACCTGGAGGATGACTCGCTGGTCACTCTCGAGATGCATCTGGAACATTCCTACTTGTCTCGAATGGCTAAGGACGTACATAAGTTAGTCCGACGTTGCGCAGCTTGTTAACGCGCAAAGAGTCACCACTACCCGTAGCTGAACGTCCATGGGAGCATGTGGGCATGGATTTCGTCCTTGAATTTCCACGAACACATCTATAGAACCACTCAATCATGGTGGTTGTGGATCGGTTCTCGAAGATGACTCACTTTATTGCTTGTAGGAAGACGGATGATGATTCTCATGCGGCAGATCTTTATTTTCGAGAGATCGTTCGTCTGCATCGGGTCCCACCGTCGATAGTGTGGAATCGAGATGCCATGTTCTTGAACCTCTTCTGGAAGACACTTTGGAACAAACTCGGGACAAAGCTATTGTTCAGCACCACTTGACATCCACAAACTAATGAGAAAACTGAGGTAGTGAATAAGACTATAGGAAGTCTACTTCGAGCTATGGTGTCCATGAATCCAAAGGATTGGGACATCAAACTTGCTCAAGCTGAGTTCGCATATAATCGAGCACCTCATTCCTCTACTTGAGCTACACCGTTCGAACTGGTGTATGGTGTTAATCCGAGAATTCCAGTTGAGTTGCTACCAAAACCTAATCAGGGTATTCTCGAGAAGGATGCGATCCGACGAGCTGAAGAGATGTTAAAGCTCCACGTGAAGATTCGAACCCTTATTGTGTAGCAAAATGAAAAATATCAATCTAAGGCGAATCGTGGTCGAATAGAGAGAATATTCCAACCGGGAGATATTGTTTGGGTTCACTTGCGAAAGGGTAGGTTCCTAGAAAGGAGGAAAAATAAGCTCATACCCAGGGCTGATGGTCCTTATCGAGTCAATCGAGAGGATCAACAACAATACTTACAAGATCGACTTGCCGGGGAGTATGGAGTTTCGGCGACATTCAATGTCCAAGATCTCGCGCGAGGATGATGAGGAGCCCCTGGATTCGAGGACAATCTTCTTCAACAAAAGGAGGATGATGCAAGTTGGGTCGAACAAGGCCAAGTCGAGATTAAGTCGAGAGTAGCACTCGAGACTGGAAGTACCTTCACGATGCTGAAGTGATCGTGTTGATTCGTCAACTCGAGAAGACAGGAGTTCGTCTGGAGATCAGCTCCAACTCAAGACTTGAGAACTCGAGAAAACTTCAAGAAGGTCCTAGCCGACAGCAGTTGAGACTCGTTAAATTAATAATGTTAGACTTATTTTTAATTTGCTTTGATTTTTCCATTTTGGGCCTAATTAGGAGTTAGGTTTAACCCATTTTTTGTCCTCTATAAATAGAACTTTTGTGTTTAGGGTTAAGAGAAACTTTAGAACCTTTTGAAAGTCGTCAAGTACTTCTTTGAACTTTACACAACTTCTCTTTTGTTTGGTGGATTCCAAGCATGGGGAGATTTTATCTGATCCTTCCCATAGTCAGTGGTGTTTCGGTATCCGGTTATGAGGCGTTCAACCCTCGTGACAGTCCCAGTGGTGCTTAGGTTGCATCCGTGGCAGTTCGAGTCCTATCCCTTTCGTTCGTTTCGGTTGGTTTACGTCGTTCACGTTTGACAGGCGACAATGAATCGCCGCCCAATAACCAACACCTCATAGAGCATATGAGGCTCGTAGCGCATCACGAGTGAAGCAGAAGAAAGGAGATATTTTTATTTCTCAAGAGAAACACATAGCGGATCTGTTAAAAAATTTTTGTATGGAGAATGCAAAGTCAATTTCTACTACAATGTCACTCAATCAGAAGTTACAGAAGGAAGATTCTAGAAAAGGCTTTGACATGAATATCTACAGAAGCTTGGTGGGTTCTCTTATCTATCTCACTCACACTCGGACATATACTTTTCATTTTGTGAGCTTGTTGTCTAGATTCATGAGCAACCCTAGTAAAACTCATTTCACGGCCGTAAAAGGGTTCTACGCTACCTGAAAGGGACAGAGAAGGTCGAACGGAAGTATAAAAAATAGCATAATGATGATCCGGTAGGATATGTTGATAGTGATTGGGCAAGAAGCTTAGAGGATTGCAGAAGCATATCATGATAGTTGTTCTACATCGGAAAAGGAGCCCATTTCATGGATTTCAAAGAAGTAAAGCCCCATTGTTCTGTCATTTACAAAAGCTGAGTACATCTCAACAAATGAGGCAACAAGAGAAGTTGTCTAGCTCAGAAAGTTACTTCTCAACCTACATGAGAAGGTGCACATGCCAACAACAATCTTCTCTAATAACCAATCTACAATTGCTATGACCAAGTATCCAACTTTTCATGCAAAGTCAAAGCACAAAGAACTTCGTCATCATTTCATTACAAAGATGGTTTCACAGAAGGAGATTCTTCTAGAGTTCATCAATACCTATGATCAACCCACAGATGTACTTACAAAGGCGGTGTCTTCCGAGAAGTTTGAGATTTTCAAAGAATTATCGAAAATCACAAATTAAGAGGGGGTGTTAAATGTAATTTTTGATTATAAAGCATTAAAAGCACTGAGGTAGTGGATCATTGAAAGCACCAAATAAATGGAGCACTGAAGGAGGATTAAATAGGTCATTAAATCTAAGTCATTTGAAGTAGCGGTTTCTATAGTCGTTTGAATTTCATATTCCTTCCTACATATAGAGGAGTGTGTAAACATTTCATGTAAGAGGAAGAATAAGAAAGAGAAATCATTTTCGCAGCCTAAACACTCCAATATACATCCTTTGTAGGTGCAACAACTCTAGAAAAGGTTTCATATATCGTATAGAAGGTCGTCGGCAGTGCAGAACCTACGTTATGCTTGCACCTTCTCCTACCTATCAAATCATTTCACACATAACCCCCAACATTGACAGATCAATACTTGACAGATCAATTGGAATCTTGAGGGCGAGGCTCGCAATGAATCCGGGCATGTGGTGCAACGTGACCAGAATGATGTGGCTCTAGTGCGAGCGCTAGAGCAATACTCGTGGGGAGGTACGAGCTACATGACCCGAGAGGCAATCGTACGAGGACATGGGCATCCGAGTACCTAATATGGGCAGACTCACAGGGAAAAGGGAAAACTGGCAAGGTCACGGAGAGTTACATGCTGGACAATAGACAGACGAGCAATGTGATGCGACGAGACGTGCCGGTCATGAAGGAATTCGATTGTGGGGCATTCCTTGTGGTCGAAGCTACTTGCATGTAGAGAGGCTATAGAAGTGGTGTGCCACAGGAAGCAACGTATATTCCTTGGATGGTTGAGTGTGGGACAATGTCGACGGATGAGTCTTGATGCAAGCCACAGGCGACCCTTCGTATGCCTACTGCAAGAGGCGGCAAACCCCTGACATGGCCGCAGACGACCTTTTAGTTCCTAGTTGTCGGCAATCCTTGGTGTTCCGGGACTCTTCGTGTCCCTCATGAGAGTCGGTTGTATGCACAATTGTTTTGTAGTTCCCTTTGTATTATTGAGAGCAATAATACTAGTGATTACTACCATCTTGCTAGGTTGGAGGCGATTTGGTTTGTGCTCATTAGTTTCTAAGGTCGTGAGAAAAAGGCTGGTCATACTTAGGTGGGTGTGACACTGGACAAGTACATTGCGAAATCAATTGAGAGTGCATTACCGTCGAGATTCCGTCACACCGCGCTTGTATTTGTGGAGTGCATTTTAGGAGAAGTTTCGTACTATGGATACATAACTATTGAAATCATAGAATAAATTTTAGAAAATGTAAATGGAACAAGAAATTTTCTTTGAAAGGTTTTTTTGAACATAAATGAAATTTTCACATAAATATAATAAAGTTATACAACTTTTAAAAACTTGTAAATATTATGTAATCAATATACTATAAAAATGTTTAGTGATTTCCAAATTTATTTTATTCTGAATTTAAAAAGTGAAATGATAATGGTCATTCATAATTTCCTAACAAACAACAAATTTATAGATGCATTGTTTTAAATTTAAAAGTAACAGAAGATCGTAAATAATGAGCATCACTCGTTTGTGACATTCAAGCGATGTCTGTTCGAAAATAATACAATTTAAACACGAGTAAAACAAAATAAATGGTTAACAAACCTTTACATAATATCATGTTTAGTTCATTGATGCTTTGTTTAATAAGATCTACATATGAAGAGACAAATATTCATA
The DNA here is from genome assembly GCA_029817715.1 of Melastoma dodecandrum. Classification (NCBI taxonomy): domain Eukaryota; kingdom Viridiplantae; phylum Streptophyta; class Magnoliopsida; order Myrtales; family Melastomataceae; genus Melastoma; species Melastoma dodecandrum. Next base: position 193,649 of record JARUPY010000596.1, on the reverse strand, counting down.
AAATAGTATGGAAAAAATATTCATAAAATACTTTTATTACATGATTATCAAATTCGAATGAGTGCGTAGGAATGTGCTTAATGTATCATCTCTAAATTTTGGGTCAAGTTTCGAGCATGTTCTAGAGCAAGAACTGGGAATTATATCTAATATTGTCAGTTCTTGAGAATTTAGACCCATTACCCCTAACATATTCATCCAAGAACTTTTCTTATTACCAGATCATATGGTATCGGTTTCATATCCTCCAGCTTTTACCTTGGCCAAATGCTCACCTTTAGTATATAAATGATGTGGTATTTCCAACGCCTTGATAAAGGAAACTGATACCATTTGTTTGGTAAGGAGTATTTATATTCCATTTCAAATTAAATGTTATTACAAATTATTCCACGATGAGCATGGAACCCTAAAAAATTATTGGGAAAAGCATATTTTGTAAAATGTTATTACAAATTTAGGCAAATTCATTAATTCAATATAGAACTTTGCTTGAGAAAAATTATCTGAATATGTCACAAATTAAAGAAGTGACTTTTTCCCTTAAAATTAGGAAAAGTTTAGGCTTCCTCTAGCCGCATTTCTTTACCTGCACGTTCATCTCCAATATTATCAATGGGTCACAATGATCACTTTGATTCATAGCTCGCTTTGGAACATGACCAACTTATTCGCACAATGGAAGCTGACAATATTTTTTGGTGATAACAACTTTGTTTTATCTAGCATCTTCTTCTTCAAGCCTCGTATATAGAGCTCGTTAGGACGTATTCCTCTATATATGAATGAGTGAAAGATGTGTAGGTATTCGGGGGCACATATCGAATAACCAAGGAAATACCTACTTGGGATGCCCCTTTAACCTAGTGCATTCCTTCTAAGAGTTGTGGTCGTCCAAGGAGAATCCACTTAAGGAACCTGACCTTTCATCCTAATCCTTTCATAAGGGCATGTCAGTTCATAAGTGCCCCTTTATAACGTGACTTTCAAATCGTTGACCGCTTACTAGCCCTTTCACTAGCATTCTTCTAATCATTGAATGCGTGCTGGTATTTCTTACTCCAGCATCAGACCTGATCTTTCCTTAGTAAATCCATCAAATGGGTTACTTTCTTCGAAAATCCCATTACAAACTGATGATAATAGTTAGCCAATCCAAGAAAACATTATAATTCGTAAACATCCTTTAGAACAGGCTATTTTCAAATAGTCTACACTTTTCGTATGCTCCCACGTCTATTCATATGACCCAAGAAGTAGATTTCTCTTACACAAATCTCAAACTTTTCGTTCTTCACGTTTAAGGAGTTCTCCCGCGGTTTTGAGAATATAGCTGAATGTGGTTTAAGTGATTCTCCAACATCTCATGCACCCTAAAATATCCAAGTAAACCATAACAAACCTGTTAGAGGTATTTTGTCATGACATCAATCATCAATCTACAAAATGTGACATGGGTATTCATTATCCTAAGTGGCATCACCGAAAACTCATACAGCCATATTTTGTGAATATGGTCATTTTCAACTCATCTGCTCTCTTCGTAATGTGATCCTTCATCTATTCGGATTGCAAGTCCCTCTTCCAGGAAAAGGAGGCCTTGAACAGTCCATCTATAAATTCATAACAGGGGGCACCTGGTACTTGTTCTTCATCATGACCTTATTCAATCTTCCATAGTCAACACACAGCTAGGAACTGTCGTATTGCTTTGTTTAGAACATCACTGAGGTTCCTTCAGACGCTTTCAAAGGCTAAATCTTCACCGCAAAGTAACTCGCCATTCTTTCCATAACTTAGTTGGCTCCTTTGAAGCCATCCTATGTAGTTCTTTGGCAGGGTACCGTGCCAAAGAAATTTCAATACGGTGATCCACTACTCGTCTAGGCGGTAGGTCTCTTGGTAGTTCAACTAACATCATATCTTGAAACTTGACCAAGTGATACATACTTGAATGCATGGGCGATGAAGGTACGACTCGTAGAAGGTTCGATGAGTAACGGTCGTAAATGCATGTCCGTGAGAAGGAATAGGCATGCTAGAGGACATTGAGTGTGTTACTTCATGAAGTAATGCCAATGGACAGACATGCCCGATGGAGGAAATGCTTTTAAAATAGCACGTTCCTCGAGAGTGTTCCCCTTAGATGACCACAACTATTGGAAGGGGCATATCATATAAGAAGGAGCACCCCTTAGGGCGTTTATATGGCGGTTATAAGAGGTGTCCCCTAGAGACCTACACGACCCTTAGTGATTGATTGTAGTGAAGAGAAAATATCCATGACCACATACATAAGAGGGCTTGTAAAGGGGCCGAGAACGCTAGTAATATAAAAGTGATGGCCTTCACCTGAAACATATCGTTAACTTCTATTATGTGACTAGGCTGCTCATGTTGGGTCTAAGTTACGGCTCCCACAGGCCAATCACAAAGAGTGTGCATCGTGACCTTATGACGGTTAGCATCAGAGATGAGTTTCAGTGCGCGATGACACGACCTATCATCAAACGATTTGATCGATTGTAGAAATGGATGGGCAAACCCTCTACTAATGATCTCATCCCATTCTTTGATAAGTTGGATGAACTTTTAGAGGGGATGACACATATGGAGACCATACTTAGTTTGTTGAATTTGGCTGTGGATAGGTTGCGTAGCTAGCATAGGGATCTTGATTGCGATATGTTAATTATTAGGTAGTAGTAATCCACACTCCAAGGAGAGGGCTCCTGGACCTCAATCATTTGTTGGTTAACATGATGCAAAGGTGTTGCAGAATTCTTGTGGGACATAGAACAATATTTCATCGCGATAAGAGTGCCCATGAACGAGAAGGTTTTGATCACGACGATGTATCTCACGGGAGATGAGAAACTTTGGTGGTAAACTAAAGTAAAAGGGGACCTCAATGTGGGGCATCCTCAAATTGATACATGGAAAACTCTATTGAAAGATCAATTTTTTACCTTACAACAAGAGTTGGCTAGCAAGGGGGATGTTGAAGCAACTCAAGCATGTCGGTATGATGAGAGATTATGTGAAACAATTCACCTCCTTGATATTGGATATCAAAGACATGGTAGATGCAAACAAACTCTTCCACTTTTTGTATGGGTTACAACTACGAGCTCAAGTCGAGTTGAGACGGTAAAGAGTGAAGGATCTCCGAGTGACTATCGCGGCTAGCGATTCTCTTGTTAATTTTTTATGGACATATGCGAACGACCCAAAAAGGGAAGAGTCTGGCTAGAGGTAAGTACTACTAGAATATCGAAAGGGGTTAAGAGAGGGCAGCCAAGCAAAAATAGGACAACAACGTCCAGAGCGAGTAGGTCGGTTATGTTCAGAGCGGGTTACAATGCCCACAAATTGATCATGAAGAGACTGCATTGTGACCCTATGACAAAAAGCATGGTTGGTTTGTACCGCCAATGAACATATTGCCCAGATGCGACTTCGCCGCTGCACAAGCCTCAATAAAGATCCTAAGAATTATATCAAAATAGTTGAGAGGAACAACCGTAACACTCAGGGTACCATTCATAGTCCAAGGTTCACATCCACATTCATTTATGTGTCGCAGTGTGCATGATACCGGAACATCGCATCAATTTTGCATGATTGCCCCCTTTTGTGTCGGTCAACTTCTCGACTCAAGTGATGAGGAACTGTGGATGAATTGAGGTTTAATTATCCCTTTTTGCCTTAGTGGGCTTGTGTTGACCCTCACCCGACATCATCAATTCCGATGGGGAAGTCAAAGGTGACGGAGAAAAAACAAAGCATAATATGCCAAGAAAATGTGGGGAGGATTCGGCGGCTGTGCCCATCCTTATTTCTGATAGATAGGCTCGTGAAAAACATATTTGTCTTTTTACCTAAAAAAATTATACGGAATCACCACTGAGCTTATGTAAGTGGATAGCTGTCAAAAATGATTATTGATTACATGCATTGAACTTGATTTGGGCTTTAAACCCTAATACTCATGTCAAGTTATAGCATGATATCACATGAGCCCAAACACAAACAAGTATGTACATAAAGAAGAGCGGAAGTGACCACGAGCCTCTACAATTTAGTTCAACACTCATCACAGGTGCATAAAGAAAGTTTGAGATAGCATGCGCCTTCCTTCATATACTTGATGCATGTCATGAGGGTACAATCTCAAACGGGCATCGTCTATTGCAATCACTCTTGTGAACCATTTCCACCGTAGTCCATCCTTGGTGGTGTCTTTAGCATCATGTTTAAAGGCACCTCCTTGAGTGTGTTGTAGTTGACCATAGATGTTAAGTCGAGTTTGATAGTTGTATGGCAATGATGAGCTGCACACCCTTCCAAGTCCAAATACGAGGTAAGTGAAATGCCCAAGTAGGTGTATGTATGGAAATATAATATAGGCATAAGAGGCCCATAAAAGATGAGAATAACGCTGAAAACATGTTTCGACCTAGTTCATAATTTCTCAAAAACTCAAAAGCAAAATACATCTAAATTGCAAAATTCCTGCTTAATAAGCAAATGGAAATCATGAAATTTAATGGAGTTGTTTCAAATCCAATGGGGCTAAGGCCCAAAAAATTGGACTCAAATGACTGAGGCAATGGTGCGGAAAAATGGATCGACTTGAGCTATGGACTTGGACATAGGATTGACTCGAGCACGTCGAAGGGGCGATAAGTAGTAATGCCCTACTGAAGTGGTCGACTCAAGCGACAAGAGAGTCCATTAAGCAGTCGAGTGAAGAATATCCATTCGATGGGACACTTTAGTCGAAAAGAACCGTCGATGGGAGCGATCAAGCCATGGGCTGATGAGCGACAGGTACTACATGACAGCCTACTCTGATAACATGCAGTTTTGGGACGGCGTCTGCTCCGTTATCCTTGCCAGGCAAGCTTTCCTTATTCTGACATCCAGATCGTCTGGGAAGGTTGTTTATTTTATATCTTTTATTTCCTTGAGTTACTTTTATTTTCATTGTTGTCTTTGCCATATATTATATATGCCCCTGTTCGGAGAACGTAAAATACAGACCTTTAAATATCATACTTCAAAAAAATAAACTCCCAGTTTCTCTTTCTCTTATCATTTAGTGAATTCCGAGTGTGCGAAATTATCAGAGCGATCCTTACCCGGATGCTGATTTGGTTGTATCCGATTGTAGTGCCGTTCAATCTCAAATACGTCTAGGATGGTCTGGTGGTTGTATACGTACACGTTCCAAGAAAGGCCCATTCTTCCTTGGTGGTGCCTTAACTTGTTTCCAAGATTTACATGTCCTTTATCCATGTTCGTTATTGTTCGAGTGTGTCTCATACCAGGGTCCGCCGTCGTGGTTCCTTGTCGGTGAAGCGAACCTCTCACCACCTCATCCCATATCAAGGTGGCCAAAGTTCAGAGCGGCCATATGCAGTTATCAACTGGGGTTTGGAAAGAAAAATCCATAAATCTCAACTTACGGGCTCAAATGACATAAAACAAAGCCCAAAAGACTATAATCTAATGGAGACAATGTTTTTAACTAAATGGACTCAAAATGGGTTCAGGAGTCCGAAAGAACGTTGGTTTCATTGGGCCTAAACTCTCTCGCAAGTGCAAATTGGCCAACCATCTTGCTCGATTCATGTCTCAACCCACAAAAAATGTGAATAAATAAAGGACCAAATGTTTTTCTTGTCTTGAGAATCAAAATCTTAGCGATGTAACATTTTGGCAACCAAAAAAATGTTATGCATTTTTAAAGCTGGTCGGATCACATAAACATGACTAAAACATGGTGCAATTTTAGAAAATCATAACTTCAAAACGAGAAATGCAAACGAAGTGTATATATGTGTTGAGAAAGCTCCTCAAACATAATTGTGCAACGTGATAGACAAGGCCAAGCAAATTCGAAAAAGGAGAAAACACGTCCTATTTTAAGAAAAAGTTCGGGAAAGAGGGACCGGATTACACCTTGCATACCTTGATTGGACTTAGATCTCCCTCCTACCACTGAGGATTATTAGAGGACACTAAGAGGCTAATCACTCCGAAAGTAACAGCTGGACAAGCCGGATCCAAACACTTCGGAAATCTCTGCCATTACAAGCAATTGGTACTCGGAAGTTCGTTAAAATGTGTGGTCGCCGTATGAATGAAGAAAGAGAAGGGAAGACAGCGGAACGACATCCTCAAGCGGAACCACTTACGGATACCATCGATGATGCCTTCGAAAGGAAACAAGAACGAAGGAGCACAAGATCGCAAAAATGATGGGATGCTTGAATGCCTGAATGCTTGAAAATAAATAGAATGTATGTCCGTCTTTAAAGAGGTGTATCTATGTACAATACCTAAGAATGACTATTTATACTAGGCTAGACCTACGTATATACGTAAATGAAATATTGTACATACACTACGTGTCCTTGTTGCAAATCTTCATGGAATATCTATTTTCCATTTGAGCAGTTTTGGCAACAATTTCCTTCTATGTCTTGAGACCATCCGAAATCTTCCATAACAGCCACCGGTCGATCGAATCGCCCACTAGCCTTTGCTGCAGAGCTTCCTTGCTCGTCCAGTTGACCTTCGCTTAACCGCCTCATTGACCCTCGTCGCCTGGCAGCCCCGTCACTTGTTAACTGCTTTGCCCACAAGCCTTCGTCTGGTATGTTTCTGTAGCTACCACCTTATTGGGCGTCATGTACTTTGGGCCTCCATTCTGGATCGTTGATCCACGAATAGCATCGAGTTCTATGGACCAGAGTTTCTGTTGCTAAACATATAAGCCCCCCTCAAGGAGATGGAGTCAGGATTGCAATCCGTTTCCTTGAGAAAGACCAAGTAATCATTCCTCTACAACTTGGTAACGTGTGCAGGCGAGCATTAATCCCCAACCGTTGATATCCCGAAAGCGTATCAGTTGAGATTTTCGGGACGTCTGTCGAAATCCCGCTGTTTCTGCCATATTATATCATGTTAGAGATTTCATATTCCCCATAACCCCGCTATAAATAGCGATGCCCGGATTATCTTCTCAATCACAAACCAACACTCATGGAAATAGTAAGGTTATGAGGTCTGCATCTTTTCGTCTCCTACCCAAGACCTATATCTATCACCTTATCTCACTCGAGAATCTATGTCCACCACCTTACGCAAGCGGTGTCTCTCCCTCCACGTAGTTCCATCCTCCCTTAGAAGGAGCTCGGCTGAAAGGCGAGAGGGCCTGAACGAAGCCTCGGTGGGTCAATCTTTAGCCCGGGTTGCGTCCTGATTGGATTGACCTTTGCGGTTCAAAGGTTGATTCATGCCTCTATGGGACCAAGAACACCGCGGGGGGAGCCATTTATCAAAGGCTCAATTTCCCAACCGCACGGCCATTGGTAGTCCTCTCGTTCAAAAGATCCACACTGCATCACCGCTTCCATCATGAAACGAAGTTTTAGGCTACAACCAAGGGTCTTCTTCGTCTTAGGTAACGAACCGGGTGTGGTGTGTAACCATTTTCGTTCTCTATTGGTAAACCCTTGTATAACTCGCACAGCTCAAGCGATTTTCAATAGAAAGCATTTCGTTAAGAAGAAGAAGTGTTTTCTACCTAGTCTTTCGCACATTTATCTCTGAAAAAACCGATGTAATGAATTTTGGATTTGAATGAAAATCAGAGTATGTTATATCCCTTCGCCTGTCCACCTCGACATTTGTATCGTCGTCAGTTTTCAAGCAGAGCGACGTCTCTTTCTGGCCTTAGCCTCCTTGTCGGTTTTTGGACCCTAAAGCCTGGCAGGGGTTGATGGTTCCCGCTTATGCAATAAGACACCGTTCTTCCCTTGTTGTTTAGAAACCCTAGTTTCCCTTCGACCTCCGTGGCCTCTAGTGCTTCCACCCCAAGAAACCTGACTCCCCAGCCCACACAAAGGGTGACGGAGTTGTTTTTCGAAAGGTGTACATGAAAATCTTGAAGTTTCATGTCTTTCCTTGTCACGAAGTGGAATCAGAATTTGGCGTCCCGATGTCAGAACAACAAATGTTGGGTCCGTTCGTTCCTGAGGCTAAATCCCAACTACTTTCCGGAGAGGAAAGGTCGTTCCTTTTTACCAGTAAATTGCCCGCCATCTTCACTCCTGGTGATTTCATGCCGTCGGAATGGAGTCCGTCAGTACGAGCGAACCTCCGTTGCTTTCCATCTCCAAGGAGTGAGCACATGACCTCTCGATTTTCAAGTGGATGACCTAGCGTGATGTGTGGGACGCGATTGGGATCAAGATTCTAATCAACATCTCGCGCTCCTCGATGGAATCCAACTTGCTGGTGTGTGTCGGGTTTCTGTCGTTCTGGAATCCCGTTGTCAACTGTTTCCACTTCCCTAGAGGAAAAATATCGATCACCCTAGATCAGCTTTCTGGAGCCCACTTTCGATTTGGCCGCAAGTGCTTCGACCTGAAGTTCAACCCTTCAGCACGCATCGGGGCGGTGATCGAGCAGCATCTGTGTCTGCTAATGCAGACATCCCAAAGGCTCTGGCCTTTGCCCCTTTCCTGTTGAGTCTAATCTACCGAGGGCTCTACCAAGCAACAGTTAATCCAGCCAATTTCCCTAGATGCCCAACGGAAAGCCCACTATGGATTGTTTATTTGTGGATTGTCTTGTACTTCCCGGGTTTCACGAATTTCCCTGGTTCAATGCTCGAACGAAGCTATGTCATCTTGGCGAGCATGTCCAAGTATTGGTCTCCCTTCAGTGTCATTGGTTGCGTCCAGGCTTTGATGGATGGGCACATAGAAGGCTATGCAGGTGCAGTCTCTTCCTAGCGACCTTTCTCCCATAGGTGGGAGGAATCTCGCTCAAGGGATGTTGAGTACCTTCGGCCTACATTCTTTGCACGAGACTTGGTAGGGGTAGACCCGGTTGGCCTGATTTTTTAGATATACAATCCTCATCTCTGTGCCCGTCACTTGGGCTTTTGCTAGTCTTTGGCGGTTCCCTCATTCGTGTCCAGGAACCAGCTGCTTGACACGCGTGTCGTCATGTCCCCTGTTGACATTGGGCTAGCCGTACGAGTTAAGTTGTCAGACCTTCCCATGGCCAATCTTCAGGAGAAGTGCTGGTCGGTCTCCCAACCTCTCTAGGACTTGGTTTGAAGTCTGAGGGATGATGCAAGCTTATTCTCCCTTGGAGAGGCTGATCCAAGAAGACAGCTTAGCACCTCCAACGGCCCTTCCTTGTCCAAGTAGAAAGTCATCAAAGAAACGGTCCTCAGGTGACGACTCATCCTCTTCAGGTATGTTGAACCAGTTCAAGTAAAGGCTCCCATGTGCATGGCCCATTTTCAGCAAGTCGCTTTGCGGAAGAACCAAGAGAGTGAAAGCGAAATTGGTCGGATCTAAGAGTTCTTTTGCGGGTTCGCCCTCACAAGGAGTGCGTTTGAAGGAAATAGTGTCGCATAAACCTCCTCCTTCACCCTTGCCGTGAGGTGTTGCTAGGGTTGTCAACCCAGAAAACGTCCTCCATGGGTGTGCTAGGTGTCGAATTGTGTCGCACGCTTTGTTTTATGCTAGAGAATTCAGTTGTGCAACGCCATCTATTTTGATGCAAGAGTTGTTGTTGCTTCCCCCAACATTGAGATTGTTGACTGTGAGGGGTTCCCCAACAACGTCCCAATTGCTTCTTGGTTGGGCAGTCGCTAGCGCTCCAACTATGCAGCTAGAAGTGTGGGGACGGAGGAGCCCCCATCAACGTTGTGTCTATTGCCCCAATTCTTTCTTCGAGGGATGAAGTAGGGACTTCGTCAGTGGATGGTACTCTGGCCGCCCGGAGTTCCTTGGGCAAAGCGAGGGTGCCCCCCAAGGTTCCCGAGTGTAGGCGACTTCGGTAAGGAATTTTTGAACTTTGCTTGCCATTTGCACTTCAGGTGATGTCTGACTTAAGTACGTTAATGGCAAACCTTGCATTCTCTCCTCGTCTCCTTTGTCACCGTCCTAGAGTGTCGCATGAATGTTGAGCATGACTTTGTCGCCTTGTCGTCTGTGATGGACGAGTTAGGATGAGTAGGTACTGATTCACACGAGCTGCGCATTATAGTCTCGCTTCTCCTGAAGTCTTTTTGGCGTTCGTGGACCGAGCGACAAGTGGATTTCGCGCTGAAGGCGAGAGTGGAAGAGAAAGAGCTTGCATGGTCCCTGACACTTCCATGCTCTAGTCGAGTGAATTAGTCGTCTCTCGAAGGTGTAGAACTCCGTCGGAAGTAGGATGAGTTGTCTGCCATCATTCGTCGTCTCCAGGAGGAGCTAGACACCATGGTCGCGCGTTTGGCTGGGAATGACCCAGCCCCGGAAACCGCCCTGGCAAGAGAAACACCTAAGCACGCCGTCGTCAACCAGGAGCGAGAGACTTTGAAGAGGGATCAGGACAAGGTTATAGTTATCGAGGCAAAGGAAGTTGTGGCGGACGGAGTATTGGATCGGGCAAGACGCCTGTTGTCTTCTTTGCTTATTGACTAAACTGTCACGCCTTTATTTGTCCCCATATTTCGGGGAATCGTCTTGCTATGGTCTGCTCCTCCATCTCCCATATCGTTAGCCTGTATTTTTTTAAATACTTGCTATTGATCTTAAGATCGTGCACTAACCCATCGAGCCCCCTTAGGTGATATGAGTTCCCAAGATGGGTTTCAATCACCTGAAAAGGGCCTTCCCAATTTGGTGTCCACTTTCCGTGGAAATATTCGCGTGCACCTTCTGGAAGCTTTACCTTCCAAATGGGGTCTTCCTTACTGAATGTCCGGGGTATTACTCTCTTATTGTAGTTGCGGACGACGTTCCTCTTAAGAGCCTCTATGTGGTTCAACACATTGATATGGTGGTTTTCATATTCTCAAACTCAATATGCATGTCCTCATCGTATCCCTTGTGTTGTCCGAGGTGCTTAAGAAGTCTGAGTGATCGGCATCGCACTTCTATTGGAAGCATCGCATCATGGCCGTACACCAACTGAACGGGGCGACGCCTATAAATTCTCTTTTTGTGACCATGAGCGCCCATAGTGTCTCTTTAAGTAGGGTATGCCATGTGTGTGGGTTGTTTCCGATCACCCTTTGTATGACTTGTCTTATAAGTTTATTGGAAGCTTCCGCTTGCCCATTTGACTTAGCATAATACAGGGCTGAGTTAAGTATCTTAAACCTAAAATCTTCCGCAAACTCGTTCATGAGCTCACCATTGAACACCTTTGGATTGTCCACCACTATACTTTTGGGAATCCCGTATCGGTAGATGATGATGTCGAGTATGTAGGCCGTCACTTCTACCCATTTGGTGAAGTAGTATGTGGTGACGAGTATGTAGGCATCTCCCCTGCTTGAGTGAGGATGAATTTCTCCCATGATGTCCAGTGCCCATGTCCTGAAAGGCCATGGTTTCGCTACGACGTTCCTGTCGGTATCAGGGGTGTGTTTCACCGGTTCGCATCGCTGGCAAGCCTAACAGGCTCGAGCCATTTCAATGCATTTCTTGACCATTGACGGCCAGTAGAAACCGTGTCGTTTGATCGACCGGCTCATCTTGATTCCTGCTTGATGAGCTCTGCACAGTCCCTAATGTGTTTCCATCATGATTGGGATGGCGTAGTCTAAGTCGATGCACCTTAACAGGACATGTTCGTTGGTTTTCCTATAGAGGGTTTTGTCGAGGAGCACTTAGTGCCTGGCTATCACTCAAATTCTCCTGAGTGCCTAGCTATCACTTAGTGCTTAACAACACTTAGTGCCTAAGAAGACATCGGCCGGGTGAACCTCTCTGTCCTACACGTCAACATCAACGTGAAATTCTGGACGTTTGCTTATGAACAAGGTTGTACTATCCTTGCGTGATTGTGAGTCATTTCTCAATCTAGAAGCCAGTTGTGCCAGATGGTTAGCCTCTTGATTGTCTTCTCTTTTCGCGTGTATAATCTCGGCCATGACTATCCTTGAGAAGAGTTCTTTTGCTTTGCTTAGATATCGGTCCAGGTGAGATGCTTGGCAATTGCTTTGGCCTAAGAGCTATTGGATTACCAAATGGAAATCACCACATATTTTTATGCTTTCCAGCTTCTAGTCTAAGGTGAGCTATAAAGTCAAAATCAAGACCACGTACTCTGCTACGTTGTTGGTGACTTTGCCATCGAGGCGACGGGCCAACCTGGTTTCGGCGATCTAGGGTGTCTTGATGAAGACCCCTATACTAGCTCCGAATCTATTGGAGGACCCATCAAAACAAATCGACCAGTGTTCATGTGGGTTATCTTCATCGTACGAAGAGTCTCTATCGCCTTCACCATAGTGGGTGATGAATTCAGCCAAGGCATGGCCTTTAACTGAAGTCTGCGGTTGTGGTATAGATTGTAGGCAGAGAGCACTTAACTCCATTTATCAATCCTTCTCGTACGTAGGGGGTTGTTAAAGAATACCTGGTCACAAGTATCCTAGAGAAAACATATACATCATTGGACCCAATGTAATGTCTGAGTTTAATCACTGAGTAATAGACGGCCAGACATCAGTTGGGGTGTATCGCTGCTCTGTCTCTGTGAGAAGTCGAGGCATGTAATAAACAACTCTTTCAATCCCGTCTTGCTCTTATGCCAGCATGGAGCCAATACTGGACTGTGACGTGGCCACGTAAAGGATGTATAGCGCCTTTGTGTCTAGTGGTAGGGTTCGTCTAGTTCTTTATTTCCTGGAAAGCTCGCTCATGTTGCGATTCTCAGATTTTCCTCCCTTACTACCTTTCTTTTAGGATTGTTGAGAAAACACTAGTTTTAGATGCCACGTTGCCTATGAAGTGACGTATATAGTTGACCCTTCCTAGGAAGGCTTGGAGTTCCTTCTTGCTCCTTGGAGCGCGTAAGTCCTTGATAGCGCGAGTTTTAAGGAGGTCAACTTCAATCCCTCGTTGGTGTACTAGGAACCCAAGAAGTTGCTCCTTTTGGACTCGAAAAGCGTATTTTAAGGGGTTGAGTTTTAGGTTATGCGTTCGTATCTTTTCAAATGCTTCGTATAGAAGAGCATGATGGTCCTAACTTCGCTTGGACTTCACCACCACGTCGTCGATGTACACCTCCACCGTTTTTCCTATCAAGGGGCCAAAGATGAAGGTCATCGCTCTGTGATAAGTGGCTCCGGCATTCTTCAATGCAAAGGGCATGACGACCCATTCAATTATCCCAATAGGACACATGATCGGCAATGAAAATTTGGTTGTATCCGGAATATCCGTCCATGAAGGACATTAATTCATGCGCTGCCTATTTGTGTATAAGGTCCTCGACAATGGGCATTGAGTATTCCTCTTTAGGTGTTGCTTTGTTCAAGTCGTGAAAGTCTGTACATACCCTGTCGGGAGTCAATGCTTGATCAAGTTTCAGTCTCGGCCAGGCACTCTTTAAGCCCAAACGAAATAATCTTTGTAGGTACGAAGGACTTTGTTAGCGTCGCCTGCCCCAATTTCGCTTAGTAGCGAGCTTTGATTCATATCCCTTCTGAGTTCATATCCAGGCTTGAATTCCACAAAGAATTCAGTGATATGAGGAGCCTAATGGAGAAACATATCACTGGATTGCAAGACAATACGGCTCAGATTCTGGAACAACTCATTGCGTTGAAGGGCCAAATGCCGCTGCAAAGCCAGGTGTCCCTGTAAATAGGGAGAATTCTTTCATGGGAGACGTCCGGCACGCAGAGAGGCGCAATGTGTCATTCCAGGAGGATGAGCCTTGGGGCGGCGCCAACCAAGGCACTACGGAGGTCTGCAATAGGGACAGGATGTCCCCATCAAGGCCTACTACCTCTCGGTCTCTTACGCCTTGGAGGGCAAATGCTGTGTACGCAGTGAGCCCTGTAGACGATGACGTAGAGGCCCAGGGTGAAACCCACAGCCACCTCGGACCACAGTGTGGATGCCTTATCCCCCAGAGAAAGTGAGTTAGGACTATGTTCGAAAACAGTTCGATCACGTTCCAACGCAGAATCTGAGGGAAACGATTGCTCAAGTCTTGGAGCAGATGGTACCTGGGCTGTCAGGCAAGATGATCCTGGTCTATACAGGAGTCCATACCCTGCCTACATCGACAGAGACTTTCCCCTACCCAAGAGATACAGAGTACCCGATTTTACCCGTTTTTAGGGGAAGATGAGATGACGCCCGTAGAGCACATAGCTCGGTTCACTAATCAATCAGGAGATGCTGCGGCCAATGATTTTTGGAAACTAAAGCTATTCCCGAATTCACTCACTGGAGATGCTTTCATGTGGTACGCGAGTCTACCTCTAGGTCAGTAACATCATGGGCAGAAATGTAGTCTTTCTTTATTATGAATGCATTTGCTCGGCTAGACACACCCATGTGAATCTTTGAGGTGATGCGGCTTAAACAGACCGCTGGAGAACACCCAGGACAGTTCCTCATGCATCTACAAAAGGCGCTGCTTTGCTGTAGACCTGCAATTCCTGAAAGGGACCAGTTGATGATTGCGTTAAACGCATTGTCTATGCCCTTCAAGAAAAAGCTACCGGGGGAAAGGTTTAATGATCTGTATGACTTGGCTAGGAGAGCAACTGGATATCATCAGTTACTGAAGGAAGAGGCCCAGTCTAAACACGTTTATCAATTAGAAGCCCTTGAGGTAGACATGGCCGAATTCGTGAAAGGCGAAGCAACGGTTTGCGAACCTCTAGCAAGGAAAATTTCAAAAGCAAAAGCATCTCAGAAGTCTGGTGAAGAAAGAAAATATTCTTTCGACATAGACAAGGCGGATGCAATTTTTGATTGGCTTGTCCAACGGAAGCGGATTAAACTTAAACCGGGCCACAGAGCCCCCAAGACGAAAAGAGAGAAGACTAGGAATTATTTCAAATGGCATGGGTCGTTCACACATACGACCAGGGACTGTCTGTCATTCAGGAATATAATTCAAGACCTTATAGAGTCAAAGGAATTGTGCTTTCCTGAAGTAGACGAAGTCACTATGGTTGACGACAGACCTTTTGACGATGAAGTAGCCATTCATATGTTCGATGTTTCTGATGTAGGCATCAATTTCATCGAAACTAATACCGATTTTTCCCTACAGGATATAAAGATTCCCGGGGAGACCTTGGTGGCGCATGCCCTCTTCCGTCGCTCAAGGAAGTAGCGCGCAGTCTCTGCTGCTGGCATATGGATGACACACACACCACTGATGGATGCAATACATTCAGGAAGTATCTGCAGAATAATCAGAGGGTTGCCTGGTATGACTTGACCCCACTCGAGGAGGTAGCAATGGGAATAGTCTCCTCAAGTTCACGAAATGCCTCTAATAATTCACAAAGGGGATTCAAAAGCCCCCCAAGTGCGGAGCGCAGGCCAGCTACCCGGGGAGGAAGAGGTGGGCCCCATGGTCGAGGCAGAACACCTGAACAACAGCTCCGAGCTTTCGAGTGTCCCAAACGACACCTGGAGTTTAACGACTCGTTCGTCCAGCAAGGGCAAAGCCAGGACATGAAAGGAACGGCCACTCCGAGGAATCTCGTTCTGGAGCTGTAGAGGGAAACCTCCTTAGCAGAACCCAGCGGTTGAAAGGCCGCAGGAGAAAGGGGTTAAGCCAAGGCACGAAACGCCTAGAGTAGACATCCAGGCACTCCGGACAGGACTTCCAATAGCCCAGTTCCTTGATGAAAGGATGCTCTGTCAGAAATGCAAGCTTATAGCTCAGAACAGGATCTTGATCACGCAACTCTGCACCTCCTATTGTGTCAACTACTTCCTCAAGCTTATAGACTTGTCCTCAAACGGGGAAATCGTGGTCAAACCCGCGCACTCTACAGCCACAGGTACTTATGAAACTAACAGTTGTTCGGAAACACAACAGGTATCAACGCAAATAGTAGTAGGATACGATCCATTCCTAGGAGACTTCGTCAAGGTATGTCAATCGTTCCTTGGTTTTAAGAAATCAAGGGTAATTAAAGCGGTGTTAAACCCTCGAAATATTAGTAGAAGGCAGTTGGCAAGACCTCTTTACCACCAAGGGCTCGAAAGAGAAGGGATAGACGTCTAAGTCACGTCGCTCAGAGGCCTAGGCCTACCCTCTCAGGGGCCGCTCTACCTGCCAAAGTGTCTACAAAGGGACTGAACACTGAAGCAGAGCACATTGAGTCTATAGACCATTCAGAAGGGCCTTGCGCAAGCTTTGATTATACCCCGCTTCGGAGTGGACTCCCAAGTGATGCCGACGGCGAAAAAGGGCCTTTTGTGAGTTGCAACGCTCTCACCTTGCCTATAGACTTCACCAATAACCAGAAGGAGGAACCGTAAGAGGTAAAGTGCCTCTTCCCTGTTCACCTGTTATCCGGCAGGCTTTCCACTTCATTGGTTGGAGAAACCATCTAATAGCATGAAACAACACGTGTACTCTTTGTACATCACCGCTACCTTTGACGGTACTATGGTGAGTCGGGTCCTTGTAGACAATGGAGCTACAATAAACGTGCTTCTTTTGTCCAGGTTTAAAATACTTGGATATAAGCCCAATGACTTGGTTAAAACCAATGTCGCAGTGACTGGTTTTAACGGTAGGAAATCTGAATGCTTAGGGGTTTTCGCTGTGCACCTTGAAGTGGGTCGCCAGGGAAGGGAAACTGCCTTATTTGTGATTGACATAATGCTTTGTTAGTCCGCGATTGGCTCCATAAAACTGCGGCTATTCCTTCTACTTTATATAGAGAGTTAATGTTATGGATTGACTCCGAAGTTGAGATTATTAAGGCTGATGAATACTCTTGTTGTGACAAATGTATCTTGCATGCAGAAACAAGCAAGACTGTCAAGGACCTCACACTGGAACAGCGCTATAAGCTTGGCAACCCTACTGTTGGACCCCTTGGTCAACCATCCGGAAAGTTTGACTACATTGTAGACTACGGGACATCACACCCTAAGCCGGAGAGGGGGCCAATCGTTCCAACTGGATGGGAAGATGAGCTTTCTGCCAAGGACATAGAGGAGGTCCTGCAAGAAGTCAATTCGGATGAAAACCCCGTAAGGAGGGACGGACCAAAAGAGGATGAAGTTGAAAAGAACCAGCAAAATGCTGTCGCGGTGTTGGAGCCCGATAGACTCCTAAAGAAAGGGACCTATGGACCAGAATGAAGGAGGAAACGAAGCAGTCGCTGATGTCCTTCGACGACTTCAAGTCTACCAGGGGAATCATTACTGTAGACAACCTATCTCTTGGTTTTCAATAAACTCAGGAGCGCTTTGAGCGCCTAAGAATTGTAATAAGCCCGTGTCTACCGATTTAGGTGGAACTGAGGAACGTGAGTCTTTAATGACCCAGTGCGACCCATTGATTAGCATTAATTTGGGAAGCGAGACTTCTCCTAGGAATCTTTTCATTAGTTCTTCAGTAAATAAAGAACTTTTTGATGCTATTAAATGAGTACTTGAAGAATTTAAGGACTGCTTCACCTGGGATTATACTGAGATGCCAGGTTTGGACCGTAGACTAGAAGAACACACCCTTCCCATCAAGAAGGATTTCAAGTCAGTGCAGCAGGTACCAAGGCGCATGACTAGAGAAGTGACGAACTAGTCTTTGAAGAAGTTAAAAAGCTTTTTCAAGCAGGATACATAAGGACCTCACGTTATACAGAATGGATTTCTAGCATTGTACCCGTCTTAAAAAAGAACGGCAAAATCAGAGTTTGTATAGACTTTAGGGATTCGAACCGTGCTACTCCAAAGGATGAATATCCTATGCCTATCGCAGATGATCTTATAGACAAGACAGCAAGGCATCAGATTATGTCATTCATGGATGGGTTCTCTGGCTACAACCAGATCTTCATCGCAGAGGAGGATATACACAAAACAGCATTCAAATGTCCCTTAGGAATATTCGAATGGGTAGTGATGCCATTTCGACTAAAAAACACTGGAGCTACCTATCAACGACCAATGAATGCTATATTTGATGCCTCTTTCGGCAAGACAGTGGAAGTCTACATTGACGATATTGTCGTCAAGTCGGCAAAGGAAGAACTTCATGTCGACCATCTCAGGAATGCTTTCATGAAAATGAGAAAGCATCAACTTAAACTAAGCCCACTTAAATGCGCCTTTGGAGTTAAAGCAGGGCAACTTTTTGGTTTCTTAGTACATCAACGCGGTATTGTAGTTGATCAGAACAAGGTAAAAGCCATCCAAAACTTAGCAGCACCAAGAAGCAAAAAGGAATTACAGGCTTCTCTTGGAAGGGTCAATTACCTGCGTAGGTTCATTGGAAATATCGTAGGAAAGACGGAGGCGTTTGCCAATCTTTTGAGGGGAAAAAGTGATTTTAGGTGGACTGAGAAACACGAAGAAGCATTCAACGCTTTGAAAAAGTATTTAACATCCACCAGTTTTGATACCCCCCTCAACACGGAAAACCTTTCATTCTTCATGTGGCTGCCACCGAAATGACCATAGGGGCTATGTTAGCCCAAATGGATCAAAACGGACACGAAAGGGCCGTTTATTACTTGTTAAGGCAATTGGCACCAATCGAGGTCAGATATGCCCCGAAGGAAAAGTTGTGTTTATCAGTATTTGATGCCATCATGAAACTTAGACACTCCATCGGGAGTAGTGAAGTCTACGTTGTATCTAAGTCACCCATTATTAAAGTCCATTACTGAGTAGACGAGTTAGCAAATGGAGCCTAATTCTGTCTCCATATGATCTGATATATAAGTCTCAGCATTCAGTCAAGGGACAAGCACTGGCTGATTTTCTAGTCGACCATGACCCAGCCTTGTCTATAGAACAAGAATAGGCAACTGAAGAGGTCTGGCAGGCTTGGTTTGATGGCTCGTCCACTAAGAATGGAGCTGGGATAGGAGTTCATAAAATATCCCCAATGGGTAAAGACATCAGGCTTGCTTTTCATCTTCAGGTCATACCTACTAACAATGCTACGGAGTATGAAGCATTGAAAACAGTATTGAAAGAGCTCAGGGCACTAAAGGCAAAGCATGCCTGTATCAAGAGGGATTCTCAGTTAGTTATCAACCAGGTTAACAAAGAATGCACCTGTCAAGGCAGGCTATTGCCCTATTTCGAGATAGTTCAGCGGCTAGTCGCACGTTTTGAGGATATCACGTTCCAATTTATAGGACGTGAGCAAAACATTGTGCTAATAGCCTAGCACGGTTAGCGTTAGGGTACAAAAGCAGGATATAACAGGGTGACATACCTGAAATAGGTTCACATCTACAGCCGGAGGAGAACATCATGGTTGTAGACATAATGAACCAGGATAAAGACTGGAGAAAACCAATAGTCGACTTTCTGTCAGATCCCAATCAGGAAGCTAAACAGCGAATCAAAGTTCAGGGCGCTGTCATATGTCCTCTTAGACGGTCTGCTGTATAGGAAAGATGCAAGCGGCGTCCTTTTAAGATGCGTAGACTTGGATGAAGCTATTCCAGTAATGATGGAGACACATGAAGGACTCTGTGGGTCGCACCAAGCAAGGATAAAAATGTGTTGGATTATTCGTAAACATGGTTTTCACTGTCCATCGATGATGAAAAATTACATTGAAATGGCCAAAGGGTGTCAAGAATGCAACGGCATTGTCCCATAACTTGCGCCCCAGCAGCTGAACTTACTCCTGTGATCAAACCTTGGCCTTTCAGGACCTGGGCTTTAGATGTAATAGGGGAAATTCATCCTCACTCTAGTCGAAGGGATGCGTTTATCTTGGTAGCAACAGATTACTTCACCAAGTGGGTAGAAGCGCAAGTCTACAAGAAAATTGACCATAATGACGGTATCAGTTTTTTACGGACTTGTATCATCTATCAATTTGGCATTCCCCAGAACATTGTTGTAGACAATGGGACAGTTTTTAACAACACAAGGATGAGGGAGTTCGCCGAAGAATTTGGCTTTTCAATCCAGTATTCCACTCCATACTATCCTCAGACGAACGGACAGGCTGAATCCTCCAACAAATTAATTAAAAACAACATTCAAAAGATGGTCGGGCTTAATCCAAAAAAGTGGCACGAAGTACTTAATGATACACTCTGGGCTCTAAGGGTTACTAAGCGCGAATGCACTGGGGAAACTCCACTCGCATTAGTCTGCCGTCATGACGCAGTGCTGCCTATCGAAATGAGGTACAAGTCGCTCCGTATCAGCCAGCCTTGTCTACAGGACGAAGCCATGCATATAGCCTTGGAAGAGTTAGAAAGAAAGAGGCTGGAGGTTGTAGACAAGATAGAGGTACACAAGTAGAAAATAGCTCGCCATTATAACAAGAAAGTTGTTCATAAGCACTTTCAAATAGGCGACTTGGTCTGAAAAATGGTTTTACCCTTAAAATTTAAAGACTAGATTCTTGGAAAATGGTCCCCAAATTGGGAAGGACCGTATCAGGTCAGCGAGACATTCTCAGCAAGTAGTTATAGATTGTCGACACTCGATGGAGTCAGGCAACCTCTAAAAATTAATGGCAAGTACCTGAAACACTATAGAAAAACCATTTGGGAATCGCACAGGAAGATTCTAAGCAAACGCATCCCATTTATATGGGAACAGGTAGCTAAAAATTAACTTTACAAGTATATTATAGCCGTAGACTAAAGAGTTTGTTTAAACGGTGTCATCCCTGGGTTAGTCTACAGCTGGTAAAAAGTAAAGAATGAGTTTGTCTTAAGGGTGTCATCCCTTGAGACTTCAAAAGAAAAAAACAAACAAAGCTAAGCCATCATCGCTTGCTTGAACTCGCCATACTTGGTCTAGGCACCCCACGCGCCGCCTCCATGAGCAAGAAAGTCAGAACCTTGGCCTGGGTCTTCTTGACGGTGACTTCACTCCTCTGTCGGAACCAAGACTTCAGTTCATCTTGATCTTGTTGTTCAGAGGCATGAGCAGATCTTTCTACGAGCAGGGAGTCCACCGTAGACGCCCGTTCCTTGAGATCCCTCTCCACGGCCATAAGGTCCACAATCTTGGCCTGAACCAGCGCAAGCTGGCGAGTTAAATCTTCCTTCTGCTCCTTGAGAAGTTGCAGATCAGCCTCTTCTTCCGCACGCTTTTTCAGGATATCAGCAATCCTGGACCAGGCACCGTTAATTGCTTCAATGTCTTGCGTGTACGCTGGCCAGTCGGACTAGAATCGTCTCCCAAACTCCTCGCAGGCTGCCTGCATCTCGATAGTGGTGGCTAGGGCGTCCTCAATCTCCTTGATGCAGCTCTGAAGGACCTTGAACTGGTCTTCAGAGAAGATCTCAACGCGAAGGATATGCCCAACACGTTCCACATTCGCCATCAGGCGATCATAATCACTCAGGCCGCTTGGAGTACCTTCCCCAAGTGTCCCTCTTGATGGCTGGCTGGGAAGACAGCTGGCCGACGATGGACTTGCACCAGCATAAGGGTTAGTGCCTATCGCATCCATCACCTCTGGAGCAGCAGCCTCTGTCGTAACAGCAGGGGCCTTCGTTTCCTCAGTAGCTAGGGTAGCTGGGATTTCAGGGGTAGGGAAAGGAATAGGCTACAAGTGAAAATTTAACAATCAGTATGGAGATTAAACAAGCAAAGTCTACATCTACCATGCATTACCTCAGAAGGAGGAGGCAGATCGGCTTCATCAGAAGTTTCCTCCTCGGGATCAGATTCCTCGGACGGATTTGGACTCTGGGGAGAGGATAAGATATTCAGGTTTTAAAGACAGGAAATGGCATAGACACAAGGTTACATACCATTCCTCGAGGAGACTCAGCTGCTTGAGGAATTAGAGGGGGCGGACTTGGAATTGTAGTCGTTTTCCTGAAATCATTGCCATATGATAAATTGAAAGAGAGTTGCAGTACTCAACGGTGAAAAGCATCGCATACCTCACGGAAGATGTCCTTGAAGGTTCTGGGGCCCTGATGGAGATAGGGGTTGGGTCCTGGACAGCAGGCCGACGATGCTTGAAGGAGACTGAAATCGGTGCATCTTCAGAATCAGAAGACTCAGGGGCAGGAGCTCTACGCTTGCTGGCCGCTCCCTCCTCGACCTACTTGCCTGTAGAGGCAAGAGATTGCCGGCTTAGGCGAGTTAAACACCTGGCCGAAGGAGGAGGGCCACTCTCCGATGAAGAATCCACCGAGTCTACATCCAAGACTGCGACTCATGTTAGTAAAAGATTCTCAGTTCAAAGAAAGGATAAGTATAAGTCTATACTGAGATACGGCCGTTGCCCTATCTTCAGCATCATGTCGGAAGACAAGTAGAGATCAGGAGGCTCTTTGGAGGTCTGGAGGAAGGACATCTTCTTCAGCAGGGTGTCGAAGGTGTAGACTCAAGAGAAAACTCCATATGCTGGAGCTCCGCCTTCCTGGCCAGGAGGCTCATTGAGACCTGGAGGGGGTTTCCTTGGAAAAAATGGTGGAAACCCTCATGTGGAGCGAGAGGTTGGAGGTGTTGGAGAAAGGCACTGAAGAGCCTCTGCATGAAGCCAACCTGCCTTGCACAAAGCTGGGGGTTGTAGACTTCAAAGGTGGAACCTCCCTCGATCACGCAGACCAGGTCCCTACTAGTCAAAACTGAATCCCAATATAGACCCGGGGTGAGCTTCTGGCGGCGCCTCAAAATAGTATGGCCAGCAGGAAAGGGGACCCAGTTGCGGCGTTCAGTTCGCCCTGTATCTACAATGTGATGGATGTGTCCCGTCACAAAAGAATTCAACCACTAGTCTTTGGATCGGCAGCATGAGTCCAGCATGTGCGTCCCATAGCATGCGACTGGAGTGGCGCCGGAGGGCATCTGGTACCCTGTAAGCCTGGGCATCCATAGGCAGGACCACAGATGCGCAAGCCATAAGGGGCCACCGACCGGATATCTTGGAAAGGGACTGCTGCACGTTGTCGTTTTATGCAGCCCCTGGTAAACCAACCCCAGCAGAAATGGAGCCCAGGCAATCTGTTTGGAGGCCGCCGAGCTCAAGAAATTAGCGACCCCGTAAACCAGCTTCGGCACACGCTTGCCAGTAAAACAGAAAACGTACTTGCTTAGCTAGACGCTGAAGAACTCGACCTCTTCAGCCTTTCCCAAGGCAGCAAGGGGCATATCCAGGTGCTTCTTCGCCGCGCTCAGAATCTGGAGCATCTCTGTGGGATGGTGGTCGTCGTCAGCAGGATGGAGGCGAACGGGGACGCCGGCCACGTAGCTCCCCGTCAAAAATAGATATCCTCCAAAGTTATGGTCATGGGATCCTCGGGGAGGTAGAAATAGTTTACTGGGTCATTCCAGAACGGAAGCAGACTCGTACATACCCGAGGGTCGCAACGCTTCGCAACCAAAGGCAGCCTGATGAACGACCAGAGGCCATAAATCTTCAGCCTGTGCTCCAGCTTCTTAAGCCAAGTGGAGAACAACTTTTGCACCACTGGCTTCTCAACGGAGGGGAAGCAGAGGAAGCCGCTCTTCTTCTCCCAATTCAAGGGATCCGTGAAACCCTCCCGGCAGATGGGGATGGGGGACTCCGTGACCAGGTACTCATGTGGTACCACGTCGGGGAAGAGGGCAGGATCAAGAACGGGACCCAGGGTCAGCCCGTTGTCGCCGGTCTGGACCACGCCGAAAGGTCCAGCACGCTGGGAGTGCCAATGGTAAGCAGCAAGAGTGGACATTATTGAAGCAACAAACAAGAGTTTCGGAAGGCCTGTGAGGGTTTTCAAGAAAGCTTGGAAGAAAGAAGGCAAAGGGCTTTCTTTTGATGCGAAGACGAAGGGTTTTCTTGTGACGCAAGCAATGTTAGAACTGCTCAGGTGACAGAAGTCCCCTCAGCAAAAAAGGGGGGCTTATGTTGACACGATAGACTATCTTGAGCCTGACGAAGCCCACAACAGACGCACCGCCCATGAGGAAAAAGACAAGACACTCACACCAGGCCTACAGTTCTAGTCTACACAGACTACATGACTGGTTGGTGACCCTGAGATCAGTGGGAGTCTACGGCCCGCGTCTGCACAGGTCACACATCACAAAAGCTGAATCACTATCTCCAAAATCAGCGGAGTCTACAACCCACGTCCACTCAGTGTGCACGTCTTAAAGGGCGGTTATTAACCTCGAAGTCAATGGAGTCTACGACCCACGTCCACACGAGTGGCACGTCTTAGAAGACAGTTTGTTGGCTCCGAGATACTCGGGGGTGGTTAAGATTAGAGGATCTTCAGAGGTCGTAATAGACCGGGTATAAAAGGGAAGAGATCTCCCTTGGAAAAATCACGATCAAATAAGCCAACATAAGCTTATCTTGCTCGTCACCCCTTAGATTATTAGGATTCCCTGACCTGGGCGAAACTCTTAAGGTTTCATTGGTCTTCACCTCCACCGTCAGAGTGAGCAACCGTAGCTCCGACAACCAAACTCCGCCATCACTTCCAACGTCGGAGTGAGCAACCGTAGCTCTGGTACCCAAACTTCGCCTTCACTTCCATCATCAGAGTGAGCAACCGTAGCTCTGGTAACAATTTCCCGCCAGTACTCCAACGCCAGGACGAGCCACCGTAACTCCGGTACACGATTCCGCCTTCGACTCCGCCACCAAGGTGAGCAACCGTAGCCTTGGTATCCACGTCTGCCTCAACATTCGACCACACTCCCGTCCACCAAGCCTAGCAACCAAGTTTTCGCCATCCAGGGAGCGCAAGTCTACAGCGCTCTGTTATTCAGTCTACGACGCCGTTCGGATTCTCAAGTCCACAGCGTCTAGCGCCCAGTCTACGACGTCCCTACCGTCCAGAGTCGCAAGACTGCAGCATTCAGCAACAAGTCTATGACCTTGCCTCTTAGTCTACAGCGCACGGAAGCAAGTCTACGATGTTGCACCGCATTCCTTGTTTTATTTTTATGGCTGTAAGCACCATTTCCTCATTGTAAAACTTTGCATATTCAATTCAATCTATTTCATTTACTTACTAGCGACCACATCTACAAGCCCTGTGAGTATTATTGCCAAATATTTCCGACGTGATCCGTTTTCGACGCGAACAACAGCATCAATTATCAATACTAGAAGTAATCTTTAGAATCATTGTTCAAAAAAAAATAATAGAGATGTAATCGAGTGTAGCCAACGCCAAATGCAAGTCAAAGTCAAGTTGAAATAATAAACGAATAACGAAGTTAAGTAGCGAGTATACTAATAATCATCATTGAATTTGCATCCAGAAACAACAGAGCTTAACCTCAAGCATCGTAAGAATAAAATACATATACCAGCAATTCGACAAGACCAAGTAAATTTGGCAAAGAATTAATGAACCAGCAGCGAGATAGGAGTCAAAATCTGATGAATCCGCAGCATGTTTCAACAAACGAGCAGCAGCATCAATGGGAGCATAAGAATTGGCAGCGACCAAACAGTGTATATTCAGCCGCGGATAACAAAATCGGAACACAACAAATTACGAGAAATGCATATTTATTCGCAAATATCAGCGAACAGAGGCACAACTAGACTAGAGAACAACAAATATAGGTCAGGAATAAAAATTGGATAAGGAACATCTGCATGTATGGAACAAAATGTGTTAAACAACGAGAAGCAGCAACAGTAACATTTTGGAAAAAAGGGATGTTGACCCGCAGGCAACTTTGGGGATAATAATGGCGTTATGAGTTAATCAAGCATAGGTCAAGTCAGTGATAAAAGCGAAGGAATCCGGTTTGAGGAACTCAGACCAGCAGACTCCGATAAATTGGAGTTCCTCTGTTCTTGTCGTTTTCGAAACTTCCTCGAAGCTTCTCCTTATTCGTCTAGGACTCGTTCGATCAATTCAGCGGCAATCTTCTGCAAACAAAAAGAACAAGAAACACGACTCCTAACGAATTCCCTTTTTTGTCAATCGATGTGGTGGATCGCCCTTGGAGATATGTCCAGACGTGGAGGCGAGCATTGGAATTTGGCTGGACGTGAACCAACTAGAGCTGGCCTTGGCAGCTCCGGTGAGGGTCGGTTGAGGGGTTTCCGCGAGGTATTTTCTTTACCTTGGCTGGAGGAGGATCGACAGATGGTGGCTGTAAGATTTTTGGTGAGGAGAAACTCGATCGTAACGTCGGGCGAGACAATCGAAGGCTTGAGTTGGACTGGATGACTTGGTTCAGGATCGGTCAAGGAGCAAGAGCTGATCGGCTGGGGAGGATGATCGGAGGGAGAGGGGAGGAGCGTGGTGGAAGAAGGGTGGAGCAGAGGGTTTTTGTTGCTCTCCCGGGCGATTTTTATCCAAAGAAGAAGGTGGTGAACCCCAGAAGAGAGGAAGCGGAGTTGTTCTAATAGATTTTTGGGTTTGCCGTTTCAACCCCCCAACAAAAAAAAATTCTCTTATAGTGAACGAGGGATGCGTGTCTGGAAAATTTTCGTTTTTTTTATTTTTATTTTTATTAGATAAAAATTCACGCTAAATAACAAAGAAATGTTAAATTTCAATAAACTTTTGGAGGGAATTAACAAATATGAAAAAAATTCTTTATTTGGTATGATTAACTATTTCAATGGCCTATTGGACTTTGGTCATTTTCACCTTATTATTATTAAGAACTTAAATCCATGTACATGTGTTTGGACTTCAAATTAAAATGAACGAGCTTGATTTAAATGATTAAAAGCATTAAAAAATGTAATTTTAACTATGTCTAAAAAAATGTAGTTAAGAAATTAGTTTCATGTAACTAATTTTGAATTTTAAATTAGTCATCTAACCATGTCAAGAGATACTTTCGTGAAATTCTATAGGATCATGACATGTAACATGAATTTATTAAAAAATTACGAAAAGCTTCGAATTTTCGACTTACTAAAATATTGATTTAGTGGTTGATTTTTTGAACGTTAATTACTTTTATTTGTAATGTGATTTTAAGGAAATTTTTCTTTTCAAATTTAATCTCCATTTAGTGTGGAAAGAGTAGTTAAACTATTTTTCAAACTAAAAAATCGTTGCTATCATTTTGGATTGCCTGTTTGATTTAAAAGTTCGAAAATTCGATTTGGGGAGACCATGGCAGTTCAACCGACGTGCAATACATGATGGGTTCAAGAATACTTACTCCATCATTCTTGACCCGAAGAAGATCACCCTTCTACCCCTACCGTCGACGACTGCTATCACGCCAAGCGAGCAGGAGTCCAGCTCGACGCGGGTGGAGTTGACCCAGGCGATTCATGGCGAAAGGATGATCTACATGTGGATGTTGTTCGAGGAAGGAGAAGAACATGCTTTGACTATACCTCCACAAGTTCAAAAGCTCCTTCTGGAGTTTGCGGACGTGTTTCCAGAGGAGATGTCTAGTGGAAATCCAACTTTGAGAGATATTCAACATCAAATCGATCTCATCCTCGAAGGCTTCTCCACAAAACTGATATTATAAAAGGTACCAGAACATTTATGTAGAATGAGATGTAGATAGCACTTCCGCTTTTCCACAATTATAATCCGATGAGTTGTGATTAGTAGCTCGTTTGGGGTATGCACACCCCGTGACTAACTATAGAAACTCTAGAAGACAATTACTAACTCCACAATCCCTATGGTTGGGGTTCTGTACTGCAAACTGTGACTAACTCCAAAATCCCTCTTATTGTCTTTAACTTGTTGCAGCTCCACGCAAGCTCATAGCGAACCCTAAACAGGCAGACAACACCTCTATCCTAGGTTAGAATTTCCGTCTGGAGGCGCTAAGTTCAACTTGCCTCCTCACCAAGAATTCCCCAACGCATGCCTCCTCACCAAGACTTCCAAGAAGTAGACAACACCCCTAGGGCTTCTTCAAGTGAGTACCAATCCTTCTACAAAAAAGCAAATCTCAGTACCTCACCAGTTCCTCTAAACATGATCCTTCTTTTGCTCAATGTCCTTGCACACCTACCCTGACTTCGTCCTAAGTTTGATGCACGTCCAACATGTCACAATGCAACCAAGTCCCTCGCCACTTCACTCATGCATGGTCGCAGCTTGTGCCATAGACACTCGCTTTCTACACACACAAGGAAATCGGTTACAAAATAACCTGTGATAGTACCTCATCCTGCTCCCCTTAACATGGCCCTTCTGTTGTCCACTGCTCGCCGACATTCCTCACAACTTCTCCACCAAGCCTGGAGCGAGCCCATTACGCTATAGTGTGGCCAAGTCTTTCGCAGCCTCCCTCACGTCTCACACCTCGTACAACTGGGAGATGTATTCGACAACAAAATGCTTCACCCCCACAAAAACAAAAAGCTCACAAGTCTCTAGTACAAGATCATATTCACTATCCCCCACCACACTCTTCTTTTTTAATGAACATAAAATCATATTTTATAGAATTGCAAAAATTACGTACAAAAAGAAAATTGCTGGAAGGTTATGCAAAATGAGGAAATAGATTGTCAATGAAAAATATCGTTTATATATTATGAGAGATACTACATTTCAATTAAATATTCACTCATGTTATATTATCATGATTGTGTTCGTGATCCCAATGAGATAGGGCTTGTAGTATAATATGACTGATATGTTCCTATCAAGCTCCTGTACCTGAAAATATTATTTTCATAGTTAGAAAACCGTCTATATAAAGACACATGTGGGAGGTGTCCATGATTTGTAGATGACTCGTCATTTGCAATGATTCATAATGAATCTGGATGTGATTAAGTGCTAGAGAAATGGTGAATTGATCGTTGGGCATTCCAAGTCAATTTGCAGAACCATGCATAGATACTTTCAATATATGAAGTGGTTTGTTCCCTTAAAAAGAATATAACAACTCACATGGAAATAAATCGTTAATCAAAAAATTTATATTACTACGATTTAGATAACATAACATAGAAATTTATTTAATTAATCAAATAACTAATTAAACTATTATGAGTAATATTTAAGTGACAGAAGGTTAACGTAGGGATTGTCCCTGTACATTAACTTTCTGCAAAGTAGTAGATGTTAATTCGTCCATATGATCTTCAACAAAAGGTTTTTTTGTAGAGACTACGCCTTCTGTAGGAGGTACAAACACTTCGAGATCCATAGTGTTTGTACCTCCTTCGGGATTGAGTCATCAAATTTTATATCAATAGACTCTTTAATTTTGGACGTCCTTTTGTTATGGACTCTATAGGCCCGCTAGTTGTATAGTATCCTAGAAGGATGCCCACGTCTGACATAGCGTTAAACTTCCTCAAGTTATCTGTAGAAGGTATCAATATGTAGCAGACACTTCCGAACGGTAGTCACAGTGTTTGCTAAAAGGTTTTGGGGAACCTTACTTTCACATATCATGGTCCGTGCCATGTTCATTAAAGTTATGTTTTTCTTCTCCGCAACACCATTTTCTTGAGGAGTATAGGGAGCAGAGAAACTGTGATCAATACCATATTTGCCACAGAAGGTTTCAAATTCATGGTTTTCAAATTATGTACCACGATCTGTCCATATAGCTTTTACAAAAGAGTTGTTATCACTCCATAGAAGGTTAGCTAAGCTTTCGAAAGCATCAAAACTAACTTTGTGGGAGAGGAATTCAACTTAGGTAAACCTAGAGTATTTATCGACCACTATAAGGCAATACATTTTATCTCTCACACTTTCAGCTCCAGTTCAACAGAATAGATCTATGTGTAAATGCTCCAAAGATTTAGTTGTAGAAACCTCATTCTTAGCTTGAATGATTTTTTGGTTTGATTTCCAATAGTTCACAGACGGTCTCCTGATCAAATTTGATGTTAGGTCATCCCTTCACCAAATCAATTCAGACAAGTTTGGATGGCAATCAAAAGTTGGCATGGCTTAACTTTCTATGCCTAAGATAACTTTCATCTTTAACTAACAGAAGGCAACTTTCTGCGTTGAAGAAGCTATCGGGTGACAAAGAATAAATGTTTATTCTATGTTTACCAATAAGGCGAACTCTATTATCTAGCATCCCGAACAAGACACTTTATCAAAGGTAATAATATACCATTTATCATATAGCTGGCTAATGCTCAGTTGGTTATGTTTCAGTTCTATCAACAATAGAACATGTTCAATAACTATAGTTTCTAGAGTACGAACGGTTGTTCTTCTAATTATAGAACCTTTTTTGTTGTCTCCAAAGCTTACAGAACCTTCGCTCTACAGTGTAAGGTTGCAAAAAAACTTAAAGGATCACCAGTCGTGTGTTTGAAGCAACCACTATCTAGATATTATTTATTTTCCTTAACTTCTATCCTCATAGAGAGTGATCGTCCTGTTGTGTGACTCAATTCTGAATCGCGTCCTCCTATACCCAATGAGAACACGAGGAAAAGGAAAAAGAGGCAAATTAGATGGACAACAAAGAAGAGGGTGATAAAAGAATCCACACATATGAACGCAAGTGAGGGAAATGCCAGTTGGAATACATTGGGTGTGGCATCGTTGTCCGAGACATGCGACACTGTCGCACAGGATCAAGTACTGCCTTATAGCGAAGAGGACTTAATTTCACGTGGACTCGGCAAATACAGCCCGCTTATTAACGCCCCCCTGAAAGTCCAATGCAATACCTTGATGTTGCGAACAGAGTTCGCCAATGACCACCTGAAGCATTGAGGTAACATATACACTAGTTCCATATATAGGCAGTCTTCGATGATATGGGTCGAGTCTTTCTAGCCAATGGGCCACCATCAATGTCTTGCAGCTAGTTGTTTTTAAGAAACTAGGAGAAGACATGTGTGAGCTGAAAAGAACATAATAAATGTAAGCGATTGTAATGGAAAAATCCCCCTTGTATCGGAGTAGTCCCGGTCCACCTAAGAGCGAGTTCTTATGAGCAAGACACACTTTCCTTGTCATAGACATTAAGCCCACATTTAATGTCTATTATGAAGGGATTTAGTGTCAGTTATGAAGGGATTGGCTACATTAGGCAGGAGCAATTCTCTCGACCCTTTATAGAGAATTAGTGATATGGGGAGATAGTAGTCCCGAAGTAGTGACGGGGGAAAGGATAGTAAAAAATTTTAATATATCATGTATACGTACAGAAGTCATGAAGCAAGTAGAAGACCTAACCCTCAAGTAAATGTTTGATTTGGGAGACACAACCGTAGGGTAATTAGGAGAATTCACTGGAGGTTTCGAATTCCTAGTGTCCTGTGATGCCCGACCACAAGTCATGCACTTCCAACTAGATGGGATCGTGACGAAAGAGAGTAGCCAGGCGAGACTGGGAAACCCTAACCCTTCTCGAGAAAGACATGAAGGAAGCTCGGATAGGTGACATTACATAAAATGAATGAGAAACTGCATAGAAGAAGACGGAGTTAGAGCCCGAAAGACTCCTCATTTAGGAAGATATCTAGGATGAAGACAAGCGAAGGGAGGACGTGGCAGATGTGATGCAAAGGATATACATATATAAGACGTCTAGGATCGAAAAAATTTCTTCTTCACATTGTTCGATGGTATGAATCTCTCAAGTGCACGGGTCGCACAAGTAATAGAGTAATGAGTAAAAGTCGTTAAAGGACACTCTGTCGCAATGTGTCCAATCCCCTGGCACTTAAAACACTTCTTCGCTCTGACGTAGACAGATGGGAACCAAGGTCACCTTTGCTTTTCCTTTGTCCATCGATAGGTTGGCTCTCGTAGACGCACTCCTTTTATTGAAAGGCATCGTCTACATAATCGCTCTTGTACTCGCCCTCTTCACTTGTTGCTTCTCAACCTTATGGGCAAGATTGCAAACATCTGAGAAACTCCAATAGGGTTGAAGTTCCACCGCATTGGCGACGTGTTCTTTCAGTCTTCTTAGGTACCTACCGACAGTTTGCGTTGAAGGTTTAGACAAGTTGCTCTGTATCATCAACTTCTCGAATTCATGAGTGTAATTTGCTACACTCAATGTTTGCTTTAACGAGTTCAGCTTGAGGAATAGGTCTTGCCGATATCACTAAGAGAGAAATCTCTTCCTCATCACTCGCTTCATCTTTTCCCATTAGCGAATCTTCTCCTTTCCTTCCCTTCGACTCGAATATTTACGGAGTCTCAAGGCCGTGCTACCTTTACTTGTCGATCCTTCGGGATTTCCTCATACTCAAATACCCGCTCAATCGACTGAAGCCAGCCTACGAACTCTTCCGGGTCTAACTTTCCTTCAAACTCCGGAATGTCCACTAGGATATTAACAGGTCGAGTGGGTTGACGCCCCCTATGACTCCTCCTAGAGTGCTCTTCATCACTTAAGTAATCCATAAAGGGGTTGTGTTCCTCCTCTGCTTCAATGTGTTGCGGAGAGCATTGTCTAAGATTTCTTCTCTCTCCAAGAAGTTGTTGCACTCGATGCCTCAACTCCTCTACTTCTTGCTCAAGGTGGGCTGAACGAGCTTCTTCCAACATCATTCCATGACGGAATCGGTTCGCCATGATAACCTTGTAGTCTGATGGCAACTGATGTGGGACGAGGTGGGTTGGTTCGTTTGCTCAACGACAGAATGAACCACGATGATGAATGGGAACTGGTGAGGAAGAATAACAGGAAAAATAAAAGATAACGACGCGCCAACCTTCGGATAGCTAAGCCATCATCGAAGAATGGACGTGCCCTACCCGAACCGCGTAAGGATACAACAACAGCACCACCGTAATTGGAATCAGGGTTGAATGACACCACGGCTACATACAGCGACGCACCACCAGTGTAATGAACTCTCGGGTAATCTCGCCACACACGAAATCCACCAAGAGATAAGAGAAAGAGAGATTCGAAGAATTTCCGAGGTTTAATTCTAACATTCAAGATAAGTCCCTCCAGGGTTACATAGCAAGGGCTTATATAAGCTGCCGAAGAAAAGGTAATAAAGGAAAGAAGATAAAACATAAGATAATAAAATCCGTAGATAAGGAAGTGAAATATATATTATTTTCCCCCGACAAGATCTGGAAAGGTTGGTGGAACAGGTTGGTGAAGTAGGCGCGACTCTTGGACTGCAAATTGTCAGACTTGAATCATTAGAATGTTACCATCTCTTGGATTTCTCGTCGCTTGACTTCCCGTTGCTTCAGCTTCCTTTCGCTCGATGAGACTTCCTATGCCTGTCGCTCGATCCATCCACTCCAACAACTTGAGATTAGCTTGTCGCCCGGTCGATGAAATCAAGGTGACACTATCAACCTCCCTTGTTGCTCAGGCGCATCCATCTCGCATAAATGATCGAGTTTATTTATAGGCGAATAAGCAATGCGGTTTAAATCCTTACAGTAAGAAGGGAAATCTTAAAAGTCACGAGAGAGAACTGTGAGGAATCTTTGCAGCTTTACTGATAGCCTGGAAACGCTAAGTGTATACTATTGGTGAGATAATCTTGACAGTCCATTGGTGACTGTTCTAGGGATATGACAACACATGGGCTACATAACGCCAAAGGCACAATAGTTTCAAGAGGTTAAGGTCATATGAAAGTGAAGGAGACAAAAAAGTCTTTTGGTAATGAAAATATAAGTGTAAATCATTAAAATTTGTTCAAAAGATCAATAAAAAGCTCCGCACGCTCGAGACGATGTTTTTCCCGAAGTTCATTTCACTTTAATATAAACTCAACGACCACAACTTCTCTCCGAGGAGGGACAATCCTCTCCATCGTTGTTGACCAATTAGCTCGCAGTCTCTCAAGTTCATACATTTGAGATAGAAAAAAAAAATTATTTTTCCTTGGCGAGTTCTATCTTCTCTTTCTCGTTGAGTTGTAACCAAGCAGTCCTGACCTTTAACGCTTCATCAATCTCATCAAGACATTGTTGGACAGGCATGTTGTTCAGCTCATGTTCAATTTGCGTTTAAGAAGCCTTGTCTGGAGCTTGTTCACTAACTTCGTAGTTAGACCAACGAGTCCAATCATTCCTTGACGAGTGCGCAAGCAAGGAGATGATCAATGGTTACCAGGGTAGAGTCCTCGATACTCTGGATGTTGCATTGAATTTCTCGAAATTGACTTTAGTATACAAAATGAATGTACAAAGGAAGTCAATCACGATTGAATATCTTCCTTGATGCACTCCAGATGAAGTTGGTTATCGTTCCCTAGAGGAACATGTTCCTTAAGATGGATACTTGATGTCGCCGGCTCGGTTGAAGAAAAAGGTTTTCCATGGCTTTTTCAGTATCTTCGGACTCTATGTCACTTATGTGGATTGGAGAGCAAGTAGTTGCTGAAGTATGGGATTTTGCTATTACCATATTAGACAAATGTTAAGATTATTGGAATCAAATATAAGAGAAAAATGATTAGCTATACCTCGAGAGGAACTTCATCTTGAGATGGTGCTGATGAGGGTACCTCAATAGGTAACTCTGCTTCTTTTACCTCCAAGGCAAGTCCATTTTTGTCTGCCTCTTGAAATGAATAAAAGTGGAAATAAGGACACCAAAATATAGTAAATTATATTTTAAATAAGGAACTTATAATCTCCTTTGGATCGCTAACAAGAAAATCATCTCTTGTAAAAGGTAAAATACTGGCTCGTTCAGAAACACTATTATGTTCCATGTCTGACCCCTGAAGATAAACTCAGTAAGTAAAAGAAGTTTCAATAAATGTTTCTCGAGGAAAAGTTGATACCTCCTATCTCGAGATGGACAACCTCTCAAATGTTTCGCAAGTGGCCGCAGGAATTTTAAGAGGAATGTCATGCATCATTGATCACCTTTTAGCCTAATGACAAGAGGGAAATATCCAGTATTTGGTGTACTAAATGCTGGTTGATATAAAGGCGATTTGCTTAAGAATTACCTGTATGTGCTTAACAATGACTTCAGTGTCACGAATCTCCTTCGTAGCCACGAAACTTCGTCCCGAGAAATAGCGAGGATACCTTGTTATAGTAACTTCTGTTAACGCCTACATAAATGAATACACTGAAAGTTTAAGACAATATGAATTTATCAAGTGACAAAGATATGCTTGGAACAAAGTCCTCCTTGGGAGAAGAAGTTTCCGCTTGTGTCATCTTGAGATGAGCGGATGGTCTTTAAGGGGATACATGAGTTTCTTCAAGATTTTTCGTGCGACCCCCAAGTAACTCCGATGACGTCACATCGGGAATAGATGAAGTAGGGTTCTCTATTTCGGAACTAGCATCCAAGGAATGAATGATAGGCTCCTCGAGAATAGGCTTTGTTTGTCTTTTGATGACCCGCTTGCGCCTTTTAAGATGAGGCTCATCATTCTCACTTGTTTAACCATTCTTCGAAGGATGATCTTCTTGAATCTTGGTCTCTTCATGCGATTTCTCGAGATCTAATTCCTTAGGGACAACGCCAGTCTCAGCTTGGACCTCAGAGACCTTCATGCGTTTTTTCTTTTTCTTCTCAAACTGAACTCGAGAAATCTCATGGGCCTATTCGGGAAGAAGAATCCCTATCTCAATATGTACATCACCCGTAAGAGAAACATATTTAGGCTGAAACATTAATTAGTAAAAACACTCTATACCGAGATCAAGACAACTTACACTCGGGATTGGGTCCAGGCACATATAAATCATCCAAAGGGGCATCAAAGATAGTCATGAAGCCTCGCATCTCATACCATGTCATCTTCCATGCAATTGTGAACAATTCGGTGGCGAAAACATCAGAGTTCTTTGAAAAATGAAACTCGATCGTATGCAGTTCAACTCGGGATGCTGCTTCATCCACCTTTCTGAATGGCACAGTTATTGTTTTTCTGTGCATGAAGCTGTTATATGATCTCAGGAAGGGAACACTGGTGCCTTGGACGAAACCAAGTTGTCGGGCACATAATTGAGGATTATACTCCTCGAATAGGAAGTTGCTCATCTCAACTCCTACTAGATCATGAGGTGTCAAAATCCTATCCCAATAAAGCCACTCTGAGATATCATCTTGTGAAGAATAAAACTTGTTGGCCGGATAGGGTGCCCATTCTTGCTCATTCTTGCCCATTTTGAAACTTGTAGTTTCAGAAGACCACTTGTCGGAATCACTGCACGAGTGGAGGGTGATGTCAAGCCCAATACATCTTTCACCAGTGAAAACTGACTTGTTGAAAGAAGTCAATCGAGGAAACCAGATGTGCGCTCAGAGGTGTAGCAACCATATTGGACCTCCTGACGAATAGGTAGGGAAACCGTTTTTTGAATAGAGAGTGGAGGCACTTCGAAGACTCTTGTATAATAGATGGAGAAGAAAGGGTGCGAAAGCTAACGTTCGATTAGCCTTCGTCAAGAAATTGTTAATCCAACACATCTATACAACAACTTGCTTCCCGGGACAGCATAAAATGTATTTTTTGAGCCACTCGAGATAAAATTCAAATTCTTGTTTTGGTCCCCAAGCTGTGTCCTCGTCTACTGTCATCTCGAGTAAATCCATGTGAGCCTTAATAGTACTACGGATTTTATGATTTTGGTACTAGAATTCATCCTCTTCAATTTTATGCAGTCGAACAGTGGCCCCCGAGGGAGAGCAATTTGTCAATAAGCAAATGTCTTCTATGGTAACAGTCATAGGTCCGTTAGGGAAGAAACATATATTTAATCTCGAATTCCAAAAAGGGATTAAGCTTGAGCAAACCTTGGGATCGCAAGCCTTAATTTTCCTCGAGATGGCCACTAGACTATTCAATCCTAGGTAGTGAAGTTTCTCATTTAACTTCTCCTCGTAAGTTAAACCACTTCTTGCTTGTAATATCAGTAGAGGGAAACCCTATGTGCTCTCCCAAATGATTCCAACTAAGGGACGCATAGAAGTCTGGATCACATTTCGAAATGGGTTGATCGATGAGGAGATAAGTAAAGGGGCCTTGTCTTGATTAAATATGAACGACGATAAGAGAGGCCCCAATGCCATAAGATGTGAATCGCAATCTGGCATAGTGATAATTGCGCGTTGATCGACAAGTTTGAGGTACTAGCCGAATCAAAATTGATCAGAAACTTTCTTGAGGGACATCGCCATCACATGTAGCAAGAAGGAGATGACCGCTGGGAAGGAAGTTGAAGGAGGTTGAGAGTTGGACTTCAAAAAGAAAAGATGATCCGAAGAAGTGTCGAGGTCAGGTTTTAAAATGCAAAATGAATTTGAAGAGGCAGTTTTTCCCCTTGGCGAAGGGACGATCGACACACTATTGGCGGAAGAAAACCTTGGCATTTGATTGGCGGGAAAAACAATCTTGGTCAATAAGCCATGCATGATGATCAAGGACGGTGACGTTTCGGGCCCAAAGCAAGTGATGGGATGTTTTAAAGACCCCCACATTTATTGACTAGAAATAAAACCTTTATGATGGGATAAACATAATGATATCTCACATTAATGATTAACAAAAAGGGGGGCTTAATGCTAAAACAAAAATTTAGAGTCTTTGTTCATGGGCTCGAGAATGTTTCTCGAGGAACATTTTCTTAATGATCTCGAGGTTGTGCTGAAAGGAATCCTTCATAGAGACGAATTGGATAACATCATTAGAACAATAAGGCCCAAGATCTCGAGGTAAAGGGACAGAGCCATGTCTCGAGATTACATTGTTTCTCGAGATCAAGGCTTTCCATGTCTCGGGATAAACTACTACATTAATAAAGGAGGCCACGTGGCAGACTAAGGGTGCTTGTCTAGAGCACGATCTGTATGATTTCAAGTAAATAGGGATCGCATCTTGCACACGATCTAGGCAAATCAGATTCTAAGTATACAAGTGGAGAGTATCGGCACTATAAAAGACAAAAAGAAAGAGAAGAAGGACACGATCAATCACTAAGTCCAATTCGGCAAATTTATCTACAACCTTTTGCTCCTTTTCTCCAACGTCATGAAAGCGTCCAAAAACCACCCCTTGCATCTAGAAACCGTCCATCGTCGTCACTTTCGATCACCATTTTACCAAGGCAGGTTCCATTAAAGGAGCCCGCTGTAACTGCCGCTGCAAGAAAATTTCTAAATCAAAATGGAAAGATAGGTTCGAGCCCTCATCCTATGCTATGCTATGTTCTAGCAAGCAAAGGGTCGAGTTCAACCCCGAGGATTCTACACCCCTCTATCCCTTCTAGAGAAACCATAGGAACACATGAGTATGAATTTCGTACTTGGTCTGCCCAGGACACAAAGGAGGAAAAACATGATAATGGTAGTGGCCATCGATTTTAAATATGGACATTTTATACCTTGCCATAAGACATATAATTTACCAACGTTCTAGACTTGTATTAGAAAAGTGTTGAGGTTAAGAAAGTCGAGATGTTGTGAAACATACCAAAGAGATAAAACTTCTTCATGAAAAGATACATGCCTAGATCGAGAAAGTCAATGAGCGCTACCAGAGCAAGGCCAATCGAGAACGAATGGAGAATATCTTCCAACCTGGAGACTTGGTGTGGTTACATCATACGAAAGAATGATTTCAGGCCAAGACGAAGAATAAGTTGATGTCGCGAGCATAAATACCCTGTAAGATTATTGAGCCCATCAACAACAATGTGTACAAGGTTGACCTTTCAGGAGGATTCTACTACTTACAACGTTAAAGATCTCACTCCATTTGGTGAAGATGATGACGATGCAGATTTGAAGTCAAGTCATTCCCAATAAGGGATGAATGTCGTGGAGATAGCACCAACTATGGAAACTGAACCGTCTCGACAAGGGGTGACCTTATTGACATTCGAGTAGCAAGTCGTTTGAGCAGTTTATAAGAAAAGCTCGTGAGAACCCCATTTAAGCATGAACCTGGATAGTTTAGCTAAAGAGACATGACGATTTTCAAAGCTACCATCAATACTATTTTCAACCACTAATTTTCTTTCGACATTTAATTTTCTACATGCATTTACTTTTCATAGTTCAGGTTGTAAA
Source organism: Melastoma dodecandrum (assembly GCA_029817715.1). Taxonomy (NCBI): domain Eukaryota; kingdom Viridiplantae; phylum Streptophyta; class Magnoliopsida; order Myrtales; family Melastomataceae; genus Melastoma; species Melastoma dodecandrum. Next base: position 154,770 of record JARUPY010000596.1, on the reverse strand, counting down.
AGTACCTAACCCTATAAAATCTTTAGCACCACTATTAGAACGAAAAAACCAGTATAATTATCAACCTTTTTAAACAATAAAGATTATATCTTCATTAGATTTGAGTTATTTCCTTCGAAATCTTTCTTTACTTAGTGGATTCTAAGTGTGGTCGGAGTAAAGCATGCTAAATTATTGGTGGTGTGTATGTATTGTTCAAGTTGTGCATTACACACTAGTCATTTCACAGTGAAATGTATTTGTATTAGTGTACAAGTATATCCTTGACCTCTTTTATCACGATAGCATGTCTGAGTCCGTCGATCATCGAATCACAACCCAGTTTGTTACAGGCGATGTATTGCTATCCCGTAGACGTCGGGGGTCCATTTCCATTTACCATTTAGTAACAAGTCATATACTCGGTACACTCCATTCCATTCCTTTAAAGAATGCGGTCCGATCGCGACATTACTCAAAACTTCTAATGTCGTAGTTTCAAACATGTCTTTAGTAGACTTAGAAAAATAAACGAAGAAAATGGCAAGGGAACACCCATCTCTATTAAAGGGTTTCCCTCCCCATTTTTTGTGTAAGTGTACTAAAAATACGAAGTTTTAGACTGTGACTTTAGAAATTTTAAGTAATGTCGTGGTCCGACCATATGTTTTAGAAGAAATTTCTGTAAGTGCTTTTTTTAATAATGAACTGCATTAATGGGAGAATCCACCACCGGGACAAAAACTTTCAAAAAATAACCGACTGTTTTTTTTAAGTGTCGCGATCATCGAGACGACTTTAAAAACTTTAAAAATAATTTTTTTTAAATTAATCGTATTTAAAAAAAAAATTCAAATAAAACATACCTTATGTTGGAATAGTGAGACTAAGAAAAAAATTGTTAATACGCGTAAGAGAGTTTTCCACAGGGCGAGTTTTGTCGTTTTTCGACAATCCGATGGTGTATAAAAGCCCACGCATTAGTTGACGACACCAACCCAACCCTTTTTCATCTCTCATAATCTGTCTGGCTCTCTCTTACCATGGCGCCCCTCGAACACCACCTCAACGATCAAAGACCTGCCCGCAATAAAATCTGCCTTCCGGCGTCCGTCGGTTCTTTCTCCCTTGCGATTCGTTCCTAAGGGTTCTTGATTTTCTTCCACTTTTTGGTTTTCTTGATTTGTTGAGGGGTCTCCGGTTGAGAGAATTCGTCCGTTTCCGTGTTTTTCCGACAAGGTTCATTAGGCTTTGTTTTTTCGAAATTTAGTTTTTGCAGGGATTAGGTAGTTGGGGCTAGGGTTTCTGGCGTTCTGGGATCTTCTAAGGGTTGCTGTGCTATCAACTCAGACGAGGAATCAGCTGCTGAGGCGGATTGGAGGGGATAGATAGGGGGTAGTGTAGGGGCGGAGGCGGGCTTTTTCGGCTTTGGGGGAATCCTATTGCGTGTTCCCAAAGAGTGATGGGTGATGATTTGGTTGTGGCGTTGTTTTGTGTTTAGATGCTTGTTGGTGTTGTTTTCGGTCAATGTCGTCATGTTAGGATTCTGAGGTAATGGAGGAACCCATGAGTTCTTGCATGTTATTGTCGAAAGGTGTTCATGAGCAGGCAATGGGTTCCATAGCTGTTGAGGGTAATACAGGGCCTGTGGACGAGCAGGTTTGTATGATAAAGCCCCAGTTGATTGAGAAGGTTGGTCAAGAAGGCGACAATGATGCTGGTGATCTTCCTGTTGGAGAAAATGATGAAATTCAGAACCCGGAAACTGAGGCAGTTCATAAGGGCATTGAAGAGATTTGTGCTGAGGAATTTGGAGGTCGGGGTGGTGAACAGATTGGTAGTGTTTTTTCTGTTGAATCTGATCAGTGTATTGAACAGGAGAATCAAAAGAATGTTAATGAAGCATCTGAAGATGGTGTAGAAGTGAGGATAACCGTTGGTTCTGATCGTACCGGTTTGGGTCATCGAGATGTAGAAACTGTTGGGGAAAGCTCCAATGACATGAGCAGTTCGGGAAACTGTGTGGCAGGCATAGATTTTGACTCGTTTAGCCATTTAATTGAAAGGGTTAACGATATGCCTTCCATGATGACAAATGGCAAGTTTCCAGACAAACAGGAAAATCAAATGTGTGCTCTTGAAAGTGCTGAAAGTACTTGCACGATGCATCAAACAGCTGTGATCTGTACTGTTCCTGGTGTTAACCACTCTGATCATAATACCGACACGTGCTCGGTGGCGGGGCTCCCTGTAGGGAAGGAAGATGGTGGTTATGATCGAGAGGCACCATTCACTGAATGTGCAATCTCCAGAGAAGTAACTATGGACGAAGGATTTTTTGGAGATATGAATAAGGACTGTGATCCTTGGCCTCGGTGGAAGAATTCTACAGGTGTTTTTTCCGGGGGTGTCAGTTTGGCTAATGCAGAAGAAGATGCTAGTGATGAGATCTCATGTACTCGACTTGGGAAAGCATCATGTGATGCATACGATGTGCCAATGGATGGTGGACTTGTTTACAGTGCTACTTTTAGGGAAATTTCAGATTACCATAGACGTAGTAGATTTGGTTGTTCTGACCATCTGTCCCCGTATGATTCAGATAATTTTCTTGAAGGAAAACCTGTGGATGACTGCCTTGTTTCTGAGAGACCAAGTGTAGAGGAAACTGAGGTTACTGACAAACCAGAAGGTGTTGGCCCTAGCAGGGCTTATCTGGCAGATGGCAATGGTCTTTGTGTTACAACAAAAAGCTCGCTTAAAAGCAACCGTTGTAGATCAGGAAGGAAGACCCAAGCCAAAAGAGCGGCACAGAATTCGGTAAATGCTAATAAAGAGCTCTACTCTCTTGCAGCTGCAGCATTTAATGAGAAGACAGTGAAAAAGAAGAGGACCAATGCATCCATGGCAGCTAGAGCGTCTGTTTGGGGTGCATTGAACAATATTTCACAACTCTTTGAGGAAACAAAAGGCCCTGAGTTTAAACTGGTTAAAAGCCGGAAGTCTAAGAAATCTGGAGTTGAACAGACAAATGAAAATAAGCGAAAGAGCACCAAAAGAAATACCAACTTGTCTGAGATTAAATCTACTTCATCTGTTACCCGGATAAGGTTAAAGGTGAAATTGGGGAAGGAAACAATTGGAAGTACTTTGAACAAGGAGATGATGGACTCTGATCTACCTACCAGTTTTGTTTTGAGGGATGATGGGAGTATTGTTACGAAGGATCTTTGTGGCCCCAATGGTAAAACTAGAAAGCAGTACGAATGTCTTGATCACGAGGATTGCAACATTTCTGTCAGTCCTTTACTGGCTTCTAGCCTATGCACTGAATTCATGGAAACAAATTTCAATAAGGCTGGTGGAAATGTTGAAAGGAAATATACTGAGATTCCTAATTATGCAAAGGATGAAGCTGTTTCAGATGGATATCTAGATCCTGAAACCTCTCCTGATTCTGAAGTTATAAACACGGTTCCAGAAGTTGAAGGGGTAGAAAGGAGTAGGGAGCGTGTAAGCGGCGTTGATCTGTCTCATATACAAAATAATATCAATCATGAAGGTTTTCATGTCCAAGGGAAAAATGGTCATGCCCCTTCTGAAGGTCTGCAGCCCCAGCAAGATGGATCCTTAAGAATACAAAGCGATAAGGAGAATATAGCAGGTCTTGAAAGTGGTTTAGGGTCTTCATCATTGGAGACTCCTGACCCTGCTCTTTATAAGGGATTAAATTGTAAAGCTAACTCTAGACCATCTAAATCTGCAAAAAGTAGGAAGAGCGATGGATCTAGCAGAAAAGGAGACCGGAGTAAGAGTGAAGCAAAGTACGACGACATTGGATTTACTGAGTTCAAAATGGATCGTGCTACCAAAGCAGGTATAAATGCATGTTTTTAGATTGTGTTGTATTGTGTAAATGTGTGTTTTAGATGTTGTATAAAAGCAAACTTTTAGATTATATTGCTAATATTTCTTTCAATATGCGAACTGCATTTAATTTTTCTATTATTGTTTCTTTGCAAACGGGTTGGAGGCATGTAAATAGTTTCTTTGCAAGGTTTCTGCAACTGTAAGATCATATAATAACATGTACGTTTCCACCACCCCGTGATAACCTGGAGAACTCTCCACACACCCACATTTTATTATTTCTTTGGGGGGTTGACTAAATGGAAGTAAATCTTCAATTATTCTTTTAGGCAGTGCCGATGGTGATGCGGAGGAATACGTAGAAGGTGCTAATACTGGAGCAGAAAATATACTGTCTAGTCAACTTGTAGAACAAGATTCATCTCCAAGAAATGCTTGGGTGCGTTGTGATGATTGTTTTAAGTGGCGACGTATATCTGTTGCCCTTGCAGATGTTATTGAGGACACGAATAGCAGTTGGTATGCTACCTAATTGATAGCTTGATTCTTGCAATTATGCCCGTTAATCCCTCTTTGACAGCATATACTGCTATGTTACGATAATTATGATAGCTGCTGGTAAATATGTGGATAATTTGAATAATTCACAATATTTTTTGTAAAGCTTCATCTATTGGGATTATACTTTGTCAGCTACATTGATATCTGGCTCTCTGCTAGAACAAGGAATGATGGATTTCACTAAACTTGATGGCTCTGGGCCTTTGAGATGGTGAAAGGAGAAAAATGTGGGGTTGCCTGAAAACGGAAGCATTTTTAATAGGGGTCGATCCTTTTTTAATTTGTGTGATCGAAATATTTGTTTCGTCTTCGGTGTGTGCAATGTGAAAAGGACAACATTTTGTTGATGCTATTGAGAATATATGTGTCCATTGTCATAATGCTCTATTATGTGCATTGAGTTCATCACAACATTTCCCCAAAATACATCTTTATAACGGGTCTACTTGTATGTCTAACATTAGGCCCGTATGGTATAATGAGTGTGTACTGTTGATTTCATTACCTCTTTTATGTAATCTAGTTGGAGAGCCTCTTAATAAGATGTCTGTGGAAGCTGGGTCATTTCATGCATGATTATTCTGAAACCTTTCCTTGTATTTGTAATATTTATTCCTTGTCTTCATGGTTGTCATGTCCTTACTTTTTATCCTGATTTTCTTGGAAGGAACTGTAAGGAAAACCTGGACAGAAATTTTGCTGATTGCTCGGTATCTCAAGAGAAGTCAAATGATGAGATTAATAAAGAGTTGGAATTATCAGATGCATCTGGTGAAGAAGATGAAAATGATTCACGAATAAATTATAAACAGCTGGAATTTAGCCGGCCAACAGGTTATTATGCTTTCTCCTTATTTTATTAATCTCGCCATTAGGGATGAATCTATTCCTTAGTTGAATTGATTCATTGCGTTAGGCATTATCCTTCCTTTGAAGGTTGCAATGATAGGATGTCCGGTCTCTAGGCACTGGAAAGAGCCGGTTGCTAACAATTGAGTACAACATGAATGTTTTGGTTTGTCTGCATGCAATAATTTATCAGCAAGATTATTGTGAGGAGTTGTCAACTGCATAAACGAGTTACTTTCCCTACTTGCCATATTGGTAGATGCTTTGTAGACGGGGTTTGTGAGACTTGAAGAATTTGACATGCTTAGTACCACATGCGATTGTTCTTATGAGATTTCACTGGTTTCAGTTGTTGTTACACCTGGGATTTATTTCTTTCTTGACATCTGTAATTTTGCACTGCAGGGTTGCAGCAGTCATCCTTTGTTCATATTGATTCAAATAAGTTTTCACACCGAAACAAAAGGACTCAGTCAATTGATGAGGTGAGAACTTTACTGATATTTCTTATGGAGTCTCTCCCTGTCTTTCTTTCTCTCTCTCTTAAAGCCTGGAATACAGGCATATACTACTGATAATTGAACTAATCTGATTTTTGGTGTTATGCTCTGTTTTTTGGTCATTTTGCATTTCACTTCTTTGTTTTCTTAGATTTTGTGGTATTGGATTTATAGACTGAATACTGGTCATCTTGCTCCTTCTTCAGTTTATTTGGGAAAGCTAAAACTTGGAACAATATCTGACTTTGATTGCTGATAAGCTTACATCATCTTGAGCTCTTTCCATGCAAACATTTGTTCTTGGAGTATAATTTTAGGAATTGGTAAATGAGCTCTAAATGGACCAATGTATTCCATTTCTGTGCAAATAGAACTTTGGTTATTAAAAAACATACAGTGGAAAAAATTGAAATGCTTTATATTGTTTTTAAGATAATCAATCATAGTCTTCAATTCTTTATGTTGTCCATGCTGATCTTTCTACAATGAAAAAAGAGAACACAGTCAACTTGTGCTTGCTGTTCTTGAGATGCAACAGAGAAGCAGATCAAAATCTTTCTGATTTTGACTTATAAGCAATACTCTATACTTCGTTAGATATTGTAATATCACTGGTTGTCACCTTAGGGGTGATTGGCGAATCTATGGAGAATTTCTTGGACTTGTTTCAATAGGGATTTACTTCTTTCTTTCCCAGTCATCCGTTCTCTTTACTTGTTTCCCCATGTACATTCAGGTAATGGTGTGCCATTGCAAGCCATATGTCAATGGATGTTTGGGCTGTGGAGATGAGTGCCTGAACCGAATGTTGAACATTGAATGTGTACAAGACACCTGTCCTTGTGGTGACCTGTGCTCAAATCAGCAGGTGTGTGAACTTGATCATTGCCTTTCTGACATTTGATATACAAATTATATTTTATTGTTGTATTTAACTTTTTGCTGGAAACCTGTGCAGTTCCAACAACGCAAGTATGCCAATATGCAATGGTTTCGTTGTGGGAAAAAGGGCTTTGGGTTGCAGCTGCTTGAGGATGTGCATAAAGGGACTTTTATTATTGAATATGTGGGAGAGGTAAATCTAATTACTTCCTCATGGCATCAAGGTCTTTCCCTTTGGTTTCTATTGTAAGTAACATCAATTTGTTGTATGTCATATCATTATTGTTCAGATTCAGACTAATTATGATGCTTTCTGTCGCTTGTCCTCTCTATCCATATCTCATCTGCAATCTCACTCTTTATCTGATCGTTCTTCTCATCATGAGGTGCTTAAAGTTGTCGAAATAGATTTTCAAAATTTTCATACTAGGTCCTCTGTATCCGTGCCGCCTGAATTCCCCACCATGGACAAATGTTCCCCGTTAAGATTGGGAAAATATTTTATTTCTTTTTGTTACCTATCTGCTGTTATACTAGTAACAGTTTCTGAACTGTTATTTATTTATTATCTATAACTTTTACTCTGCTTTTAATTTTCTGTACTGCTAACTGCAAGACACAGATCTTTGAGGTTCTGAACATTGTTTTTTATGTTGTCCATACCAGGTCCTTGACATGGCTACATATGAGGCACGGCAAAGAGACTATGCTGCGAAGGGGCACAAGCATTTCTACTTTATGACATTGAATGGCAGCGAGGTATTCATTTTGTGTCTTCTTTCTTATAATGCTCTGTCTTTTATTATGATCCTTAAACCTTTGAATGCAATGATGTATAATTAGCATTGTGGTTAGATTTGGTTAAAGCACCTCAAAATAGTTATCCACTTTGGCACCATACTTCATTATATTTCTTGTAACTTCAATTATTGTAACGAACATAAAATGGATAATTCGATTTTGGAGATTAAATTTTGGAATTTCTTTTTGTTCACTATTTATCGGGTTCCGTGACATACTTGTGGTGATATTATTAGTTTTACTAGTGTTTTATTTTGATGTGTGTGCTTGGGGGTGTTTCTAAGATGCATGCTCCAAAACAACATTCAACATGAAAATATTTCGCAAAATAGGGCAGTGACTTTCAGAATTTAGTGTTTCTAACACCATTTAACTGAAAAAATTGGGGAATTCAGTGTTTGAAACACTGAATTTAGTCCATCCAGAGGGAATTAGATGTTTCAAACAACAAATTTGGCTCCCCCAGAGATAATTCGGTGTTCCGAATAACCCAAAATTTTTTGATGAATTCGGTGTTTTAATACTAAATTAGGGACATTAATTGGCGAATTTTGAATTACTACTCTAGATCAAAACAAAGCTCGTGTTTCTAGTGGGAGTACCTTTACCAAATTGTTATTAAACCTGATAAATCAAATTCTTTCATCTGATTAAAGTAGGCAGCTTTGTGATATCATTCTTCACCGACCTTTCCTCATCAGTGCGATCTCTACCTGACCGTCTAAGTTACTTTCAATTGTATTAGGTAATTGATGCATCTGCTAAAGGCAATTTGGGGCGTTTCATCAATCACAGCTGTGATCCAAATTGTCAGACTGAGAAGGTGATTGCTTTGCATTGTGAATTGAGTTTGGATTTTGATTACTATTGGTTATTTCCTCGTAAATTGATTTTATTGTTCCTTTCTTGTCTGATCTCAGAACTATGATATGTCTGTAATTTTGGAATGGCAGTTTGCAAATTCTTTAATGGATATGAGCATATGACTTATCTGTTTGTTTTTTGTTTTAATAAAATTCATCATCCAAAAGAAAATATGGACTAATGTTATCCATGGTGAAAATCTTGGTTTGTGTTGCAAACTGGTTTTTTTCTAATGCTGCTAGATTCAAAGCCTGTTAGTTTGGGAATGCAAAGGGGAATTGCTCTCTGTTTTTATTTTTGTGAAATGAATTGACAAAAATTTGAGGGTCACTTTGATTTGTTGCACATTTTGCATGTTGGAAAAGTATATCAGTGTTTATTAATTGATAAGGAGATCAGCCTTGTGTTTATTGAGTGAGTTTATTGTTTGCATTACTTTTAGTAGAATACAATGTAAGTGTTAATCCTGTATCAACTATATCGATTTCTTTCATCATCGATCGCATTGTGTTTCTACTTACAACCTCATCAATATATAAATTAGGCATATAATAATTTATTATTTTCGTCCAAGTATTTCTTTAGTATGTGAATTCTCATAGTTTCTAAAGATTTCTCACATTTTTCCTCTCTATGTACCCCCTCTTGATTATGCCTGTATCATGATTTCTTTAATCGGTGATATACTCTATTTATGATCTTGTCCATCTTTGCTGAACCAATCCATGCCTGCAATTCATTTTGTGATAATACATGTAATTTACCATTTGAAACTTATATTAAAGCAACGTGATCTAGTCCTTATTATACACTTTCCCATATGAAAGGCAGTTTTCTTTTGTGGTCCTTTCATGTCAATCTGGTTTTCATAAGTTTTCGTGTGTTTTTTATGTGCAGTGGATGGTGAATGGAGAAATATGCATTGGCTTATTTGCAATAAGAGACATTAAAAAGGTAAGGTCCCTGTTAGAAATACTAGTTCTCTTGTTGTAATAATTTCGTAGCCCATATATACCAATGGAAAACGAAGTCGATGATGATATCTTTAGTTTATTACAGCTTTTAGGGTGAGTTAATGATAGAGATATATTTTTAGATTTATTGTTGGCAATCCCAATATCAGGTTATGTAGAACTTTAAATTGGATGTAGAGTTTGTTAATTAACAAATTGAAACCAGAGAAACAAACATAGATAAGTTTGGTTTTCATATATTGAGATAAGATGGTATTCTAAAGGTTGTATGGTTTTATGCGGTTTAGACCGTCAATAGGTCGTGGAATTTTTTTATTTTGTTTGGTAGTGAAAGGGTAGATAGCATTAGATAATTGTTCGGGGTCTTAGGTTACAGATTCCGTAGTGCATGGAATATGTCGTGGTTTAGGTAGTGCATGGTTTAGATGGTCAATCGGTCATGGAATTTCTCTTATAGTTTTATTGCCCTGGCGGTTTTAGCACAAGACAACTACACCTTTCCTAAGAAGCTACACTTCCAACGAAGTGGTGATGGACTTGGTAGGCGGAATCTGATGAAGTGTTCATAATAACAACTATTGAGGAAAATGAACTTGCTAGTTAGATGTCTTGTTGGAACTTTATTATTTACTCATTTACACCTGTTGTCTTCCAGGGCGAGGAGCTGACTTTTGACTACAATTATGTAAGGGTTTTTGGTGCTGCTGTGAAAAAATGTGTTTGTGGTTCACGGCATTGTCGGGGCTATATTGGCGGTGATCCTCTCAATAGCGAAGTTGTCGTTCAAAGTGACTCAGATGACGAATTTCCAGAACCTGTGATGCTTACGGATGGTGATACACTTGATCATTTTGAATGTGCCTCTCGACCTCGTTCTCTTGATCTGGCCACAGAGCTAAAAGGAATTAAAAGTTGCCATGAGCTGAAAGGTGCAAGGATTAGCCCTGGAGCTGAGGAATCAGTTCATCAGTTTTCTCTTCCCCAAATGGAGAGATTGGTTAATACTGAGACTAAGGAGAAAGTTGAATCTTGTAGTTTGCCCGTAGGGATTGTCCTAGACACGGAATTTACTGGATCAGTTATATCTGATACTCGAAAACTGTTTTCTTTTGATGTTGATGCTTCCCGAACAACAGAGAGAACGTCTCCGAAAATGTCAAAGAGTAAATTTTCTGATGACATGGGCAAAGGACTCAAATCTGCCAAGTCCAATGGGAGGCGAAACTCTCCAAAGTTGCATACACTTGTTAAGATGTCTAAATTTGCTAATGCTTTTAATAAAGACAGAGAGAATCCTATGTCACCCATTTCAAGCAAAGTTCAAGGGATGGGTGGCAAGTCCCCAATGATGTATACCAAATCTAGAAGATTACTTGAAGCATCTTCTTGTGGCCGTTTTGAGGCAGGTCAGATGTTTTTCCATTTTCTCATGTTAGACACTTTGAGCAAGTTGAAATCTTCCTGCAAACAATGGTATATATTTCTCAGTTGAAGAGAAGCTCAACGAGTTACTGGATGCTGATGGAGGGATAAGCAAGAGAAGGGTGAATTTCTGGCCATCTTCCATTTCAGTCTCTCTTTTTTGTTTAGTAATATTTAATTAAATTGCAAGTTGATTTATGATTTTATTTTGAAAGCACTTCCGTTGTTCATGGTTTATTTTCCCAAGTTCTCATATACCAAAGGTATTGTCAGTCTGTCTTCATACTAACCCCGAGTGTGCTCTAAAACTTGCCCTAATCTTCAGTTTCCTCATGCAATCACAAAAATTACACCTTCCATAGCAGTCTTTTATAAGTCTTAGTTGACTGATTTTATTATGGGCATTATTATTTTGGGGTTCCTTGTTATGATGTTCTGTTATGGACCTATCCAAGCTTGTTTTGGGTGCTTTTCTGCACTTTAGTTTATGTAAACAAACTCTCAATTTAGGCAACTTATTGCTCAGTGTCTTGGTTTCATGGTTTAGCCCCTGAGCTTTTTAATACAACTTCTATTTATATTGGTTTATGATTATGCTTGTTTACACGTCATACAGTAAAGTGGATTGTACAGAATTATAAGATGGGGAATTATTATCCTTTTATGCTTTTATGGGATTGGCTGTTTGATTCACATCTCCCTTTCCCAAATCATAATGCTTTCGCTTGTAGAATGCAGTTACTGCTTTCATGTCTAGCATAAAATTGTGTGAGCATCAGTTACCCTATAGTGATTTCATTTTATCTCATGGCCTGTGATGCTTATGATAAATCTGGTTGTCCATTTAACTTTGATAGTTGCGTCACCTCCCTGTGAATTTTGTGGCCTGCAGGTTGATGTTACATTATCTTCTCAATTTTTTCCTCTGGTTACTGCCTTGCAGTTATCATTGCTTATGTTCTGTTTTCTGAATCTATCTTCTATAGGATGCTGCAAAAGGATATTTGAAACTCCTTTTTCTTACTGCTGCTTCTGGTGACTGTGCTAATGGTGGTGCAATTCAAAGGTCAGCTCTTCTTATTGTTTGGTCTTGAGTATGGACATATTTCGAACACCATGATTTGAGCATTTTGTTCTATCTCTTATTTCAGCAATCGAGATCTTTCAATGATTCTGGATGCAGTTCTCAAAACAAGATCCAGAGTTGTTCTGATTGATATTATAAGTAAAAACGGTAGGATTTTTATACCTTGTCCACCTGCTTAACTTGTTTAAATGCACTTTTTTTCTTGTATCTTTTAGACGGTGCTTAGTTGAGTTTTTGGTTTGTTGAGAAAAGGAACAATCTTACTCCCCTAGGAAGAGTATTTTGGGCTAAGTTTGCTGTGGAGTGTTTTCCTGAGAGATGTTTCTTTTTAGGTTTGCAGATGCTGCACAATACCTTAAAGCAATATAGGAGAGACTTCAATAAGATCCCTATTCTTCGAAAGCTTCTTAAGGTATGCTTGTATGTTGCATAATTTTATTTTTGTTTTGCCGGGTACCTTTCAAATTGGGTAGAGTATACATGGTGAAACATGATTTTGTACATCCACAATTTGGCTATTTAGAAGTTTCATTTTTATGAGTTCACATCACCCATAAACCAGGAATGTCCTATAATTTCTCTTGGCCCAAACGGCATAACATGCAGAAATTAACGTATAAAGACTTCAAAAACTGTTAACAAAATTACAGTTGTGCTTTGATTCTGATATGGTAATTTGTGATTAATGTTGAGCGAAGCGATGCAGAACCTTATAGGTGATGTTTGGCCATGATTAATGAAAAGATGTCGGACAATGCTAACTATTCATTGTGTGCTGTCTTGAATTTGTATGGACGTCAGCATGCGATATTGGGTTCTTGCATGAAAATTCAATCATGGTATGTATGAAAATTATATTGACTCTAAATGGTAGTAGACTCTTATCAATATCAATGATATCTCTGTCTTCCTACGAGTTATTTGGGAGGAGTGTCTTTATTTATTTATTTTGGTAAACAAGAATCCATTATATTCAACTATTGGGAGTGACTTGGCATAACAAGAAAGTTGCTTCTTTGTTGATGCATTGATTCCAATCTCTCACGCTCATGTCATGATGAGCGCAGGACTTGGCACAACAATGAAATTCCTGATTTGATAACTTGTTGATTACTGATTGAGTGGCATGGAGACAATTTCTTGGTTGTTTTGATGACTCTATCTTTTGGGAAATGATGATATCTATTACAATGCATTGGTTCCTTGTTTTGATAGTTTCTGATAAATCAAAACTGGAGAATTAAGATTGTAGAACCCGTGTTAGGGAATGTATTCTCGCAATGTTGTAAAATATTCATTCTCAAGGCAGAGATTATAAGGTTTAGTCTACAATGTAAACCCTCTAATTCTTATATTTACCTCTAGTGAAAAAAATAACGACTATCTATATCTTGCTCACTTTGATGTAATTGGCGATTTTTCCAGAGGAGATTATTGGCCTAAAGTAAAAATTCACAAAATATTTGCTTAGTTGTAATTTTCCAATATTTAGTGATATCCTTTTACTTCTCTCGAAGTTAACTGATCTTAACCAAAAATTGCTTACCCTAGCCAATAAAGAATGTCCTCTATTTAATGTAGCTAATGACAATTCAATTTGCAATAATGAGAAATGTGGAATCAATTTGTTCACACCTGACCTTATCTTGTCGAGCACCTACTGGTCTAATATTATTGTTCTCGTTTATTGATACCAAAACAATAATCAGAATGCAGAGCTGGTTGAAGGAATCATTTCTTGTGTAGAATACCACAAGGCAAATCCTCTACTTGTTTTGGCAGAAGAGTGTTTATGAGGTTCTGTCATTGTGAAATGAATGTAGATGCCATAGTTTTTGTCACAATAAAGGAAAGCATTTTCTAGCGGATGTCACATTTTTTAAGGGGGATCAATTGAGTACTTCACATCAGTACAACAGCTGACAATCACGTCACACCAAGGCAACTTTTCTGGGATTTCCACACCTCTGGCTTTGTGTTTATAATGTTATATGGAGGACTAGGGGTTAAAAGCTTCTTTCTCTACGATTTCTGAACAATTGTAGCCAATGACATTGAATTTTCATTTATGGACATTCAAATAGCTGAAACGAGATAGAAGGATATTTGTGCTGTAATTTGGTTTGGCTTACTCTGAAAGAAGATTACTTTTTCCCTGAATTGAACCAAAAAGACATTAAGTGGGATGGTTAATTTTGGAAGTTTTGGAGTGATGTTTCTGTTTGGTTAGTGTTGTTCATTCCCTCTCTTTCTTCTGCCATCAATTCCTTTTTTGTGTAACCAGAGCTCTTCTGTTAATTGAGTGGCCTGGCACATGATGGTAAAAGGCCTGCAAAGCTGTAGCAACTGCCTGGCATTATTCCGGCTAACAGTGGAGTTATTATTGATAAATGAAACATTGTTGTTCTTCCCTGTTTTGCTGCACAGGAAATGACTGACCAGTCTCATTGATGCAAACACTTGATAGCTTACTCTGCTTTAGAAATTTTTTTTTTTTTTTTTTGGGTAGCTAGGGAAGATGAATTAATTAAAATCCAAAGCGTTTAGGTTACACTGTTATGGTAACTATAGTTTCCAAAAGTAGGGATCTCCCTATGCAAAACATTTATCACGAAATCTGGTGGGAAGCAAAAGGTGATAGATGCTTCTTCCTGGCTCCTCGCTCTCTTGGCTAGGCTGTCCGCTAAGTAGTTTTTTGTCCTGGGAATGTGGTGGAGGGTGTAGTCCTCAAAGTCACTTAATAGCGACCTGCACATATCAACAGAAGGTGAGATTAGGGGGGAGGGGGGGGGGGGCTTGGCTTTTCTCCTTGTAAATAGGGCAGCAACGCTTGTGCATCTGTTTGTATGGCCATGGAAGTGATTCCTAGTTGTTTTGCTAGTCTAATCACTTCCTGTAATGCTAGGCTGTTTGTGATAGGTTGATTCTTGCAGAAGTTTACTTTTATTTTTGAATTTTTTGATGAGTAACAAAAGTTTATTTAAGTCAGAATGAAATTTGTTATTGGACTTGCGTAGTCAAGAAAAGTTTGTCCTTGAAGCAAGTCCCGATTCATCTGATGGTTGTGGTGAGTATGATGAATGCAAGTGGTGGGGATCTTGGAAATTGAACTACAGGTTATCTGTTAAAATTAAGAATGTTTGTTCTGGCCTAGGTGTCGGGACAGAAAAGCTACACAGACAAACTAACTGAGCTTAGTGTCGACCTAGTGCATTTTCTTTTAATCCCTATTACTGGATTCCTTTCTTTAGTGATTAGTCATCACTTGCTGTTGCCATCTACCAGAGGTGTAAGATGATTTCATTTAGCAATGTGTCCATGGGCTTATTCAAGCTCTTTCCTGGTGTAGGTCCTAGAATATTTGGCATCAAGGGAGATTTTGACATTGGAGCACATTAGTAGCGGTCCTCCATACCCAGGATTGGAAAGGTAATCAATGCAAATAACCTTTTCCTTATTTTTGTTTTCTCTTCTGTCGATGTTTCTACCAGACTTTCTTTCTTTTTTCGCTTCTTTGCCTTCCTAGTTTTAAATCTAGTTTGACATCAACTGGATAGTGCCTAAATCCACCATTTTCTTTGGCTACTGATCTTTCTTGTTGTTTTACTTTAGACATGAATAAATTTCGTGGACGCGACGAGTATATTCCATTTAGTCCTCTGTATTTTATAAATACAAGGAAATATAATCCCCTCAACATTACTTATCTATTTCTCATACAGAGCCTTTTGCCCATTCTCTTGTCTTGCATCAAGGTACTATCTGCTATGACATCAGATTCTCATATGCCAAAGGGAATCAGTTGAACGAGAGATATCCATTTTGATCGTACACCCATTATTGTTGTTGAAAGGCTTATGATAGGTACATGCAAGGGTAATAGGACTTAACTATTTGAGTTCCAAGTGCCTGCTTCATTGGTACTCAGAAAACTGGAAGTGGCATCCATGCTCTAGTCATGGGGAAAATCTTGTGTTCCTTTAAAGCAGCAAGAGAACCATTTTTATTACCTTCCTATAATGTTGTTGGAAACCCTATCAAACTGAAGAGGCGTAATCACCAGCTTCATTGTCTTCTATTTCAGTTTCCTTTTTAAGCATTGAAAATTACGCGATCAGCTCTAGATTTGTATGAACTTCTTTTATTTGTTCATTTTTTATTTGGTTTCCAATCCCCCTTTCAGACTTGTGTGTAAGATTATGACCTCTTGAATTTCTGTTAATATTTCTGTATAACTATCAATCTACTTGCTGCTGTGGCTTTATTTTATCTGATGGGTGATTTGTTTGCGAGGTGGGGTCAGGGAAAATAGAATATTATTGAGAAATCTGTCATCTGTGTTGTCTAAGGTGCATGTTGGGCGACCCTTTTCCTGGGTTTCTCTTTATTGGGTGATTGACTTGACATTTGCTACAGTTGCTGTTTACATATGCAGTAATCAATAGAAATACTCCTCCTTCACTGAGATAATTTTCTCCATTAGTTATCAACCTTCAAAACAGTGCGCTTGTGAATGTGGAATCATGTGGTACATCTGTATATGAAAGATTGAAAATTCCATGGAGTTGAGAAGAATAGCTTTTGTTTTCTTCTTCGATTGTCAATTTAATATCGTTGGGCAGGCATGAATTGAAGTCATGTTACTTAACGGAATTTGGTGGAAAGGCGGCTTATTTTGTCAATACATGAAAATTACACAACTGAAGTATATTCTTGCAAATGCATTTTTGCAGCTTTAGGGAGTCAATTCTGTCGCTGACGGAGCACGATGACAAACAGGTATTTTGTTATTTCACTTTTCATGCGATTTATGATTCTAGGAGTCTTGCTCCGATGGTGCTTTGTTTCTCTATGGAAATGGCCCGTAAAATTTGGAAAGGACTTTTTGTGAAAATCTGAGACAATTTTATAGATGTTGATCTGCCATTTTTCTTTCACAGGTTCACCAGAGTGCGCGTAATTTTAGGGACAAATACATTCCCAAGTCCATGAGGAAAATCTGTCATAATGATAGGGCTCCAGCATTACCGAATAATTGGCATGACTCAAGCATAAGACCAACAGAAGCTATTGATTGTCTCGATCAGTCTGTTCTGGCATCAACTGCGACTCCAAATGGTTGTCTACTCCAAGATTGTGCCACGCCATCCGTTGACAATATCTCAATTTCTGGGAGAAGAGTGGTTAAACGCAAGAGCCGGTGGGATCAACCCGGGGATCCAGTGCCAGATTCAATGTCGCATCAGCAAGAAAACAATGGTATTGGGGATAATTGCCTCAAAGAACTAAGCGTCATTGACAAGAAAGAGAATTGTTCTGAAGATGTCCCACCAGGATTTTCACCTGGTGTCGATATGTCTCAAATTTTGTCGAATACCACATCAACGATGGCAGAAGTCTCCCAGTTGAAAGGTCAGACCTCACAGGGCCCTTATAATCAAGCTGTTGGGCAACTGCAGGAAAGATTTAACTCCCGGTTGCCAGTTTCGTATGGAATCCCGTTGTATATATTGCAGAATCTTGGGAAGCCTCAAGCAGACACTGTGGGTTGGGTCATTGCTCCTGGCATGCCTTTTCACCCCTTTCCCCCACTCCCCCAATATCCTCGTGATAGGAAAGGTCAGTCACCTATACCAGCTCATGATTATCGGACCAAAAACATATATGTGGACAGAAAGAAGCTGGATGAATCCTGCACGACTAGTGTCATTGAGGACAGCTCTCCAGGCACAAGCACTGCCGATACATCTGATGAGAACATTTGCTCAGATAATCAACCTTCTCTTAAAAGACTGAGGGCATCCCCTCAGGATTTGAGTAAAAACTACTTTAAGCGGCAGAAATGGAACACCACAAAGGTAGGCCCCCCTTGGCTATGGAGAAGAAAGTGCTGGGGATTCAGCGTGCGAGGTGGATCAGGCGGCAGCAGCATAGAGAATGTTGTAAATGGGAACGAGAGTTCGCATTTTACCGAAAATTAGAAACTATTATGAGGAAAAGAGGATGATGGTATTGGTTAACGTTTGGTGAACCAGTGGTGATCATTTAGCGGAAGATCTGAAAGGGCATCTAAATTCCGGGATTTTCTCCTCTTTTTTCTTTTTACTCACCTTCATTGTTATACAAGTGTATGTCATTCTTTTACATCGGGGTTTCATCAATCTATACTTTCGTTCAATTTTAAGCATGGGTAATATTCTTTATCAGAACTTTGGTTCCTCATTCTTGACTTGGTATAATTTGTGGGTTGAAACAAACGGCAGCTGGAAGAATATTTGTCCAAAAAAAGTGAAAGATATGATTAACGCGGTGATCACTTATGTTTGGTCGATGATTACTTAAGTTCACTCCTTAAAAAAGTCAGGGGAAGTCGATCAAGTACCCATTCCCAAGTATTCATTCCCTCGATTTTTTATTGTTGGGGATGTGATTTTTTATTGTTGGGGATGTTATTTCACAACACTTAGGAATCCAGACATTTGAATATAGCAAGAAATTAGTAGTTATCGCTTTGTTTCACTCAACAGATGGTCATAACTTCCGAATTTTGTTCCTAACTAACGTCTATTGGGAAAATAATTCTCACAACAGGGCACCAACTATCAAATTTGAGCAAACAATGTCATGAACTCGGTGTTGCAAACACATGTTTTGATCTCCAAAATACTCGATGTTTGTAACACTTAGTCATTTTGAAAATGTGAAAGTCGGGCTTACAAATACCGAGTTCTTGGATATTAGAAAATTCTCATGTACTCGGTGCTTATAACGCCAAATTCATATGTATTAAGAAGAAATCGAAGTTACAAACACCGAGTTCACTTAGAGAATGGAACAAGGCAGAAAACACTTCTTTTGCTCAAGTGTGTTGAAGCTCGGACTTTGTAACTCCGAGTTCCTAGGGTTAAATCCCGCATTTGAACCCTCATCTTCAGTTTTTCCAAGTTTTTTATCTTCTTCTTTGTTCGTCCAGGGGCGAGGGCTTCCGAAGTGCGTCCATTGGCTCCTCTTGAGTTCTTCCATTAGCTCCTCCCCCCCTCCATCTGCTCATACCCGCTTCGTCCATTCCCTCCTCCAGTATAATCCTCTCTGAATCAAGTTTGATTTTCATTTTCAATATTTCATGAGATAGTGTTAATTTGGATGATGTTAGGGTTAGTGATAAATTAGGATGATTTTTAGGGTTAGTGATTATTACTATTATTTATCGTTAGGACAAATTAGGATAATTTAAGGCAATTTAGGATAATTTAGGGTTAGTGATTATTAGTAGAAATTTTTCAAATGCTTAGTTTGTTTGTGAATTGTATTATTAAAAGTTAATCAGATTAATTTTTTTAGAGCGAAAGAGTACATTTTGATAGAGGTCTAATAAGTAGAAATGAGATCATCAAAGGCATAAATTATGTTATTTTGAAAGGTGATGCAATTGGTTTAGAAAAAGTAAGAAGATTAGTTATTGCTCGTAAATATCTGGTTGTTGAGTATAATAATTATAGGGTGATGTATATGTTGTGCTTAATATAATGATGTTATATTATTCATTAAGTTCAAGCTTATTAATTCAAGGCATATCCAACAAGTTTATGTTTTGAGAGTAAGAGATGAGATAGTCCTGACTTGTTCATGCTCCAAAGTCAGTGTCAAATTCTATCTTGGTCCCTATAGTACTTCGTCCAATGTTAGTTTCAGATAGAAGATGGATTCCTGTAGAGCATCGTATAAATGATGTTTGTAAAAATGTACATGAATCAGTGAAAGTTTCCCTAACAAGTGGTAGCTTTCCTTTACAAGAGGAGCCTAATTTTGTTGACTTTGTGATGGATTCTGATGTAGATTCTAATACTGACAATGAATTATATAATGATGAGAATGTTGGCTATGAGATGTCTGAATATTACTTCGCAAATGAAATGGTGACTATTGTTGAAGTTAGTGAATGGTCTGTTAAGAGAAAGAAGAAGCCTTGTCCATTTTATGATAATTACGTCGAGGACATGTGTAACGCGTATGATGAATAGGAGAACACTCCCCTTGAATATAAAAGGGATATGATAGAAGATTTTCGCAAAGGGACGAGGTTCAAAGGCAACAAGGAACTAATATTTGCAGTGAATTATCACATAAAGAATCACGTTAATTATCAAATAGTTGAATCTAATACGAAGTTGTGGTTCTTGCATTGTTATGATGGTGATAAAGGTTACAAGTGGAGAGTATTGGCAATATAAAGGGCATAAAATGGTGAATTCGAGGTAACAATAATATCAGATCGACATACTTATACTTGTCTGAATCCGCTTTTATCTCGCGACTATGAACGATTGGATTTTAATTTCATGGCGTCGTTATTCAAACAATTTGTTAGGGAAATTCTTGAAGTTAAAGTTGCATGTTTTCGCAATATCATTAATGAAAAGTATGGATATGACGTTCCTAGGAGAAGAGTATAGGATGCAAAGAGAAAAGCAATTTCAATCGAGTATGATGACCAAGAGGAATCTTATAATGAGCTACTACATTTGCTTAATGCAATTCGAAATTCAAACCCAAGGATTTGCATTGATTGTGGTGGATCATACATAATTGGAGATTCAAAATTCCAATTTCAACGAGTATTTCGGTGTTACGGTCCCAACATCACAGCTTTTCGATTTTGTCGTCCTGTTATTAACATTGATGACACGTTCCTCTATGAGAAAAAAAGAGCAAAAGTTATTAATAACTTGTAGTATTGATGGAATTAATCATATTCTACCCATTGTTTTTGAAATTGTTGATGATAAAAGCTATCAATCATGGGGATGGTTTTTAAAATGTTTGAAATGGTATGCAATGTGCGATGAGAGGCATGGCATATGTTTGAGATTTGATAGGCATTCCGGTATTGAAGCGATAAATGATGTTATCATTGATTGGACGCCTCCATTTACATATTGGAGATTTTGTATGAGTCATATTGCTAGCAATTTCAACACTCGTTTTAAGAATGTTATTGGCAAAAAAAGGCGTGTAATTACCGCGAGGAAATGTATGAAGCTAAAGTGGTCGCGCATCTTTCGTCATTTAATTGAAAAGATTCCTCAGCCTGTCAATTTCTTCGAAGAGATGGGAAAAGATTATCGGGCTTTGAGTCATGATGATTTTTATCGCTATTGAATAATGACGATTAATCTAAGCGAGAGTTATAACTCTATTATAAAGGATGCAAGATCGCTTCCTATTTCGATGTTACTTAAGAGGGGACATTATATAATTGTGTGGAGTATTGGGAAAACAGAGGAGATGAGGCGAATGTAACAATAAGTTCACCAAAATTTGCATGGATCGACTCAACAGAGTAATAATGAAAGGAAGAACATGTCACATCATAAAACTTTGTTGTTACAACAAAGGATGGACACTTTGTTATTAAAACGAAGTGGAAATATGATCCTAAGAAAGTGTACTTGTGCCATAAAACTTATACAATCAAAAAATGGCAAATCAATAAGATTCCTTGTTCGCATGCACTCGCATCTTTCATGTTGGTCCATGTTCATGGTACATATTGTATATACCCATTAACGTGAGAGTACTCGACTGCGTATGAAAGATGGTACATGCGTTGAAATCGTCCATACATATCCCATACGAGCATCATGTTGGACACCGTGGTGAATATTCGTGTATGTAATTCTTCGATTAAATTGAGAATTCCACTAACTAAAGTTTTTTGCAGACGAAACGTCTCTACGATTTACATATTCGAACCGAGACAAGTAGGGCAAACGAGATGCGACAAATTGTAGATATTTCTCCAGAGATGTGGACATTTGTGAAGGAATATTACCCCATGCGACTGTATGAACGTGATGGAGGACATTCGACGCAACATGAAGAACCGGAGCCACTAGAGCATGGAAATGATGTGGTTGAAGAGGATGGGGATCAATGCGATGTGGACGGTGATCGAGACAATGCAGCTATGTTCGATGGTGATGCCACACTACTTTCACATGACGAGGACGACCTAGCCTATATCACTTATGAAGATCCAACTCATGATGATGTTTACTACTCTGGATTGGGGTCCAACCGTCCTCGACAACCACTCCACCAACTCCTTTGAAGGCAAGGAGGGACTATCGATTCTGGATACCCGATCACGATAATACTATGGTATCCTAACTAACTCAACTAACACCGGAGGTAACGTGAAAGGATCTACGATTTCATATTTAATGAAAACGTAGTAATTTTATTAATACGCGAAAGAACAGTGACAATACGTTTACAAAGTTAATTGTACAACTACTTTTTTTCTTTTTTTTTTTGTGTTACGAGTATGACTGAGATGCAAAATTTGACTCTTGAAATATCTTGATAAAACCTGTCCAAATATACTCAAAGGGGTTAATCAAAAGACTAAGCAAGACCTCTAAGGAAACAGCAAGCAACCAAAAGTAATTCATTCGTATATCTTGCGATTGAAATATTAACCCGTGATTTCGTGTTAGAAATCCATCTTGAAGCCAACTTAACCATCTTCTTTAGCCCACAAACCAACACTAATTCAGCGCACAAGAGCAATCTTATTGGCCTTTTGCTTTGGATTATTCCACTCACATCAATTAACACGACTCGGATCCTCCCATCCGAGCACGTTCAGCCGTGAATCCTCTCATTCATGTCATTTATCGGCTTCCTTGTGGCAGCCATTTACTTAACTAATCCACGTCCTTCTTGAGTCCTTTACGGGCAGATCCTCCCATCCAACCCCTAGCCATTTACACTCATAAGGACAGCCCATAACCATGCCAAACATTACGTGAATATTCATCTGCTCATGCATCATTCTTATGGACTTTCGGTTCCCATAGGTACTCAACATTACAAGCATTTCTCCACGAATTTCATAGACCCACGAAATCAAACACCCAAGATTTCGAGTGCCTCTTTTCTTTCTCACAAGGTTCGGTTACTCTTTCCCTTTGGAGGCTCGAAAGACCCTCACCCTATCTTCCGAGGAATCCGGCAATCCTTCACCCTTTTCAAATACACACAACCACATACACACATATCAAACAACCTTACACCTGTACAACCCCACCAGTAGGGTCCAAGACGCCTTCTCTTGTCTTCCAAGGTTTCGGCCATCTCATCATACCCATCCCATAACTCTATGTTCATTTCAAGACACCATTAACAACTCCACACCCAACAAAATAAGGGCAGCAATTTATAAGGCCGTTCTACGAAAATAAGAGATAGTCGGAGGGAGGGAACGTACCTATCTTCGGGTTCCTTGCATAAGAGTTCGAGTTCCCTCCGTCTCCGTGCCACTTCAGCGAAAGAATGGTGTCTCCGCAAATCCCTATTTCGCAGCCCCGTACGTCGCCGAGTCTTCCTTGCACAAGCCTCAACTTTGACGTTCTCAAGCCGTCACCATCATCTCTTCCTCTTCTCCTCAGGTTTCTTTCTTCTTCTCCCCGTGAGCTCCTACATGTGGGTGTGCAAGAAGATGATTTTTAATTTCTTCCCGCCACCCCTTCCTTTGGTCGTTCTCTCACAAGCAAAAGAATTTATTTAATTATTAGCTCAAAATGACCCATTCACTTATGTCCCGTCATAATTGATTTCCTTCTATGGCTTGCAAAGTAAGTTTCCCCTTTCAAAGACCATTGATCCAAGGGCTAAGAATCGAGTAAAGGTAAAAGGGTCAAGATGGATTCAAGGGTAGAGATTCAATGGTCAATTTTCAACTCTCTCACTCACCAAATAAGTCACGAAAGTCAAACAAGACTTTGGAAAGTAGACCAAGGCTTCTTTCTTCCTTCCTCATTTCAGGTGAACGTGCGACATTATATTTACATAGCCCGGAATTACAAAATTATGCGTCGTTACATAAGGTGTCTACTTGGAACGAGTCTTTGTTTGTAGAAATAGGCGACACCAAATGAAGGATTGATTGGATGTATTTGACATTTCGACGTGTATGACATTTGGAGCTTGCTTGAGACTTGTACGAACTTAGAGCTTGTTTGAGATTATTATGAACTGTTAATTTGGAGGAATTTTCGTTGTCATTTGGAATTATATTTGAAATGTGAAAATAGGGAGCGCAAGCGTAATATGTGATTCCTTAATTTGCTAGCAGAGCAAACTTGAGTTTGTAACGCTAAGTTCCTTCATGGGTGCAGGAACTCGATGTTAGAGCGACCGAGTTCCAGCCACCTGGGCGAAAGAAGTGCTTCATGCCCTGTTCTCGTCTCTAAGTGAGCTCCGTATTTGTAACACTGAATTCATGAGAATTTTCCAATGTCCACGAACTCGTTGGTTGTAAGCTTGAGTTTCACATTTTCAAAATGAACTCGTTGTTATAAACAGTCGAATTTTCTGGAAATCAAACTCGATGTGTGTAATATCGAATTCATGCATTATTTGCATAAATTTTTTATAGTTGTTGGCTTATTTTGGGAACTTTTTCCCGAAGAATATTAGTTAGGAACAAATCTACACAATTTCCGCCACAACAAGTTGGGAATGATAGTAAAATACTTTCTCTTCTTCAAGAAAACCCAGAAGGAACACAAAATGTTTTATTTGGTCAAATAAATGTTATGGCTAACAATTTAAGCACGGACACGAGACGATACAGTTTAAATCGGATTTGAATTTAGCTAAATATATCATTCACATTAGCGGGTTGAGACACCACACGACACAACAAAATTTGGGCCAAGATACATTTAAAATTAAACACGAATATATACCTTTATAACCCGTTTAATTTAAAATTAAATAATATACATAATTTTTATCATTTTAGATTATTTTATATATGATTTAATTTTGAGAAAAAATATATTAGTTTCTTTTGTTTCAAAATTTCTTTTATGTGAATTAACTTTTTCATTAACCTTTTCTTACACGGAAGAATTGTCATCATTTATTCTCTGCGTTAATAATTCAAATAGCTAGCTAGTTGTAAGTGAATTAATTTTAAGTTTTATATCTTATTTTCCTTTATTTATTATAGAATTTTACGGGTGGTCGTCTTAACACAAGTCGCACCTTCAAAGTTAGATATTTCATACTTTTATGAGATTAAAAGTTTAAGGGATATGAATGATGATGATGTGATCAAAGAAAATGTACAATCACAAGGTTGAAGATATTTTTAAGTTAATTTTTTGATTTTATAAAACATAGTATGTTTTAATATTTTTTTAAGTTTGAAATAGCTCTACTTGGTAGATTATTATTATTTAGTTAATTGCACTAGAAATATAACTATTTTAATTTTAGTTAATTTATATTTAATGTATATATATAATTTAATTTTTAAACGGGTTAACACGTATAATACTTTTATTAAATGAGCTAGGTCTAAATTTTTACATTTTGACCCGATTCAGTAAATGAGTCAGGTGTCGTGTTGAAGTTTTAAAACACGAACCCGTTGAGACACAATATGTTAAGATGACACGAACCGCCACCAAGCTCGAGTTGCTCCAACTAAATACAAGTAGAAGTAATTTTGCTCACCTCGACTAATTGAGCAAATCATGATTCGAGATGGAGTCAGTCGAGCAAAAATATGGTCGAGAAAATTGAGTCAAGAAGAAGCTGTCGAGAATCATGTGAGGCGTTAACAGATCCCATTAGCAGTAATGAATCTGGACAATCAGACAAAAAAATGTGATGTTATTACTCATAAAATCTGCAGATTTTAAACTACTATATTTATTAATATGAATTTATTTTATGTAATAATTACCTTTTAGCATTTATTAGGTTACATTCATTGGTCCATTACTTAAGGTCATACTCATCGATATATAAAGTCGTTGTATCGCTAGAAGGAAAGCAGAAACTTTATCATACATTTTAATACAAAAGAATCTATCGGTTCAGAAGTGAGTAGATTCTTCTTCAAATCTCTATCTCTGTTTAGTGGACTAGGTGCGGACCGAGTTGAATGTGTCAGCCAGTGATGGTATATATGTATCCTCCACGTTGTCCCTATCCCTCGTGTCACTTTAAAACGGTGTATCCGTAACTTTGCTAGAGTACGAGTCTTCTTTAATTATGTTGATCATGGTGATGTTTTTGTATCCGTCGGTGCGTCAGACCTTTAAAACTTGTTGGTGGTGAAAATGTATATTCTTTTCCGTTCGATTCTTTATTTAAGAGTGACCTTCCACACATTTTCTTACTTGTAAATCACCCCCTAGCTAGTCTTCTTGAGCGAGTACTTGGTTTTCCGTCGTGTCAACTGCATCACCTTTCATCCGTCCCCACATCGTTTCATCTCGGTGTTAAGCAAAGATTTTCCCTCCCGCACCAAATCAGAGTCCTTGCTTTTACAATATATGCTGGGAAGAGGAGAAAGGACCGACGGAAGAGGATTGTTCAGGTTGTGAAGATGGCTTCGGGCTCCTCCAAAAGAAGACAAAGACAATGACTAACGGGGAGATGGCTTCGGGTTAATCCAATAGAAGAAAATGACATCGACGGACGGGTAGAGAGTGGGGAGATGCCTCGAGCTCCTTCGACAGAAGACAATGGCAAGGATGAACTGATGGAGAGCGACGAGGTGAACAAGTGGAGAGCAGTGAGATGTTTTGGGCTCCTCGGAGGCAAGACAATGGCAACGACGAACATGTGGAGAGTGGTGAGATGGCTTCAGGCTCCTTCGATGGAAGACAATGGCAATGGCGGAACGGCCGAAAAGTTGTCTCTTGATAAACGGTGAAGAAAGGCAACGAGACCTGAAGAGGCCAAAATGAGAAGGACGCAAATTAAGACGCATTTAAAACAACAAATCCGTCAAATACTACTAGCAGAGAAATTTCCAATCCGGCAGTCCCACGGTAAATGAACTGCCGGATTTTCCAGACAAACCAACAACCTAAAAGTAAAAACAATCATACTAGGTAATATTTTGACAATAATTAATAATTACAAGTTTGAATTCAACAAATGTAATACTTGAGAGTCAACTTAAACAAAAAAAAATCTTAGTTCAAAGTAATAACAACAAAAAATATAACTAAAAGAAAAGTTGAAACAACAATAATTACATTTAAGGAAAATAGAAATCGAAGCCTACCCCTCACAGCTATAGGACTTTTTATTTCATCCCTGGATGAGGTCCTTGGTTAAAGATCGACAATCAATTTCTCTTTTTAGGGAGGGAGGGAGAGGGGGGCAGCTAACAATTTGAGAGTAAGTCAGGGCTTTCTATCTACATTACAGTCATGGCCAACCAAGAAGCGGTTTTGACAAGCACTCATTCCTGAGAGGTGAAGATGTTTCCTCTTGCTGATGAGGTGTGCTGCAGTTTTCCTGTCAAGTTGAGCATCCTCTGAGTCAGGCTGTACACAGAAAATGAAAAACCAATTCAGAAATCCCAGGCGCAAGCGGATTTGATTTGCACAAAAATGATGATTCCAAGATGTTATTGAAACACGTAACAGAGATATATATACCTTGATTACAACTAGGCAAAGCAATCACAACTAACTGCCTTATGGCAGAGTCCTTTGCTCCATTTGGGGGACTGACACTTGACCAAAAAATCGATCTAGTAGTGCTACACATCCAACTGGGTGTGGAGCTTACCAAACACTTGATTGGCGAGCTAACTTATCACAATCGCATCCCAACTATTCAAAAATGTAAGTTTCCATAATGTAGCTTCGGCTGAGCTACCATCGGCCAGGCTAGAAAGGAAGGAAATCAAGCGGCAGACTAACTAGTGAAGATGGCATGTACCAGAAGGAAAACTTTGCTATTTTTTAAAACCCTCCCAATTAAGCTATTAATGCTCTGAATCGGGACATCCCATGTTTGGATGAACATAAGATAATGTAATCGACACAATTATTCTGAGGTAATGAATTCTGTTCCTACGTAGCCAACCAAAAAAATACAAATTCTATTTCTACCGACAAAAAGGACAAACATACCTTGATGGCCAATGCTCTGTCAAAGCTTTCAATTGCACTGTCTGGCTCCCCAAAATTTAACTGTGACCTTCCAAGGGTGACCCAAGCCTATTTTCAAAAACAATTTCATGCAAGAGGTTATTTCCTATTCCAGGTAAAGGAGTTCTAAGACCAATCCTAACTGTAGATAGAAGGCAGTCACTATTTTGAAGTGGTAACTCATGGACCAATGTGTTACTAACGATCATGACAAAGCAACAATCCCACTTATTACATCTTCCACCACCACTAATATATGGAAAGTGTCAAGAAAGTAAAATGCATACAAGTAGAAATAATTGTACCTCCACCCAGGACGAGTTTAGTTCAGTAGCTCCTGCAAGTTAAAGCATAGTAATGAACATCATTAAGTGAAACATCATGAATCGGAGTGAGAAAGCATGAGTAGATAGTTGTTTCTTTATACGTCAATCACCAAAAATTTGACAGGGACTGCAGGAGAGTCGACACATATCATTGCAGGCCTATTTAATATATACATGCATAAGTTCACTATTAACCCAAAAATGTTCAAGATTCCCATATCAAAAAGAACGGAGGACCGAAAAGAATTGAGCAAAAAAAGGAAAGGTGTTTCTTTTTCGTGGAGGGGGAGGGGGAGGGTGTGGGGGCACGCACGAGTGGCTGCTTTCAGAGCACTCCATGCATCACCTATCTCAAGCAAGACCTGTGCCTTTTGCTCGTGTAACACAGCATTGTCAGGCATCAAAGTGATGGCATTCTCCCACTTTCCAAGTGCCTCATGATACTTCCCATCCTTTAAAGATGAATCAAAAGGAAGAACAAAACAACAACCAGAACACTGTTAAGATGCCACAATGACAAATAAACCACATGAGGGTATGTAATCGAGAAGAGCACCACAAAATGAGCACCACACTAGTTAAAATTGCGTTGTGTGTAGTTAAGGTTAAATTGGGGAAAAAAATTGACCCAAATTTATGAAATAGGATTTGAGTTTTCAAAATTTCCAAAATACCGCTCCTAAAGAAGACTTTCAAATTACAAAGAAGTCGTTACTTCAACGAGCGGTTTTGCCATAATTTGGCTGAGTTGACGAGTTAAGAATGATATTTTGGAAATTTTAGAAATTCAAACTCTATTTCAAAATTTTTTCCAAACCAACCTTATATATGTACAAATATCTAACTTTATATGCCTACCCGTAAAAAATTATCAACATGATGGCAGAATTGTGGATCACGAGTGGCACGGCCACAGTATAGGTATCAGAAAAAAGATTAACCCAAAACAGCAGTTAAAACTTAAACCTACTCTTTGGTAAAACGTCACCATCTGAAACGAGGTGAATTTGTTGTGAAACGGTCCAGGTAAAACATATAACAAGGAATTCTAGTAGAACTAAAAGAGTGAGATCCCATCACATAAAACCTTACAAGGGCAGAGAGATGACATAATCACAGATGATCATATTCCAACCACTCATTAGATTAGAAGGATCACATCAAACTCAATAAAATGACTGTGAAATCAAACCTCAGCGAGCTTGTCGCCCAGGGATTGGAACAATCGTGCCAATTCCTCGTGGCGGACGACAACAGAAGCATCTCCCCCCTCTAACGCCGAGTCCTGGTTCCGCTCATCGAGGTTTCCCTTGCCGACGTCGTCATCATAATTGTCTTCCGGTTGGTCGAAAGGAAGGTGAGAGATGGCTCCGAAGGGGCGCTTCTTGCTCTTCCACGTGAGTTTCATCATCCCGTCTTTCAGACCAAGCTGTTTACGGCACTGACAGCCTTTAGGGGGCGGGATTTAAGGAAGTGATAACCGGATAATCTATGGTCTATCTGGACTTTGTGAATTGGTGTTGTTGACACTACGGAATATCATGGGCCTGTGCTAAGTCTACAAGCCCAGAAAGGTGGTCCTAAGTCTACAGCCCGACGTGGGATGCAGGCTTGAGCCAAGTCTACAGCCTGCGTCAATATGTTGGCACTACGGAATGTCTTGGGCCTGAGCAAAGTCTACGGCCTGCGTCAACACACGCTCACACGATCCCATACACACGATCCCAACACACAACTCAGAAAATTAGAAGGATATTTTAAAACAAACTCCGAGATTCTTGGAGAGAAGTTAAGATCGAGCCACGATCTGAAGGATCGTTGTGAGGACGTGAGAAGCGTGTAGGACAAGTAAGATTCAGTATAAAAGAAACATATCCCCCTTAGGAAAAGGCACGATCAATTAGCCAAACACAGATTTGCATTGCTCGTCACCCTTAGATTTTAGTAGATACCTCGGCCTGGGTTATCTGGTCACTACCTTCAACACCAGAGTGAGCAACCGTAGCTCTGGTGATCATCCTCCGCAAGCACTTTTACCGTCCTGGCGAGCAACCGTAACCGGGGCAACAACCCTCCGCCAGCACTTCCACCGTCCCGGCGAGCAACCGTAACCGGGGCAACAACCCTCCGCCAGCACTTCCACCGTCCCGGCGAGCAACCGTAACCGGGGCAACAACCCTCCGCCAGCACTTCCACCGTCCCGGCGAGCAACCGTAACCGGGGCAACAACCTTTCGCCAGCACTTCTACCGTCATACAAGTCTACGGCGCAACGTACTGTAGCAAGTCTACGACGTCAGCGGCGAGTCTACGACGTCAGCAGCGAGTCTACGACATCAGCAGCGAGTCTACGACGCCTACGTCAACCGTTTCACCCCTCTTTTCGTTCATTTTTATGGCTGTAAGATTCTAATTTCTCTTTCGAAACTCTGAATTTGTACAGTCATATTATTTATCATTGAAATTCATCTTTCTGGCGACCACATACATTTCCCTGTGAGTCCAATTGCCAAATATTTCCGACGTGGTCCGTTTTCTACGCGAACACGTCTTTGGCGACCACAGTGGGAGAAAAGAAAATATTTCACGTCTGCTGATGGCAAAAAATACCAGAAGCGGAGTTAGCCGAGACCCCCCACCTCCATTAGGTGAAGACAGCGTTCTCGCAGAAGGAGACGCAAATGCGGACGATGTGACTCTAAGCAGTCAGGCGAATGCCAGTCAAACTGATCTCGGGGCACATACACCCTCCGAATTCATATCCAGGCTCGAATTTCACAAAGAGTTCAGTGATATGAGAAACTTAGTCGATAGACGTATTTCTGGACTAGAAAGTAACGTGGCTCAGATCCTAGAGCAAATCAGCGCCTTAAATAGGCCAAAACCCGTTGCGAAGCCAAGTAACTCCGTAGACCGAGATTGTTCTTTCATGGGAGATGCACGACGGGCAGAAAGAAAGAATGTGTCATTCTAAGTGGATGATCCTTGGGACCACGAAAACCAGTTTGTTTCAGAGGTCAGCAACAGGGATAAGATGTCCCCTTTTAGACCGATGTCTTCGCGGTTGCCCGCGGCATGGATACAGAACGTGGTCTATGCGGTAAACCCGGTAGATGAGTACGGTGAGGCCCAGGGTGGAACAAATAGATGTGCGCCTTCGGTTCCTACTCGTCGTCCTGGGAAGGCCCCCATGGATGAAAACTCATCAAGAGAATCCCCAAATGCAGGAGGATTTTCTCAAGCGGAAAGTTTTTACACTAAACCCTCTGTAGACACACAGCCGCTGAGGCCTAGTGAAAGTGCGCCTTGCGCCACCGAAAGGTGGGGTCAGGACCCTGTGCGTGAGTCAATTGGCTATCCAACCCCTCCGAATTTGAGGGAGACAATAGCTCAGGTCTTGGAACAGATGGTACCCGGAGCTGTTAGACAGGACGACCCCTGTTTTTACAGGAGCCCTTACCCGGCGTTTATTGATAGGGATTTTCCACTGCCTAAAGGATACAGAGTACCGGATTTCACCCGTTTCTCTGGGGAGGATGAAATGACCACTCTAGAGCATATAGCTCGGTTCACTCACCAAATCGGGGAGGCTGCGACTAACGACTTTTGGAAATTAAAGCTGTTCCCTAACTCCCTCACGGGCGATGCATTTACATGGTATGCTAGTCTACCCCCAAGATCAGTGGCCTCATGGGCGGAAATGCAGTCTAGCTTTATGAAAGCGTTCGCTCGCCTAGATACACCATTGTCAATTTTCGAGGTTATGCGCCTGAAGCAAGCCGCCGGGGAACATCCAGGGCAGTTTCTAATGCGCCTACAAAAAGCGTTACTCCGATGTAGACCAGCAATCTAAGAAAGGGATCAACTGATGGTGAAATTAAAGGCTTTGTCAATTCCCTTCAAGAAGAAACTGTAGGGAGAAAGGTTAGCTGATCTTTACGATCTCGCCGGGAGAGCGACTGAATATCACCAGTTGTTAATGGAAGAGGCCCAGTCTACGCGCACTTATCAGCTAGAGATTGTTGAGGTAGACATGGCTGAATTTGTAAGAGGAAAGGCGACGGTTTGCGAGCCTTTGGCAAGGAAGAATTCTAAGGCAAAGGCATCTCAAAAAACGGGAGAAGAAAGAAAGTACTCTTTTGATGTAGACAAAGCGGATGTAATTTTCGACTGGCTCTACCAGCGAAAACGAATTAAACTAAAGTTGGGACATAGAACCCCTCAGACAGATAAGGAAAAATCTAGGAATTATTGCAAGTGGCATGGGTCGTTTACACATACGACCAGGGACTGTCTGTCATTCAGGAACATAATTCAAGACCTTATAAAGGCAAAAGAATTATGCTTCCCGGAAGTCGACGGGGTCACTATGGTCGACGATAGACCTTTTGATGATGAAGTCGCTATACATATGTTCGACATTTCTGATGTAGACATAAATCTTATAGAAGATGATACTAGTTTCTCTCTACAGGGTACGAGGGTAGCTGGAGAAATCGTGGTAGCAAATGCCCTGTTTTGTAGACTGGCAGACAAGGGGGTGATCACCTGCCCAGCCAAGGCAATCGCTGGAAACCTCTGCTGCTGGCACATGGACGATACACATATCACCGATAGGTGCAACACTTTTAGGAAATACCTGCAGAACAACCAGGGTGACACCTGGTATGACCTGACCCCCTGGAAGAGGTTGCGATGGGAATAAGCTCTCCAGGGGCACGACCACCCCTGAACAATTTACAGAGGAAACTCAAGAGCCCTCCAAGTCTGGAGCGCAGGCCGACAATCCGAGGAGGAAGAGGTGGTCCTCACGGTCAGGGCAGAGCACTCGAACACCAACCCCGTGTTGTAGAGCACCCCAGGCGACAGTTGGATTTTGATGACCCATCAACCTAGCAGAGGACAAAGCAAGTGGACAATGGTTGCACTAGCGAAGCACATCCGATGGCTTTAGAAGCAAACATACCGGATAAAGCACAGCAAGTCAACAAGGCGCAGAGAGGAGACTCCAAACCGAGGTACGGAACGCACAAAGTAGATGCCCAAGCAATCCGGATGGGACCGGCAATAGCCCAATTCCTGGATGAGAAAGTACTATGCCAGAAGTGCAAGTTAATAGGGCGAAACAGGATCCTAATCACGCAGCTCTGTATGGCGTGCTGCGTAGACTACTTCCTTAAGTTGGTAGACTTGTCAGCAAATGGAGAGATCATAGTCCAATCTGCTCACTCTGCGACCACAGGTAATCATGATCTCGTGCACCATTCAAAAATGCAACAGGAGGTAACGCGCACAGCCCTGGGATACGACCCAGTCGCTAGAAACTTCGTGGAGGTATTTCGAACCCCACTTGATTCTAAGAAATCAAGAATGGTCAGGGCGGTTAACCCTTCGAAATTTTGGCAGAAAGCCGTTGGTAGAGCAAGTTTGCCACCACAGGCTCGGAAAAGAAGGGATAGATGTTTAAACTACGTCACAAAACGGCCTAGGCCCGCCCCGTCGGAGGCAATCTCGCCTATCAAGACGCGCACAAAGGAACCAAATAGGGAGGCCGAGCGCATCGAGTCTACTGATCACTCGGAGGAGCCAGGCTCAAGCTTTGATTACACCCCCCTTCGGAGTGAAATCCCGAATGATACTAATGGCAGAAAATAAGTGATCGTCACTTGCAACACCGTTACTCTGCCTATAGACTTTGCCAAAACAAAGGACAAAGAAGCTCCGAGAGGTAAACCACCTCTCGCCCGTCTTTCGCCTTACCCGCCTGGTTTCCCGCTTCATTGGCTTAAGAAAGCCTTCAGACAACATGAAGCAACATATGCACTCCTTGTATATTACTGCTATTTTCGATGGTACTTTAATGAGTCGGGTCTTGGTAGACAACGGAGCCATTATAAACGTACTGCCTCTATCCAAGTTTAGAATGCTTGGATATAAGCTTCATGATTTGGTTAAAACCGACATCGCAGTGAGTGGTTTTAATGGCAGGAATTCCGAATGCTTGGGAGTCTTCTCAGTACATTTGGGAGTAGGGCTACAGGAGAAAGAAACCGCTTTTTTCGTAATAGACATAACCCCCACGTTCAATGCCTTACTAGGGCGTGATTGGCTTCATAAGGCCGCCGCCATCCCGTCTACACTACATAGGGAGCTAATATTGTGGCTTGACTATGAAATTGAGATTGTGAAAGCTGATGCGTATTCCTGTTGTGACAAAGGTGTGTTGCATGTAGAAACAAGCAAGACTATCAAGGATCTGACCCTGCATCAGCGGTATGAGTTGGGTGATCCTACGGTTGGTCCCCTTGGTCAACCCTCCGGGAAATTCGACTATATTGTAGACTACGGGACATCGCACCCCAAGCCAGAGTCCGGCCCGATTGTTCCAACAGGATGGGGAGATGAGTTCACTGATAAGGACATAGAAGAAGTCTTGCAAGAAGTCAATTCAGGGGAGAACCCTGCTGAGGGGAGCACGAATGGCCACACAGGAGAAGGAGCCTTGGAAAGCCAGCAGAACCCTGGCGCGGAGTTGGAGCCCGACAGACTCCTCAAAGAAGGGACTTATGAACCAGAGTGAAAAGGGAAATGCGGCAGTCGCTGATGTCCTCCGGCGGCTCCGAGTCTACAGGGAAGGACGTCCTCAGGATCAGTCTACGTCATCTTTATCAATAAACTCAACGGGCCTTAGAGCGCCTGATGCATGTAATAAGCCCGTGTCTACCAGTCTAGGTGGTAGCGAGCATCGTGAGTCTTTATTGACCCCATGTTATCCCTTGGTCAGTATCAACTTAGGTAGCGAGTCTTCTCCTAGGAACCTTTTTATCAGCTCGTCCGCGAATAAAGAATTCTTTGAATCAATCAAGGATGTACCCAAAGAATTTAGAGACTGCTTCGCCTGGGACTACACTGAAATGTCAGGACTAGATCGTAAACTGGTAGAACATACTCTACCCATCAAGAAGGATTTCAAACCAGTTCAACATGCTCCAAGACGTATGTCTAGAGAAGTAACGCATCTAGTTTTCGAGGAAGTCAAAAAACTTTTTCGAGCAGGGTACATAAGAACGTCACGTTATACGGAGTGGATCTCTAATATAGTATCGGTCTTAAAGAAAAATAGAAAAATTGGGGTAAGATGAATACCCTATGCCCGTCGCAGATGACCTTATAGATAAAACCGTGGGCCACCAAGTCATGTCTTTCATGGATGGTTTCTCGGGTTATAATCAAATTTTCATCGCAGAGGAAGATATTCACAAAATAGCATTCAGGTGCCCTTTAGGCATTTTCGAATGGGTGGTGATGCCTTTCGGATTGAAAAATGCTGGTGCTACGTACCAGAGAGCGATGTACGCTATATTCGATGCTTGTCTAGGAAAAACGGTAGAAGTCTACATCGACGACATAGTAGTCAAGTCGACGAAGGAAGAACTACATATCGAACATCTAAGAAACGCCTTCATGAAGATGAGGAAACATCAACTGAAGCTGAATCCTCTAAAGTGCGCCTTTGGAGTTAAGGCAGGGCATTTTTTGGGTTTCTTAGTGCATCAACGTGGTATTGAAGTCGATCAAAACAAAGTAAAAGCTATTCAGAGCCTAACGGCCCCAAGGAGCAAAAAGGAGCTACAAGCTTTCTTGGGAAAGGTTAATTACTTGCGCAGGTTCATTTGAAATGTTGCGGGAAAAACAGAGGTTTTCGCTAACCTCTTGAGAGGAAAGAACGATTACAGGTGGACCGAAGAACACGAAGAAGCGTTTAATGCTTTGAAAGAATATTTGACGCACCCACCGGTCTTAATGCCTCCTCAACAAGGGAAACCTTTTATCCTCTACGTAGCGGCTACCGGAACGACTATAGGCGCAATGATGGCACAAGTAGATGAAAACGGGCGTGAAAGAGCTGTCTACTACTTATCAAGACAATTAACCCCAATTGAATTCAGGTATACATCTAAAGAAAAGCTATGCTTATCGGTATTTTACGCCGTAAAGAAGCTCAGGCACTACATCGAGAACCAAGAAATCTGCGTGGTTTCTAAGTCGCCTATAATCAAATACTTCTTTGAAAGCCCTTTACTAGTCGGACGAATCAGCAAATGGAGTCTGACTTTGTCCCCGTACGATTTAAGGTATAAGTCGCAGCAGTCAGTTAAAGGACAAGTGCTAGCCAATTTCCTAGCCGATCATGATCCTGCCCAGTCGATAGACCAAGAAGAAAGGATCGAAGAAATATGGCAGGCATGGTTCGATGGCTCGTCTACAAAAAATGGAACTGGGATAGGAATCCATATAATGTCCCCTATGGATAAAAACATTAGGCTGGCTTTTCGTCTACGAACATCGTTGACAAATAATGCCACCGAGTACGAAGCGTTAATAACAGTGTTAAAAGGGCTTCTATCGCTGGGAGCGAAACGAGCGCGAATTAGAGGAAATTCCCAGCTGGTTATCAACCAAGTAAACGAAGAATGTTCGTGTCAAGAGAAGTTGTGACCATACCTTGAAATTGTTCAAGGGCTAGTCACACAATTCGAAAGCATAGCTTTCCATTTCGTAAATCGTGACGAGAATAGAGTGGCCAATAACTTGGCACAATCTGCCTCGGGATATAGGGCGAAAACCAAGCCAGGAGAATTAACAGAAATGGACTCTCATTTACAGCCAAGAAGTGACGTCATGGCTGTAGACATCATGAACCGAGATGAAGATTGGAGGAAACCAATCGTATATTTCTTGTCGGATCCAAGTCAAAAGGTTAAACAACGGATCAGAGTCCAGGCATTGACATACATCCTTTTAGATGACGTCCTCTACAAGAAGGACGCAAACGGAGTTCTTTTGAGGTGCGTAGACTTAGATGAAGCTACTCCAATAATGCTTGAAACTCATGAAGGTCTTTGTGGCTCACACCAGTCAGGGGTCAAAATGTGTTGGACTATCCGTAGACATGGATTTTATTGGCCGTCAATGATGAAAAATTGCATCGAAATGGCTAAGGGATGCCAAGATTGTCAGCGAAATGGCCCGTCGACCCGTGCTCCGGCAGCAGATCTCACCCCCATAATCAAACCTTGGCCTTTCAGGGCTTGGGCCCTGGACATAATAGGAGAAATTCATCCCCATTCTAGTCGGGGAGACGCGTTCATCCTAGTAGCAACTGATTACTTCACTAAGTAGGTGGAAGCACAAGTCTACAGGAAAATTGATCACAGTGAAGTAATTGATTTCTTGCGGACTAACATCATTTACCGATTTGGTATTCCCCAGAATATTGTGGTAGACAATGGGATGGCCTTCAACAATGCTAAGGTAAGAGGATTCACTGAAGAGTTCGGTTTCTCAATTTCGAACTCTACTCCATATTATCCCCAAGAAAATGGGCAAGCCGAGGCGTCCAACAAATTCATTAAAAATAATATTCAAAGAATGATTGGATGTAACCCGAGAAAATGGCACGATGTATTACAAGACACATTATGGGCCTTAGGGGTCACTAAACGCGACAGTACCGGAGAAACCCCATTCGCGCTGGTCTACGGCCATGACGCAATTTTGCCCATAGAAATGAGGTATAGGTCGCTTCGTGTCGCCCAGCCTTGCCTACAAGATGAAGCCATGCATATAGCCTTGGAAGAACTGGAAAAGAAGAGGTTAGAGGTTGTAGACAAGCTAGAAGCGCATAAACAGAGGATAGCTCGGCACTACAACAAGAAAGTAATTCATAAAAACTTTCACGTTGGCGATTTGGTTTGGAAAATGGTTTTACCTTTAAAGACAAAAGACCAAATTTTGGGAAAGTGGTCTCCAAATTGGGAAGGACCGTATCGAGTAGTCGAGACTTATTCAACGAATAGTTAAAGGTTGTCGACCCTCGAAGGTATTAAGCAACCTTTAAAAATTAACGGAAAATTCCTGAAACGGTATAAGAAGACCATCTGGGAATCTCACAAAAGAACTTTGGAGAAGCGTTTCCTGGTCATCGCGAAAGAAATCGTGCAAAGAAAGGAGTCTTAAAAGCGTCTACACAGCTGTAGACCTGTGAACTTGCGCACAGAGTATCGTCTACAGCGAACAAAAGAAAACAAAATATGCAGGTCGTAGATTGAGTTTGCCTAGGAGGGGTAACTCCTTAACAATATATTGTCTTCATTTAACATCAAACTCTTCTACGAGCAAAGTCTCGTAGGTACAGTGTCCTAGTGCCGGACTGTGGCAATGAGCTAACAGCCTCCACAAACAAGAATGTAAGAACCTTGGCACGGGTCCGCTTTATAGTAAGCTCGTTCTGCTGGCGATACCAGGACTTTAGTTCATCTTGGTGTTGCTGAGCAGAGACTTGAGTAGGGTGATTATCGAGCAGGGAGCCAATCGTGCTGATCCGATCTTTGAGATCGGCCTCGTAGCCCAAGAGTTCTTTAATTCTTATATGCACTCGTGAAAGCTGGGAAGATAATTCACTCCGTTGATCCTCAAGTAGCTTGATGTCAGCTGCTTCCTCCTCCTGAGCTTGGAGTCTTTGGGCAATCCTGGACGCAGTGTCGTCAAGCGCTTGAAAGTCTGCTTGATAAGCTGTCCATTCAGTCCAGAATTGCGCCCGGAAGTCCTCACAAGCGGCCTGCATCTGAATGTTGGCCGCCGGGGAGCGTTCTACTTCATCGACTAGGCGTTGAAGTTCCTTAAATTGAACTTCAGAAAACTTGTCGAGACGAAGAAGATTCCCGATGCGATCCACATTTTGCACCAGTTGGTCATAAGCGCTGAGGCAGCCTGAGTGACCCTCCCCAGTAGGCACATTTGGTGATGGGGAGGAGAGAGGAATAGCTTCTGCCACAGTAGGTTGCGCAGCGTCATCAGGGTCGGCTCCCAAGGTACCAACCTTCTCTGGAACCGCAATTTCTGCCGCAAACGAGGTTGTCATTGGTGCTGCAGCAACAGATGGGTTGACTTCGGGAGCGCCTGTTTCTTCCAGCGTTGCAACCTCTGCCTCAATGATGACAACATCCTCCCCTCGAGTGTCGGGATTTGAGGGCTAGGAGGAGAGACACCCTGTGGATTAAGAAAATATACTAAATATTAGAAACAGACACAGGGCCATTCCCAAGGGACGAAAACGTTAATAGGGAGAGACTGACATCTTTCTCAGGCTCTATCGAAGTCTCCGGCGTAGGAGAAGCTATAGGCACCAGAGCCATCATCTCTTGTCTGAAAAGGAAAGCCAAACATCATAAGAATCAGTAAGCGTTCTTGGTTTTCAAAAAGGGAATAGAAAGAGTATTACATACTTTAAGGGGGGACTCGTAGGTTGAGTCAACAACAACCTTGGGGTCCCGGAGGAAGCAGAACTAGACCCCCGGGAGACCAACTGAGTTTGCCTCAACAATTTGGATATCGAAATATTCTCCGAGTCAGAAGATGACAAGGATACGATCCCGCGCTTGCGCTTCCTAAGCTTCCCCGAAGGCTGCCCCTCGACTTTAGGCTTTTTCCCTTTAATGGCAGAAGGTTGTTGTCGTCGAGCCGAGCGACTAGCTCGGGGAGGAGGGCTCCTCTCAGGGGATGAATCTCCAGAATCTGTAATCACAATTGTAAAGATTAAGAGGAAGTATTCCAATACAGGGACATGAAACTCTTTTAGAACATATATATAGCCTCTTTTACCAGTGATAAGCTTCTGACCAGACTTCAGCATCATGTCAGTAGACAGGTAAAGGTCTGGCTCTGTAGAAGTCTCAAAGAAAGTCATCATTTCGCGAAGGGCTCCAAAGGTGAGCGCCCACTGAATGGAGAAAGCTTCAGCAGCATAAGCTGGAGTGCTCTCAAGGGGAAACTCCATATGCTGAAGCTCTGCCTTCTTCGATAAGAGGACCAAGGAGGCTTGAAGAGAGTCCCTTGATAAAACGCAGCTATTCCTCATATGGATTGGGGCATTGAAAGTATCAGAAAAAGGGACTGCAGAGCTTTGGATGAAGCCCAGTTGCCTTGCACAGAGCTGGGGATTGTAGACTTCAAAACCGAAGCCGGACTCTGTGGCGCACACCAGGTCCCTGCTGGTCAGCACAGAGTCCCAATATATGCATGGCACAAGCATTCTTCGGCGCTTAAGAACAGGGTGGCCGGTAGGGAACGGAGCCCAATTACGGCGTTCTCCTCGTCCAGTGTCGACGATATGCCTCATATGCCCTGTCACCGAAGCATGCAACCACTGGCTCTTGTTGTAGCAGCAAGCCTCTAGCATATTTGTCCCATAGCAGCCAACCTTGATAGCACCAGAGGGCATCTGATACCCTGTAAGTCCTGGCATCCATGTGCAAGCCCACAGATGCACGAGCCAAAGAAGGCCACCAGCCGGATACTTGGGGAAAGGGCTCGTGCAGGAACTATTCCTATGCAAGATCTGGTAGATAAGACCCAACAGGAAGGGCGCCCAAGCTACCTTGCTGGAAGCATTACTCAGAAAGTTGGCAATTCCGTAAACCAACTTTGGCACCCTCTTGCCAGGAAAGCAGAATACATACTTGCTCAGCCACACACTGAAGAATTCCACTTCCTCAGCCTTTCCCCAAGCAGAATGAGGGCGGCATTTGAGTAATTGGAGATGCCTTGTCGCTGTATCCAAAATTTAGAGCATCCCTGACGGATTATGAGTATCCAAAATTTAGAGTATCCAAAATTTAGAGCATCGCTGTAATTGGAGATGCCTTGTCGCTGTCCAAGGGATAAAGGCGAACGGGAGTCCCAGCTACATAACTCTCAGTCAAGAAATAGACATCCTCCAATGTGATAGTCATTGGGCCTTATGCAAAGTAAAAGCAGTTGACTGAGCTATTCCAGAAGGGGAGGAGACTGGCGCATACCCGCGGGTCACAGTGCTTTGTGACCAGAGAAAGCTTCAGGAAGGACCAAATCCCGCAGACCTTCAGCTTGCTTTCTAACCTTTCTTGCCAACGGGAGAACCACTCCCGTACTAGGGTCTTCTCCACAGAAGGGAAGCACAGGAAGCCACTCTTCTTCTCCCAGCCAAGTGGATCGATGAAACCCTCCCGGCAGTTAGGGATTTGGTACTCCGTGATTAGATACTCGTGAGGAATAGGGTCGGGGAAGAGTGCGGAGTCAAGAATGGGACCCAGGGTTAGGCCTTTACCGTCTGAAGTCTGGACGATGCCGGAAGGGCCAGCGCGTTGCTGGTGCCACTGGAAAGAAGCAAGGTTCGACATGAATGGAGAGAAGTTTTTTCCTGAGAAGAAGGCTAGGGTTTCGGGAAGAGCAAGATTCCGAGGAAAATAAGGCTAATACGTACGTCGCAAGTGAAAGGAGGGAAACGAAACGTTTTCCTTTTAAACCAGGAAGCAGACAACTGTGCTCAGGCGACAGAAGTCACCTCAGCAAAAAGGGGGGGCTTATGTTGACACTACGGAATATCTTGGGCCTGTGCTAAGTCTACAAGCCCAGAAAGGTGGTCCTAAGTCTACAGCCCGACGTGGGATGCAGGCCTGAGCTAAGTCTACAGCCTGCGCCAACATGTTGGCACTACGGAATGTCTTGGGCCTGAGTTAAGTCTACGGCCTACGTCAACACACGCTCACACGATCCCACACACACGATCCCAACATACAACTCAGAAAATCAGAATGATATTTTAAAACAAACTCCGAGATTCTTGGAGAGAAGTTAAGATCGAGCCACGATCTGAAGGATCGTTGTGAGGACGTGTGAAGCGTGTAGGACAAGTAAAATTCAGTATAAAAGAAACAGATTCCCCTTAGGAAAAGGCACGATCAATCAGCCAAACACAGATTTGCATTGCTCGTCACCCTTAGATTTTAGTAGATACCTCGGCCTGGGTTATCTGGTCACTACCTTCAACACCAGAGTGAGCAACCGTAGCTTTGGTGATCATCCTCCGCCAGCACTTTCACCTTCCCGGTGAGCAACCGTAACCGGGGCAACAACGCTCTGCCACCACTTCCACCGTCCCGGCGAGCAACCGTAACCGGGGCAACAACCCTCCGTCAGCACTTCTACCGTCACACAAGTCTACGGCGCAGCATACTGTAACAAGTCTACGACGTCAGCAGCGAGTCTACGACCTCAGCAGCGAGTCTACGATGCCTACGTCAACCGTTTCACCCCTCTTTTCGTTCGTTTTTATGGCTGTAAGATTCTAATTTCACTTTCGAAACTCTGAATTTGTACAGTCATATTATTTATCATTGAAATTCATCTTTCTGGCGACCACATACATTTCCCTGTGAGTCCAATTGCCAAATATTTCCGACGTGGTTCGTTTTCTATGCGAACAGGTGTCCCGGTCCACTAATATTGGTAAAGCCCATCTGCTCCAATTTTAGCTGGACGTTAAACCAAATGAAGAAACATCATTGAGAAATTATGAAATTGCAAATAAAGAATTATCTCAAGTAACGTACTTTCTGATTTTTTGCTACGTTTATCAAACAAAAGCACGTTCAAAATATTTGATACGAACTTCACGTGGGGTCGAATGTGGTCGCCGTAATGAACTCCAATTTTGAATAGTTTGGGAAGCATTTGGAGATCATTTAGGCTTCGAAAAATACAAGTTCGGAAGCACCAAGGTTCGGAGCATGCGGGATGCACAACCTTGCGTAAGTTGTGCGCGGGGTTCCTCATTGTACAAACGAAAGGGACCCGAATGTTAAATGTAGAACTCCAATTTTGAATAGTTTGGGAAGCATTTGGGAATCATTTAGACTTCGGAAAATGCAAGTTCGGAAGCACCAAGGTTCGGAGCATGCCGGATGCACAACCTTGCGTAAGTTGTGCGCGGGGTTCCTCCTTGTGCAAACGAAAGGGGCCCGAATGTCAAATGTAGAACTCCAATTTTGAATAGTTTGGGAAGCATTTGGAGATCATTTAGGCTTCGGAAAATGCAAGTTCGGAAGCA
This sequence comes from Melastoma dodecandrum, assembly GCA_029817715.1. Classification (NCBI taxonomy): domain Eukaryota; kingdom Viridiplantae; phylum Streptophyta; class Magnoliopsida; order Myrtales; family Melastomataceae; genus Melastoma; species Melastoma dodecandrum. The sequence continues at coordinate 111,753 of JARUPY010000596.1, read as the reverse complement.
CCAAGGTTCGGAGCATGCGGGATGCACAACCTTGCGTAAGTTGTGCGCGGGGTTCCTCATTGTGCAACGAAAGGGACCCGAATGTCAAATGTAGAACTCCAATTTTGAATAGTTTGGGAAGCATTTGGGGATCATTTAGGCTTCGGAAAATGCAAGTTCGGAAGCACCAAGGTTCGGAGCATGCGGGATGCACAACCTTGCGTAAGTTGTGCGCGGGGTTTCTCATTGTGCAAACGAAAGGGACCCGAATGTCAAATGTAGAACTCCAATTTTGAATAGTTTGGGAAGCATTTGGAGATCATTTAGGCTTCGGAAAATGCAAGTTCGGAAGCACCAAGGTACGGAGCATGCGGGATGCACAACCTTGCGTAAGTTGTGCGCGGGGTTCCTCATTGTGCAAACGAAAGGGACCCGAATGTCAAATGTAGAACTCCAATTTTGAATAGTTTGGGAAGCATTTGGAGATCATTTAGGCTTCGGAAAATGCAAGTTCGGAAGCACCAAGGTTCGGAGCATGCGGGATGCACAACCTTGCGTAAGTTGTGCGCGGGGTTCCTCCTTGTGCAAACGAAAGGGACCCGAATGTCAAATGTAGAACTCCAATTTTGAATAGTTTGGGAAGCATTTGGGGATCATTTAGGCTTCGGAAAATGCAAGTTCGGAAGCACCAAGGTTCGGAGCATGCGGGATGCACAACCTTGCGTAAGTTGTGCGCGGGGTTCCTCATTGTGCAAACGAAAGGGACCCGAATGTCAAATGTAGAACTCCAATTTTGAATAGTTTGGGAAGCATTTGGGGATCATTTAGGCTTCGGAAAATGCAAGTTCGGAAGCACCAAGGTTCGGAGCATGCGGGATGCACAACCTTGCGTAAGTTGTGCGCGGGGTTCCTCATTGTGCAAACGAAAGGGACCCGAATGTCAAATGTAGAACTCCAATTTTGAATAGTTTGGGAAGCATTTGGGGATCATTTAGGCTTCGAAAAATGCAAGTTCGGAAGCACCAAGGTTCGGAGCATGCGGGATGCACAACCTTGCGTAAGTTGTGCGCGGGGTTCCTCATTGTGCAAACGAAAGGGACCCGAATGTCAAATGTAGAACTCCAATTTTGAATAGTTTGGGAAGCATTTGGGGATCATTTAGGCTTCGGAAAATGCAAGTTCGGAAGCACCAAGGTTCGGAGCATGCGGGATGCACAACCTTGCGTAAGTTGTGCGCGGGGTTCCTCATTGTGCAAACGAAAGGGACCCGAATGTCAAATGTAGAACTCCAATTTTGAATAGTTTGGGAAGCATTTGAGGATCATTTAGGCTTCGGAAAATGCAAGTTCGGAAGCACCAAGGTTCGGAGCATGCGGGATGCACAACCTTGCGTAAGTTGTGCGCGGGGTTCCTCCTTGTGCAAACGAAAGGGACCCGAATGTCAAATGTAGAACTCCAATTTTGAATAGTTTGGGAAGCATTTGGAGATCATTTAGGCTTCGGAAAATGCAAGTTCGGAAGCACCAAGGTTCGGAGCATGCGGGATGCACAACCTTGCGTAAGTTGTGCGCGGGGTTCCTCATTGTGCAAACGAAAGGGACCCGAATGTCAAATGTAGAACTCCAATTTTGAATAGTTTGGGAAGCATTTGGAGATCATTTAGGCTTCGGAAAATGCAAGTTCGGAAGCACCAAGGTTCGGAGCATGCGGGATGCACAACCTTGCGTAAGTTGTGCGCGGGGTTCCTCCTTGTGCAAACGAAAGGGACCCGAATGTCAAATGTAGAACTCCAATTTTGAATAGTTTGGGAAGCATTTGGAGATCATTTAGGCTTCGGAAAATGCAAGTTCGGAAGCACCAAGGTTCGGAGCATGCGGGATGCACAACCTTGCGTAAGTTGTGCGCGGGGTTCCTCATTATGCAAACGAAAGGGACCCGAATGTCAAATGTAGAACTCCAATTTTGAATAGTTTGGAAAGCATTTGGGGATCATTTAGGCTTCGGAAAATGCAAGTTCGGAAGCACCATGGTTCGGAGCATGCGGGATGCACAACCTTGCGTAAGTTGTGCGCGGGGTTCCTCATTATGCAAACGAAAGGGACCCGAATGTCAAATGTAGAACTCCAATTTTGAATAGTTTGGGAAGCATTTGGAGATCATTTAGGCTTCGGAAAATGCAAGTTCGGAAGCACCAAGGTTCGGAGCATGCGGGATGCACAACCTTGCGTAAGTTGTGCGCGGGGTTCCTCCTTGTGCAAACGAAAGGGACCCGAATGTCTAATGTAGAACTCCAATTTTGAATAGTTTTGAAAGCATTTGGGGATCATTTAGGCTTCGGAAAATGCAAGTTCGGAAGCACCATGGTTCGGAGCATGCGGGATGCACAACCTTGCGTAAGTTGTGCGCGGGGTTCCTCCTTGTGCAAACGAAAGGGACCCGAATGTCAAATGTAGAACTCCAATTTTGAATAGTTTGGGAAGCATTTGGGGATCATTTAGGCTTCGGAAAATGCAAGTTCGGAAGCACCAAGGTTCGGAGCATGCGGGATGCACAACCTTGCGTAAGTTGTGCGCGGGGTTCCTCATTGTGCAACGAAAGGGACCCGAATGTCAAATGTAGAACTCCAATTTTGAATAGTTTGGGAAGCATTTGGAGATCATTTAGGCTTCGAAAAATGCAAGTTCGGAAGCACCAAGGTACGGAGCATGCGGGATGCACAACCTTGCGTAAGTTGTGCGCGGGGTTCCTCTTTGTGCAAACGAAAGGGACCCGAATGTCAAATGTAGAACTCCAATTTTGAATAGTTTGGGAAGCATTTGGAGATCATTTAGGCTTCGGAAAATGCAAGTTCGGAAGCACCAAGGTTCGGAGCATGCGGGATGCACAACCTTGCGTAAGTTGTGCGCGGGGTTCCTCATTATGCAAACGAAAGGGACCCGAATGTCAAATGTAGAACTCCAATTTTGAATAGTTTGGGAAGCATTTGGAGATCATTTAGGCTTCGGAAAATGCAAGTTCGGAAGCACCAAGGTTCGGAGCATGCGGGATGCACAACCTTGCGTAAGTTGTGCGCGGGGTTCCTCCTTGTGCAAACGAAAGGGACCCGAATGTCAAATGTAGAACTCCAATTTTGAATAGTTTGGGAAGCATTTGGGGATCATTTAGGCTTCGGAAAATGCAAGTTCGGAAGCACCAAGGTTCGGAGCATGCGGGATGCACAACCTTGCGTAAGTTGTGCGCGGGGTTCCTCCTTGTGCAAACGAAAGGGACCCGAATGTCAAATGTAGAACTCCAATTTTGAATAGTTTGGGAAGCATTTGGAGATCATTTAGGCTTCGGAAAATGCAAGTTCGGAAGCACCAAGGTTCGGAGCATGCGGGATGCACAACCTTGCGTAAGTTGTGCGCGGGGTTCCTCATTGTGCAAACGAAAGGGACCCGAATGTCAAATGTAGAACTCCAATTTTGAATAGTTTGGGAAGCATTTGGGGATCATTTAGGCTTCGGAAAATGCAAGTTCGGAAGCACCAAGGTTCGGAGCATGCGGGATGCACAACCTTGCGTAGGTTGTGCGCGGGGTTCCTCCTTGTGCAAACGAAAGGGACCCGAATGTCAAATGTAGAACTCCAATTTTGAATAGTTTGGGAAGCATTTGGGGATCATTTAGGCTTCGGAAAATGCAAGTTCGGAAGCACCAAGGTTCGGAGCATGCGGGATGCACAACCTTGCGTAAGTTGTGCGCGGGGTTCCTCATTGTGCAAACGAAAGGGACCCGAATGTCAAATGTAGAACTCCAATTTTGAATAGTTTGGGAAGCATTTGGAGATCATTTAGGCTTCGGAAAATGCAAGTTCGGAAGCACCAAGGTACGGAGCATGCGGGATGCACAACCTTGCGTAAGTTGTGTGCGGGGTTCCTCATTGTGCAAACGAAAGGGACCCGAATGTCAAATGTAGAACTCCAATTTTGAATAGTTTGGGAAGCATTTGGAGATCATTTAGGCTTCGGAAAATGCAAGTTCGGAAGCACCAAGGTTCGGAGCATGCGGGATGCACAACCTTGCGTAAGTTGTGCGCGGGGTTCCTCATTGTGCAAACGAAAGGGACCCGAATGTCAAATGTAGAACTCCAATTTTGAATAGTTTGGGAAGCATTTGGAGATCATTTAGGCTTCGGAAAATGCAAGTTCGGAAGCACCAAGGTTCGGAGCATGCGGGATGCACAACCTTGCGTAAGTTGTGCGCGGGGTTCCTCATTGTGCAAACGAAAGGGACCCGAATGTCAAATGTAGAACTCCAATTTTGAATAGTTTGGGAAGCATTTGGAGATCATTTAGGCTTCGGAAAATGCAAGTTCGGAAGCACCAAGGTTCGGAGCATGCGGGATGCACAACCTTGCGTAAGTTGTGTGCGGGGTTCCTCCTTGTGCAAACGAAAGGGACCCGAATGTCAAATGTAGAACTCCAATTTTGAATAGTTTGGGAAGCATTTGGAGATCATTTAGGCTTCGGAAAATGCAAGTTCGGAAGCACCAAGGTTCGGAGCATGCGGGATGCACAACCTTGCGTAAGTTGTGCGCGGGGTTCCTCATTGTGCAAACGAAAGGGACCCGAATGTCAAATGTAGAACTCCAATTTTGAATAGTTTGGGAAGCATTTGGAGATCATTTAGGCTTCGGAAAATGCAAGTTCGGAAGCACCAAGGTTCGGAGCATGCGGGATGCACAACCTTGCGTAAGTTGTGCGCGGGGTTCCTCCTTGTGCAAACGAAAGGGACCCGAATGTCAAATGTAGAACTCCAATTTTGAATAGTTTGGGAAGCATTTGGAGATCATTTAGGCTTCGGAAAATGCAAGTTCGGAAGCACCAAGGTTCGGAGCATGCGGGATGCACAACCTTGCGTAAGTTGTGCGCGGGGTTCCTCATTGTGCAAACGAAAGGGACCCGAATGTCAAATGTAGAACTCCAATTTTGAATAGTTTGGGAAGCATTTGGAGATCATTTAGGCTTCGGAAAATGCAAGTTCGGAAGCACCAAGGTTCGGAGCATGCGGGATGCACAACCTTGCGTAAGTTGTGCGCGGGGTTCCTCTTTGTGCAAACGAAAGGGACCCGAATGTCAAATGTAGAACTCCAATTTTGAATAGTTTGGGAAGCATTTGGAGATCATTTAGGCTTCGGAAAATGCAAGTTCGGAAGCACCAAGGTTCGGAGCATGCGGGATGCACAACCTTGCGTAAGTTGTGCGCGGGGTTCCTCATTGTGCAAACGAAAGGGACCCGAATGTCAAATGTAGAACTCCAATTTTGAATAGTTCTGGAAGCATTTGGGGATCATTTAGGCTTCGGAAAATGCAAGTTCGGAAGCACCAAGGTTCGGAGCATGCGGGATGCACAACCTTGCGTAAGTTGTGCGCGGGGTTCCTCATTGTGCAAACGAAAGGGACCCGAATGTCAAATGTAGAACTCCAATTTTGAATAGTTTGGGAAGCATTTGGGGATCATTTAGGCTTCGGAAAATGCAAGTTCGGAAGCACCAAGGTTCGGAGCATGCGGGATGCACAACCTTGCGTAAGTTGTGCGCGGGGTTCCTCATTGTGCAAACGAAAGGGACCCGAATGTCAAATGTAGAACTCCAATTTTGAATAGTTTGGGAAGCATTTGGGGATCATTTAGGCTTCGGAAAATGCAAGTTCGGAAGCACCAAGGTACGGAGCATGCGGGATGCACAACCTTGCGTAAGTTGTGCGCGGGGTTCCTCCTTGTGCAAACGAAAGGGACCCGAATGTCAAATGTAGAACTCCAATTTTGAATAGTTTGGGAAGCATTTGGAGATCATTTAGGCTTCGGAAAATGCAAGTTCGGAAGCACCAAGGTTCGGAGCATGCGGGATGCACAACCTTGCGTAAGTTGTGCGCGGGGTTCCTCATTGTGCAAACGAAAGGGACCCGAATGTCAAATGTAGAACTCCAATTTTGAATAGTTTGGGAAGCATTTGGGGATCATTTAGGCTTCGGAAAATGCAAGTTCGGAAGCACCAAGGTTCGGAGCATGCGGGATGCACAACCTTGCGTAAGTTGTGCGCGGGGTTCCTCATTGTGCAAACGAAAGGGACCCGAATGTCAAATGTAGAACTCCAATTTTGAATAGTTTGGGAAGCATTTGGGGATCATTTAGGCTTCGGAAAATGCAAGTTCGGAAGCACCAAGGTTCGGAGCATGCGGGATGCACAACCTTGCGTAAGTTGTGCGCGGGGTTCCTCATTGTGCAAACGAAAGGGACCCGAATGTCAAATGTAGAACTCCAATTTTGAATAGTTTGGGAAGCATTTGGGGATCATTTAGGCTTCGGAAAATGCAAGTTCGGAAGCACCAAGGTTCGGAGCATGCGGGATGCACAACCTTGCGTAAGTTGTGCGCGGGGTTCCTCCTTGTGCAAACGAAAGGGACCCGAATGTCAAATGTAGAACTCCAATTTTGAATAGTTTGGGAAGCATTTGGGGATCATTTAGGCTTCGGAAAATGCAAGTTCGGAAGCACCAAGGTTCGGAGCATGCGGGATGCACAACCTTGCGTAAGTTGTGCGCGGGGTTCCTCATTGTGCAACGAAAGGGACCCGAATGTCAAATGTAGAACTCCAATTTTGAATAGTTTGGGAAGCATTTGGGGATCATTTAGGCTTCGGAAAATGCAAGTTCGGAAGCACCAAGGTTCGGAGCATGCGGGATGCACAACCTTGCATAAGTTGTGCGCGGGGTTCCTCCTTGTGCAAACGAAAGGGACCCGAATGTCAAATGTAGAACTCCAATTTTGAATAGTTTGGGAAGCATTTGGGGATCATTTAGGCTTCGGAAAATGCAAGTTCGGAAGCACCAAGGTTCGGAGCATGCGGGATGCACAACCTTGCGTAAGTTGTGCGCGGGGTTCCTCATTGTGCAAACGAAAGGGACCTGAATGTCAAATGTAGAACTCCAATTTTGAATAGTTTGGGAAGCATTTGGGGATCATTTAGGCTTCGGAAAATGCAAGTTCGGAAGCACCAAGGTTCGGAGCATGCGGGATGCACAACCTTGCGTAAGTTGTGCGCGGGGTTCCTCATTGTGCAAACGAAAGGGACCCGAATGTCAAATGTAGAACTCCAATTTTGAATAGTTTGGGAAGCATTTGGGGATCATTTAGGCTTCGGAAAATGCAAGTTCGGAAGCACCAAGGTTCGGAGCATGCGGGATGCACAACCTTGCGTAAGTTGTGCGCGGGGTTCCTCCTTGTGCAAACGAAAGGGACCCGAATGTCAAATGTAGAACTCCAATTTTGAATAGTTTGGGAAGCATTTGGAGATCATTTAGGCTTCGGAAAATGCAAGTTCGGAAGCACCAAGGTTCGGAGCATGCGGGATGCACAACCTTGCGTAAGTTGTGCGCGGGGTTCCTCCTTGTGCAAACGAAAGGGACCCGAATGTCAAATGTAGAACTCCAATTTTGAATAGTTTGGGAAGCATTTGGAGATCATTTAGGCTTCGGAAAATGCAAGTTCGGAAGCACCAAGGTTCGGAGCATGCGGGATGCACAACCTTGCGTAAGTTGTGCGCGGGGTTCCTCATTGTGCAAACGAAAGGGACCCGAATGTCAAATGTAGAATTCCAATTTTGAATAGTTTGCAAAGCATTTGGGGATCATTTAGGCTTCGGAAAATGGAAGTTCGGAAGCACCAAGGTTCGGAGCATGGGGGATGCACAACCTTGCGTAAGTTGTGCGCGGGGTTCCTCATTGTACAAACGAAAGGGACCCGAATGTCAAATGTAGAACTCCAATTTTGAATAGTTTGGGAAGCATTTGGGGATCATTTAGGCTTCGGAAAATGCAAGTTCGGAAGCACCAAGGTTCGGAGCATGCGGGATGCACAACCTTGCGTAAGTTGTGCGCGGGGTTCCTCCTTGTGCAAACGAAAGGGACCCGAACGTCAAATGTAGAACTCCAATTTAGAATAGTTTGGGAAGCATTTGGAGATCATTTAGGCTTCGGAAAATGCAAGTTCGGAAGCACCAAGGTTCGGAGCATGCGGGATGCACAACCTTGCGTAAGTTGTGCGCGGGGTTCCTCATTGTGCAAACGAAAGGGACACGAATGTCAAATGTAGAACTCCAATTTTGAATAGTTTGGGAAGCATTTGGGGATCATTTAGGCTTCGGAAAAAGCAAGTTCGGAAGCACCAAGGTTCGGAGCATGCGGGATGCACAACCTTGCGTAAGTTGTGCGCGGGGTTCCTCCTTGTGCAAACGAAAGGGACCCGAATGTCAAATGTAGAACTCCAATTTTGAATAGTTTGGGAAGCATTTGGGGATCATTTAGGCTTCGGAAAATGCAAGTTTGGAAGCACCAAGGTTCGGAGCATGCGGGATGCACAACCTTGCGTAAGTTGTGCGCGGGGTTCCTCATTGTGCAAACGAAAGGGACCCGAATGTCAAATGTAGAACTCCAATTTTGAATAGTTTGGGAAGCATTTGGGGATCATTTAGGCTTCGGAAAATGCAAGTTCGGAAGCACCAAGGTTCGGAGCATGCGGGATGCACAACCTTGCGTAAGTTGTGCGCGGGGTTCCTCCTTGTGCAAACGAAAGGGACCCGAATGTCAAATGTAGAACTCCAATTTAGAATAGTTTGGGAAGCATTTGGAGATCATTTAGGCTTCGGAAAATGCAAGTTCGGAAGCACCAAGGTTCGGAGCATGCGGGATGCACAACCTTGCGTAAGTTGTGCGCGGGGTTCCTCCTTGTGCAAACGAAAGGGACCCGAATGTCAAATGTAGAACTCCAATTTTGAATAGTTTGGGAAGCATTTGGAGATCATTTAGGCTTCGGAAAATGCAAGTTCGGAAGCACCAAGGTTCGGAGCATGCGGGATGCACAACCTTGCGTAAGTTGTGCGCGGGGTTCCTCATTGTGCAAACGAGTGGGACCGAATGTCAAATGTAGAACTCCAATTTTGAATAGTTTGGGAAGCATTTGGGGATCATTTAGGCTTCGGAAAATGCAAGTTCGGAAGCACCAAGGTTCGGAGCATGCGGGATGCACAACCTTGCGTAAGTTGTGCGCGGGGTTCCTCCTTGTGCAACCGAAAGGGACCCGAATGTCAAATGTAGAACTCCAATTTTGAATAGTTTGGGAAGCATTTGGGGATCATTTAGGCTTCGGAAAATGCAAGTTCGGAAGCACCAAGGTTCGGAGCATGCGGGATGCACAACCTTGCGTAAGTTGTGCGCGGGGTTCCTCATTGTGCAACGAAAGGGACCCGAATGTCAAATGTAGAACTCCAATTTTGAATAGTTTGGGAAGCATTTGGGGATCATTTAGGCTTCGGAAAATGCAAGTTCGGAGCATGCGGGATGCACAACCTTGCGTAAGTTGTGCGCGGGGTTCCTCCTTGTGCAAACGAAAGGGACCCGAATGTCAAATGTAGAACTCCAATTTTGAATAGTTTGGGAAGCATTTGGAGATCATTTAGGCTTCGGAAAATGCAAGTTCGGAAGCACCAAGGTTCGGAGCATGCGGGATGCACAACCTTGCGTAAGTTGTGCGCGGGGTTCCTCCTTGTGCAAACGAAAGGGACCCGAATGTCAAATGTAGAACTCCAATTTTGAATAGTTTGGGAAGCATTTGGGGATCATTTAGGCTTCGGAAAATGCAAGTTCGGAAGCACCAAGGTTCGGAGCATGCGGGATGCACAACCTTGCGTAAGTTGTGCGCGGGGTTCCTCCTTGTGCAAACGAAAGGGACCCGAATGTCAAATGTAGAACTCCAATTTTGAATAGTTTGGGAAGCATTTGGAGATCATTTAGGCTTCGGAAAATGCAAGTTCGGAAGCACCAAGGTTCGGAGCATGCGGGATGCACAACCTTGCGTAAGTTGTGCGCGGGGTTCCTCCTTGTGCAAACGAAAGGGACCCGAATGTCAAATGTAGAACTCCAATTTTGAATAGTTTGGGAAGCATTTGGAGATCATTTAGGCTTCGGAAAATGCAAGTTCGGAAGCACCAAGGTTCGGAGCATGCGGGATGCACAACCTTGCGTAGGTTGTGCGCGGGGTTCCTCCTTGTGCAAACGAAAGGGACCCGAATGTCAAATGTAGAACTCCAATTTTGAATAGTTTGGGAAGCATTTGGAGATCATTTAGGCTTCGGAAAATGCAAGTTCGGAAGCACCAAGGTTTGGAGCATGCGGGATGCACAACCTTGCGTAAGTTGTGCGCGGGGTTCCTCATTATGCAAACGAAAGGGACCCGAATGTCTAATGTAGAACTCCAATTTTGAATAGTTTTGAAAGCATTTGGGGATCATTTAGGCTTCGGAAAATGCAAGTTCGGAAGCACCAAGGTTCGGAGCATGCGGGATGCACAACCTTGCGTAAGTTGTGCGCGGGGTTCCTCATTATGCAAACGAAAGGGACCCGAATGTCAAATGTAGAACTCCAATTTTGAGTAGTTTGGAAAGAATTTGGGGATCATTTAGGCTTCGGAAAATGCAAGTTCGGAAGCACCAAGGTTCGGAGCATGCGGGATGCACAACCTTGCGTAAGTTGTGCGCGGGGTTCCTCCTTGTGCAAACGAAAGGGACCCGAATGTCAAATGTAGAACTCCAATTTTGAATAGTTTGGGAAGCATTTGGAGATCATTTAGGCTTCGGAAAATGCAAGTTCGGAAGCACCAAGGTACGGAGCATGCGGGATGCACAACCTTGCATAAGTTGTGCGCGGGGTTCCTCCTTGTGCAAACGAAAGGGACCCGAATGTCAAATGTAGAACTCCAATTTTGAATAGTTTGGGAAGCATTTGGAGATCATTTAGGCTTCGGAAAATGCAAGTTCGGAAGCACCAAGGTTCGGAGCATGCGGGATGCACAACCTTGCGTAAGTTGTGCGCGGGGTTCCTCATTGTGCAAACGGAAGGGACCCGAATGTGAAATGTAGAACTCCAATTTTGAATAGTTTGGGAAGCATTTGGAGATCATTTAGGCTTCGGAAAATGCAAGTTCGGAAGCACCAAGGTTCGGAGCATGCGGGATGCACAACCTTGCGTAAGTTGTGCGCGGGGTTCCTCCTTGTGCAAACGAAAGGGACCCGAATGTCAAATGTAGAACTCCAATTTTGAATAGTTTGGGAAGCATTTGGAGATCATTTAGGCTTCGGAAAATGCAAGTTCGGAAGCACCAAGGTTCGGAGCATGCGGGATGCACAACCTTGCGTAAGTTGTGCGCGGGGTTCCTCATTGTGCAAACGAAAGGGACCCGAATGTCAAATGTAGAACTCCAATTTTGAATAGTTTGGGAAGCATTTGGGGATCATTTAGGCTTCGGAAAATGCAAGTTCGGAAGCACCAAGGTTCGGAGCATGCGGGATGCACAACCTTGCGTAAGTTGTGCGTGGGGTTCCTCATTGTGCAAACGAAAGGGACCCGAATGTCAAATGTAGAACTCCAATTTTGAATAGTTTGGGAAGCATTTGGGGATCATTTAGGCTTCGGAAAATGCAAGTTCGGAAGCACCAAGGTTCGGAGCATGCGGGATGCACAACCTTGCGTAAGTTGTGCGCGGGGTTCCTCATTGTGCAAACGAAAGGGACCCGAATGTCTAATGTAGAACTCCAATTTTGAATAGTTTGGGAAGCATTTGGGGATCATTTAGGCTTCGGAAAATGCAAGTTCGGAAGCACCAAGGTTCGGAGCATGCGGGATGCACAACCTTGCGTAAGTTGTGCGCGGGGTTCCTCCTTGTGCAAACGAAAGGGACCCGAATGTCAAATGTAGAACTCCAATTTTGAATAGTTTGGGAAGCATTTGGGGATCATTTAGGCTTCGGAAAATGCAAGTTCGGAAGCACCAAGGTTCGGAGCATGCGGGATGCACAACCTTGCGTAAGTTGTGCGCGGGGTTCCTCCTTGTGCAAACGAAAGGGACCCGAATGTCAAATGTAGAACTCCAATTTTGAATAGTTTGGGAAGCATTTGGGGATCATTTAGGCTTCGGAAAATGCAAGTTCGGAAGCACCAAGGTTCGGAGCATGCGGGATGCACAACCTTGCGTAAGTTGTGCGCGGGGTTCCTCCTTGTGCAAACGAAAGGGACCCGAATGTCAAATGTAGAACTCCAATTTTGAATAGTTTGGGAAGCATTTGGAGATCATTTAGGCTTCGGAAAATGCAAGTTCGGAAGCACCAAGGTTCGGAGCATGCGGGATGCACAACCTTGCGTAAGTTGTGCGCGGGGTTCCTCCTTGTGCAAACGAAAGGGACCCGAATGTCAAATGTAGAACTCCAATTTTGAATAGTTTGGGAAGCATTTGGAGATCATTTAGGCTTCGGAAAATGCAAGTTCGGAAGCACCAAGGTTCGGAGCATGCGGGATGCACAACCTTGCGTAAGTTGTACGCGGGGTTCCTCATTGTGCAAACGAAAGGGACCCGAATGTCAAATGTAGAACTCCAATTTTGAATAGTTTGGGAAGCATTTGGGGATCATTTAGGCTTCGGAAAATGCAAGTTCGGAAGCACCAAGGTTCGGAGCATGCGGGATGCACAACCTTGCGTAAGTTGTGCGCGGGGTTCCTCATTGTGCAAACGAAAGGGACCCGAATGTCAAATGTAGAACTCCAATTTTGAATAGTTTGGGAAGCATTTGGGGATCATTTAGGGTTCGGAAAATGCAAGTTCGGAAGCACCAAGGTTCGGAGCATGCGGGATGCACAACCTTGCGTAAGTTGTGCGCGGGGTTCCTCCTTGTGCAAACGAAAGGGACCCGAATGTCAAATGTAGAACTCCAATTTTGAATAGTTTGGGAAGCATTTGGAGATCATTTAGGCTTCGGAAAATGCAAGTTCGGAAGCACCAAGGTTCGGAGCATGCGGGATGCACAACCTTGCGTAAGTTGTGCGCGGGGTTCCTCATTGTGCAAACGAAAGGGACCCGAATGTCAAATGTAGAACTCCAATTTTGAATAGTTTGGGAAGCATTTGGGGATCATTTAGGCTTCGGAAAATGCAAGTTCGGAAGCACCAAGGTTCGGAGCATGCGGGATGCACAACCTTGCGTAAGTTGTGCGCGGGGTTCCTCCTTGTGCAAACGAAAGGGACCCGAATGTCAAATGTAGAACTCCAATTTTGAATAGTTTGGGAAGCATTTGGAGATCATTTAGGCTTCGGAAAATGCAAGTTCGGAAGCACCAAGGTTCGGAGCATGCGGGATGCACAACCTTGCGTAAGTTGTGCGCGGGGTTCCTCATTGTGCAAACGAAAGGGACCCGAATGTCAAATGTAGAACTCCAATTTTGAATAGTTTGGGAAGCATTTGGAGATCATTTAGGCTTCGGAAAATGCAAGTTCGGAAGCACCAAGGTTCGGAGCATGCGGGATGCACAACCTTGCGTAAGTTGTGCGCGGGGTTCCTCCTTGTGCAAACGAAAGGGACCCGAATGTCAAATGTAGAACTCCAATTTTGAATAGTTTGGGAAGCATTTGGAGATCATTTAGGCTTCGGAAAATGCAAGTTCGGAAGCACCAAGGTTCGGAGCATGCGGGATGCACAACCTTGCGTAAGTTGTGCGCGGGGTTCCTCATTGTGCAAACGAAAGGGACCCGAATGTCAAATGTAGAACTCCAACTTTGAATAGTTTGGGAAGCATTTGGGGATCATTTAGGCTTCGGAAAATGCAAGTTCGGAAGCACCAAGGTTCGGAGCATGCGGGATGCACAACCTTGCGTAAGTTGTGCGCGGGGTTCCTCCTTGTGCAAACGAAAGGGACCCGAATGTCAAATGTAGAACTCCAATTTTGAATAGTTTGGGAAGCATTTGGGGATCATTTAGGCTTCGGAAAATGCAAGTTCGGAAGCACCAAGGTTCGGAGCATGCGGGATGCACAACCTTGCGTAAGTTGTGCGCGGGGTTCCTCCTTGTGCAAACGAAAGCGACCCGAATGTCAAATGTAGAACTCCAATTTTGAATAGTTTGGGAAGCATTTGGGGATCATTTAGGCTTCGGAAAATGCAAGTTCGGAAGCACCAAGGTTCGGAGCATGCGGGATGCACAACCTTGCGTAAGTTGTGCGCGGGGTTCCTCCTTGTGCAAACGAAAGGGACCCGAATGTCAAATGTAGAACTCCAATTTTGAATAGTTTGGGAAGCATTTGGAGATCATTTAGGCTTCGGAAAATGCAAGTTCGGAAGCACCAAGGTTCGGAGCATGCGGGATGCACAACCTTGCGTAAGTTGTGCGCGGGGTTCCTCATTGTGCAACGAAAGGGACCCGAATGTCAAATGTAGAACTCCAATTTTGAATAGTTTGGGAAGCATTTGGGGATCATTTAGGCTTCGGAAAATGCAAGTTCGGAAGCACCAAGGTTCGGAGCATGCGGGATGCACAACCTTGCGTAAGTTGTGCGCGGGGTTCCACATTGTGCAAACGAAAGGGACCCGAATGTCAAATGTAGAACTCCAATTTTGAATAGTTTGGGAAGCATTTGGGGATCATTTAGGCTTCGGAAAATGCAAGTTCGGAAGCACCAAGGTTCGGAGCATGCGGGATGCACAACCTTGCGTAAGTTGTGCGCGGGGTTCCTCCTTGTGCAAACGAAAGGGACCCGAATGTCAAATGTAGAACTCCAATTTTGAATAGTTTGGGAAGCATTTGGGGATCATTTAGGCTTCGGAAAATGCAAGTTCGGAAGCACCAAGGTTCGGAGCATGCGGGATGCACAACCTTGCGTAAGTTGTGCGCGGGGTTCCTCATTGTGCAAACGAAAGGGACCCGAATGTCAAATGTAGAACTCCAATTTTGAATAGTTTGGGAAGCATTTGGGGATCATTTAGGCTTCGGAAAATGCAAGTTCGGAAGCACCAAGGTTCGGAGCATGCGGGATGCACAACCTTGCGTAAGTTGTGCGCGGGGTTCCTCCTTGTGCAAACGAAAGGGACCCGAATGTCAAATGTAGAACTCCAATTTTGAATAGTTTGGGAAGCATTTGGAGATCATTTAGGCTTCGGAAAATGCAAGTTCGGAAGCACCAAGGTTCGGAGCATGCGGGATGCACAACCTTGCGTAAGTTGTGCGCGGGGTTCCTCCTTGTGCAAACGAAAGGGACCCGAATGTCAAATGTAGAACTCCAATTTTGAATAGTTTGGGAAGCATTTGGAGATCATTTAGGGTTCGGAAAATGCAAGTTCGGAAGCACCAAGGTTCGGAGCATGCGGGATGCACAACCTTGCGTAAGTTGTGCACGGGGTTCCTCATTGTGCAAACGAAAGGGACCCGAATGTCAAATGTAGAACTCCAATTTTGAATAGTTTGGGAAGCATTTGGGGATCATTTAGGCTTCGGAAAATGCAAGTTCGGAAGCACCAAGGTTCGGAGCATGCGGGATGCACAACCTTGCGTAAGTTGTGCGCGGGGTTCCTCCTTGTGCAAACGAAAGGGACCCGAATGTCAAATGTAGAACTCCAATTTTGAATAGTTTGGGAAGCATTTGGGGATCATTTAGGCTTCGGAAAATGCAAGTTCGGAAGCACCAAGGTTCGGAGCATGCGGGATGCACAACCTTGCGTAAGTTGTGCGCGGGGTTCCTCCTTGTGCAAACGAAAGGGACCCGAATGTCAAATGTAGAACTCCAATTTTGAATAGTTTGGGAAGCATTTGGAGATCATTTAGGCTTCGGAAAATGCAAGTTCGGAAGCACCAAGGTTCGGAGCATGCGGGATGCACAACCTTGCGTAAGTTGTGCGCGGGGTTCCTCCTTGTGCAAACGAAAGGGACCCGAATGTCAAATGTAGAACTCCAATTTTGAATAGTTTGGGAAGCATTTGGAGATCATTTAGGCTTCGGAAAATGCAAGTTCGGAAGCACCAAGGTTCGGAGCATGCGGGATGCACAACCTTGCGTAAGTTGTGCGCGGGGTTCCTCATTGTGCAAACGAAAGGGACCCGAATGTCAAATGTAGAACTCCAATTTTGAATAGTTTGGGAAGCATTTGGAGATCATTTAGGCTTCGGAAAATGCAAGTTCGGAAGCACCAAGGATCGGAGCATGCGGGATGCACAACCTTGCGTAAGTTGTGCGCGGGGTTCCTCATTTTGCAAACGAAAGGGACCCGAATGTCAAATGTAGAACTCCAATTTTGAATAGTTTGGGAAGCATTTGGAGATCATTTAGGCTTCGGAAAATGCAAGTTCGGAAGCACCAAGGTTCGGAGCATGCGGGATGCACAACCTTGCGTAAGTTGTGCGCGGGGTTCCTCATTGTGCAAACGAAAGGGACCCGAATGTCAAATGTAGAACTCCAATTTTGAATAGTTTGGGAAGCATTTGGGGATCATTTAGGCTTCGGAAAATGCAAGTTCGGAAGCACCAAGGTTCGGAGCATGCGGGATGCACAACCTTGCGTAAGTTGTGCGCGGGGTTCCTCATTGTGCAAACGAAAGGGACCCGAATGTCAAATGTAGAACTCCAATTTTGAATAGTTTATGAAGCATTTGGGGATCATTTAGGCTTCGGAAAATGCAAGTTCGGAAGCACCAAGGTTCGGAGCATGCGGGATGCACAACCTTGCGTAAGTTGTGCGCGGGGTTCCTCCTTGTGCAAACGAAAGGGACCCGAATGTCAAATGTAGAACTCCAATTTTGAATAGTTTGGGAAGCATTTGGAGATCATTTAGGCTTCGGAAAATGCAAGTTCGGAAGCCCCAAGGTTCGGAGCATGCGGGATGCACAACCTTGCGTAAGTTGTGCGCGGGGTTCCTCCTTGTGCAAACGAAAGGGACCCGAATGTCAAATGTAGAACTCCAATTTTGAATAGTTTGGGAAGCATTTGGAGATCATTTAGGCTTCGGGAAATGCAAGTTCGGAAGCACCAAGGTTCGGAGCATGCGGGATGCACAACCTTGCGTAAGTTGTGCGCGGGGTTCCTCCTTGTGCAAACGAAAGGGACCCGAATGTCAAATGTAGAACTCCAATTTTGAATAGTTTGGGAAGCATTTGGGGATCATTTAGGCTTCGGAAAATGCAAGTTCGGAAGCACCAAGGTTCGGAGCATGCGGGATGCACAACCTTGCGTAAGTTGTGCGCGGGGTTCCTCCTTGTGCAAACGAAAGGGACCCGAATGTCAAATGTAGAACTCCAATTTTGAATAGTTTGGGAAGCATTTGGAGATCATTTAGGCTTCGGAAAATGCAAGTTCGGAAGCACCAAGGTTCGGAGCATGCGGGATGCACAACCTTGCGTAAGTTGTGCGCGGGGTTCCTCCTTGTGCAAACGAAAGGGACCCGAATGTCAAATGTAGAACTCCAATTTTGAATAGTTTGGGAAGCATTTGGAGATCATTTAGGCTTCGGAAAATGCAAGTTCGGAAGCACCAAGGTTCGGAGCATGCGGGATGCACAACCTTGCGTAAGTTGTGCGCGGGGTTCCTCCTTGTGCAAACGAAAGGGACCCGAATGTCAAATGTAGAACTCCAATTTTGAATAGCTTGGGAAGCATTTGGGGATCATTTAGGCTTCGGAAAATGCAAGTTCGGAAGCACCAAGGTTCGGAGCATGCGGGATGCACAACCTTGCGTAAGTTGTGCGCTGGGTAGAACTCCAATTTTGAATAGTTTGGGAAGCATTTGGGGATCATTTCGGCTTCGTGTTACACTAAGAGGGGGGGTGAATTAGTGTTACTCTCCAAAATTGGATTTTAACCCTTTTTCGTTTTACCCCGCAGCGGAATGAAAAGCTTCTGTTAAACAGAGCCTGTAAGTTTCTGTAAGACAGAACGTTTGATTGTGTACGCAAATTTGTTTGATGGACACAAGGATTTTTATAGTGGTTCAGCAAATTGCTTACGTCCACTCTTCACCCAGATATTTGGATGGTTTCCACTCAAATGTATCTCAGTACAAATTACACAAGTGATAGCAACTAAAAGCAAACCCGTAGGGTTCTGTACAATAGAGGCTTGAGTGGCAGAACACAGACCAGAAGGTTCTGTGCCGTAGAGGCTCGTTATGTAGCACAAACCCGAAGGTTCTGTACTATAGTAACTTAGGCTCAATACAGACCAGAAGGTTCTATATCGTAGAGAGTAAGGCACAACACAGACCAGAAGGTTCTGTGTCGAAGAAGGTAAGGCACAACACAGACCAGAAGGTTCTGTGTCGAAGAAGGTAGGCACAACACAGACCAGAAGGTACTTTGTCGAAGAAGCTAGGCACAACACAGACCAGAAGGTTCTGTGTCGAAGAAAGTAAGGCACAACACAGACCAGAGGGTTCTGTGTCGAAGAAGCTTAGGCCCAACACAGACCAAAGGTTCTCTGTCGAAGAGACTTAGGCACAACACAGACCAGAGGGTTCTGTGTCGAAGAAGGTGTCAATCTTTAACAAACCAAAATGGTTCGTATTAGAAATGACTTGAGTTATGTACAGACCGTAAGGTTCTGCACTAGAGTAGATTCAGACCCGAAGGTTCTGTTCTACAGGAGGTTATACAGATCCGAAGATTCTGTACAACAGAAGGTTGCACGCGTTAATGTGACTAACAAGGTAGCAAATGCGCAATCCCTCAAGGATAACGACTTCGTGGCGTACCCCACGCGAGCACGTAGCGGACCCTACGCAAGCGAACAGCAACCCCTGTTCAAGGATGGATTTTCCCTCCGGCGGCTCCACACGACCTGCACGATCTCCTCGAGATAGCGACTATGTGGCGTACCCCACACAAGCACGTAGCATACCCTACGCAAGCACGCAGCAGACCCTGCGCAAGCACGTGGCAAACCCCACGCAAGCAGACGGCTGCCTCCGTCCTAGGTTCCTGCACACAGAGCTCTACACAACAGAAGCTGGTCAGTCCCTCACCTTCTGTGCTCCCGAGGTTCAGCCCTTCTCTCCGGCCCACTGCACGTTGCCCACGTACACACGCTTCCAACAACGTATCCTGCAGCTTCCAGCCGAGTCCCTCGAGCCCCCGAGTCACTCTCCCAAAAGGCTTCACCAACGATGCAACTTCCGCCGGTAGTGCTCCTCGTGTGACTAACTCGAACGAATGAAAGAACTAAAGCAAGCTCAAGCACACGCTCACTCTGGACAGAATGGGAGAAGAGAAGAATAATGAATTGTATTTTACAATGGGAGAGGGCGTGGCTATTTATACACAAAATTCTAAGAAGAAAATGCAAGAAGGAAAATATAAATGCGTAATCTGCAAAAGAAGAAATAATTAATCTGAATAATATCATACACGTGCAAACATTCAGATAGAAAATAAATCAGAATAAGATTATGATATATTTTCCATGAATAGTGCACCACAGAAGGTATCGCAGAAGGTTCTGCTTGATAACCTTCTACAGATGGAAATAATCGAAGATTTATTTCCGTTAGGGTAATAATTCGTTCCATCCAGTTAAAGATATATAGGAGGACGCATCTAGACAGGTGGTAGTGATAGGTTTGCAAATAACGGTCGTATAGTGGTCAATTAAGCTTACAGAAGCCTGTAGACCGTCTAGTAGAACCTTTCCATAAATAGAGATCTTATTTCCTTCTATAAGAAATATTATCTCCAATATGATTATTTGGAAACCAAATCGTGGTAATTTGATCAGATAAATATCTTAATCAAATTAAGCATATTTCGTAATTAAATAATTGAAAACTAATCATTTAATTACAAAAATAATTCTTACAAGAAGTCCTTAATAATAGTAGCTTCTGTAGAATATAATGTTCGACCTTCTGTTGTACAGAGGGTCAGGCTCATCATCAAAGCCAAGAATGTTCGACCTCCTGTGGTACAGAGGTCTGGCTCATCATCAAAGCCTTTTCCAACAATCTCCCCCTTTTTGATGATGACAAAACATTCATCGTTGAGGGAAATATGTTTGCAAGAACTCCCCCTAACTTCCCCTAAATAGATGAGACTATGAGTCTCGCGTTTTTACAATACCACAAGGTTCTGTATAACAGAGCATAGAAGCTTCTGTTATGAAGAAGGTTGTACAGAGCACAAAGGCTTCTGTATATAGCCCGACAAAAATGATGATATTTCATTTCTGCGCTCCCAGCAATAGTGACTTTAAAAAGATCACGAATCGCATTCCCAGCAGAAGGTTGCGATTATGAGCTGTATCAGTCTCATAGGCTTCTACACCGTAGACGGTATAGCCTTCTACGACCCATTGAGTTATAGAAAATCAAGGATTTTTCTATAACCAATACAGAGCTAGGTACTCCCCCTCAACACAATTTTCTCCCCCTTTTTGTCACATCAAAAAGAAGATGAATGTAGGTTGAAAAAGAAGAGTAAGTTTCTTGCAGAAGGTATGACATAGTGTTCATGACCAACGTGCAGAGGGTAGTTTTAATTGTTGCAGAGTGTAGAACAGAGGGCTCAAAAACCATCATGCAGAATGTGGTGTAGAAGGTGTGACAGAAAGTTCAATACCATACTGCTGAAATAAAATGTGTCCAACAAGTGGCACTTATTACAATCTAGTAGACCATAGAAATCAAGTTTTGGTCTAGTTAGAAATGCGGAAAAGAGAGAACATCAAGAGAGTTCATTTTTCCTCTTCCTCCTCAGAAGGGACTGCATCAAGATTATCACGGATAACCTTTGCTTGGCATTCCAGCTCGCGAGTTAGGTTCACTACCATTTCGCGTAGGATGCGCATATCTTCCTCATTGGCCACAGCCTTCTGCTGGAGGTCCTTGAGGAGAGCAGTTTGTTCCAGGAGGATGGTCATCTCAGCAGAGGACTTGGGCTGTCTCTGTGCTGCAGAGGCAGAAGCAGAAGGTGCAGTAGCAGCCTTTCTGGACATTCTGGCAGACAGGGGCTTATCCTCATCATCCTCAGTGGTGTCCTGTGACTTCCATTTGAGAGTCCAGGAGGAGCCCTTCCTTACATAATGCGTGCTAGCTATGATCTGGTGCCCAAAGGTACCAACCTTCCATTTCTCTTGAAAAGTAGATGCATCAGTAGAAACACGGGCAAGCTTAAGAAGGCCGGCAATTACCTGGCCATAAGGCAGAGCCTTTCCTGTGGTATTGCAGCAACGTTTCATGTGCGAGAACACCAGCAAACCAAGGTTGAAAGGGATTCCCTTCATGATGTGAGCCATCAGTGACGCATCAATTGAGGTGATGGTGTCAATGCTCCCGGTCCTTGGTAAGAGGCAGAATAGCACTACTCGATGCAATACACGAGTCTTGAGTTCCAGCTTTGTGGACTCCAGGTATTTGTCCGACTGGACTCTTTCCCCCATGATGATGCTGTAGGATTCCTCCTTTCCAAGATCTGACAGTGGGTCATATTCCTCACAGCCAAACAATTGGTTAACATCATGTGCAGAGAAGACAAGCGGAACCCCTTCAATCACTGTTTTGATGAACTTGACATGAGGTCCTTGTTCATGGAACGTAATGTTACCATAGAACTCTCTCAGGCGAGAAACGGCCACCTCTACATATGTCTCACAGAAGTTTTTCAAACCAACTTTCTCAAGCAATGGAGCAATGTCAAGATCATTTGCCTTAAACCAATTAAAATCAATGCGCTTGAAGGCAGCGAACTGTCGACCAGCAGCATCACATTTGGGCAATTTGGTATCGGCAAGCACAGTTTCTATCTCCTTTCTAGAGACTAGAGGGTTTACCGGAAATATGAAGGTATCCAGCCCCTCAGTGAAGGTGTCCACAGATTTCTCCGGGGACTTGGTTTTCTTTGCAGCCGCTTTGACAAGAGAGGTGCTGACAGTCTCGGGCTCTTTCCGTTTCAGCCTAGTCCGTGAGGATACACCTCATGACTTGATGGCATCATGGAGAAGCTTTGTTCCAGAGGGTGCTGCAGGCTTCTGGGTAGCCTTCTGTGCAGCAGAGGCAACGCCTTTCTGTTTGAGGTCAGGGGAGACAGAGATGACAGGAGCAGGAGCTTCCTCATCTGGTTCCTCTGGTGCGTCATCGACAAAGGGCACTTCCACCTCCTTATCAGACTCAGCATTCTCCTCAGGAGTGGCGACCTTTGATGCATCAATGTCATCGGCCGCGGTAGAACCCTTGGCAGAGGGTTCGGGGTCAGGGAGTTCCTTTGTCGCAGTGACCAGGGATCCCTCATGTGCTTTGTCTTCCACTTGGATTTGGGCTTTTTCAAGTCCCTTGTCCTTGGAGAGTGGTTGCATGTCATCGTGGGTCTCGACAACAGCAGGAATGGTCTGGTCCTTCGCAAGAGAGATGGGTTTCTCCGGCGAGGAAGGGAATGGAGTCCTGCTCGCAGATGATGCAGGCTTCTCCGATCCAGAGGCGCGAGCCTTCTTTCTTCCGGCCTTAGCCTTTTTCTTCAAGGATTTTGCCTTGGGTGCCATGGATGATGAAGAACGAAGGTCTGGGAATTTTAGGGCAAAAACGAGAGAGAAGGAGAAAGAGGATGCGATGATCTGAGGGTGGTGTAAAGAAGGAGGTGACGGTTTTGGGTTTTTAAGTTGGCTCACAAATGTGGTTTATGAGAATAAAATATTTTCCCGCTTAAATGATCTCTTTGAGATGTCATATCAGGCTGACATGCATCAGAGACAAGAGGGAAGGAAATTTTATTTCCTTGATTTAATTCGAGTGAGGCAGTTTGCATTTCAGGGCAAGTAAATCATTTGTCACCTTCTGTTGAAGCTTCTTCATCATAGAAGAGCCAAATATAATGGAGTGTTGTATCCAAATATAAATTATTAGGATTTTTAATTTCCTAATAGGGACGATATAGATCAAAACAAATGTTTTATTTGCTTCTGATTATATCTAAATATTTTATTGGATGATATTCGATATCTCCATAAGTAAATTTCCGATTAGTTGGAAATTACTAAAGTTAGATTTAAGGTATACATGTTGTTATACCTTCTGTAAGATAGATGGTGGATTTTAACCTTCTATTGTGTAGAAAGCTAAATATACGACCTTCTATAGTGAAGTGTACGACATTGTACCTTCTGTAGTATAGAAATAGAGGATTATTCCTTCTGTATGAAGTGTACAAGTATGTACCTTCTGTTTGATAGAGGATGAAATTCAACCTTCTATTATATAGAAAGTTTAATATTCTCCCTTCTATAGTTAGGTGTACGAATGTGTACCCTCTGTAGTGTAGAAACAGAGGTTTGCACTTTCTGTAATAGAGTGTACACTTATGTACCTTCTGTAGTAAGTTTCTGAAGTACTTACTTAACTTTTCGTTGTCTTATGAAAGACATTATATAGGATGGCATATTCCTAACTCGCTTATGAAAAAGAAAAATTTTTCTTTATCCAGAGGTTTAGTAAAGATATCAGCCAATTGGTGTTCAGTGTTAATGTATTCTACATTAACAGAACCCTGTTGTACATTATCTCTCAGAAAGTGATGTCTGAGTTCGATATGCTTCGATCTCGAGTGATATACTGGATTCTTAGCTAGGCTAATAGCACTAGTATTATCACATTTGATCGGTATCTTTGTGAATGAGTGACCATAGTCCTCAAGTTGTTGTTTCATCCACAGGAGTTGTGCACAGCAGCTTGCGGCTGCTATATACTCAGCTTCTGCAGTGGAGAGGGCAACAGAAGTCTGCTTCTTGGAAAACCATGAAATCAACATGTTTCCCATGAGCTGACAAGTACCACTTGTACTCTTTCTGTCCACCTTACTTCCTGCGAAGTCTGCATCGGAGTATCCAGTGAGATCAAAGTTTGATTTCTTAGAATACCAGATGCCAAGGTTTACAGAACCCTGTAGATATCTAAAGATCCTCTTGACCGCAGTCATGTGAGATTCTTTAGGTGCTGATTGAAATCTAGCACAGAGACATACACTAAACAGTATGTCAGGTCTAGAAGCTGTAAGATACAGAAGAGAACCTATCATGCTTCTGTAGAGCTTACTATCCACTTCTTTACCGTTTTCGTCTTTGTCCAATTGAGTATTTGTGCCCATTGGAGTAGACAAAGGTTTCGTTCCTTCTAGGCCGAATTTCTTCAGAAGCTGCTTAGTGTACTTTTCTTGATGTAAGAATGTACCTTCTGCAGATTGCTGAATTTGCAAACCAAGGAAGAACGTGAGTTCTCCCATCATACTCATCTCAAACTCACTTGTCATGAGTTTGGAGAATTCTGCACAGAGCGTTTCATCAGTTGATCCAAAGATAATGTCATCGACATAGATCTGGACAACAATGAGATGATTGCTTCTGTGTTTGAGAAAGAGAGTGGTATCTACTCTTCCTCTGTTATAGCCCTTTTCGACAAGGAAGGAGCTAAGCTTCTCATACCATGCTCTAGGAGCCTGTTTAAGGCCATATAGAGCTTTGGAGAGTTTATAGACGTAGTCTCTGTGTTGCAGATCCTCGAAACTGGGAGGTTGACTTACGTAGACCTCTTCCTTGATTTCTCCATTGAGGAATGCACTTTTTACGTCCATTTGATACAACTTAAAGTTGTTAAAGCAAGCATAGGCTAATAACATTCGTATTGCCTCTAGACGAGCTACAGGAGCAAACGTCTCATCAAAGTCGATACCCTCTTGTTGAGAGTACCCTTTTGCAACGAGCCGAGCCTTGTTCCTCACAACAATGCCTGACTCATTTAGTTTGTTCCTGAAAACCCATTTAGTCCCAATGATGGAACGGTTACCAGGTTTAGGAACAAGTGACCACACTTTGCTCCGTTCAAATTGTTCAAGCTCCTCTTGCATAGCAAGTATCCAATCTGGATCGTTGAGAGCTTCATCAATATTCTCTGGCTCTTTCTGTGATAGAAAAGCCGAGTGTTCATAGAAGGAATTTACAGAACTTCTAGTCTGTATGCCTCTGTTAAGATCTCCTATAACTTGGTCTATAGGATGACGTCTTTGATAAAGAGCAGGTGCTCTAATATCACTTTGTTGATCATTATGAGAATGTTCTTCATAATTATCATTTGTTTGTTCAAGATCATTTTTAGATTCATGAACAGAAGGTTCACCCTTCTCTTTCGTAGAGGGTAGAGGTTCTACAGCTTCTTCTGTAGGTTCTTGAGATATAACATCTCTTGTAATAATAGTAGGAAGGTCATTAATTTTTACATTAATGGACTCCTCTATAGTAGAAGTTCTTTTGTTTAGAACTCTATAAGCTTTGCTAGACATAGAGTATCCGAGAAAGATGCCCTCATCTGTCTTAGCTTCGAACTTTCCTAAATTGTCCTTAGAAGGTCTCAAGATAAAACAAGGACTTCCAAAGGAGTAGAAATAGGAGATGTTCGGTTTTCTCCCCCTGTATAGTTGATAGGGAGTTTTCTCAAGTATGGGTCTAAGTAGAACCCTGTTTGATATGTAGCAGGCTGTATTAACAGCTTCTGCCCATAGGTTCTGTGGAGCAGAGCTCTCACACATCATGGTTCTAGCCATGTCTATTAGAGTTCTATTTTTCCGTTCTGCTACTCCATTCTGTTGAGGAGTATAAGGAGCAGAAAAATTGTGATCGATACCTTGTTCGTCACAGAAAGTAGCGAAGTCATGGTTTTCAAAGCTCAGTACCATGATCCGTTCTTATAGCCTTTACAGAAGATCCAGTTTCATTCTGTAATTTCTTAGCTAGCTTAATGAAGGTTTCAAAAGCATCGCTTTTGTGAGTTAGAAATTTAACCCACGTGTATCTAGAGTAGTCATCGACCACAACTAGACAGTACCTTCTACCGCCGACACACTGAACTCTAGTAGGTCCGAATAGATCCATATGTAGAAGTTCAAGAGGTTGAGAAGTAGAGACTTCATTCTTAGATTTGAATGAAGACTTAGTTTGTTTTCCAAGAGAACATGCTTCACAGAAGCTGTCATGCTCAAAACGGATATTGGGTAATCCCTTAACCAAATCCTTTTTCACAAGCTTGGATAACAATTTGAAGTTGGAGTGTCCCAACCTTCTATGCCATAGTAGGCTTTCATCTTTGACTGTCAGAAGACAACTTTCTGTAGTACAGAAGCTATTCTGAGTCAAGGTATAGATATTCCTCTTACGGGTCCCAATGAAGCGAACTTCATTGTTCAGGATTCCGGAACACTTGTCTTGATCAAAAGTTATTTTATAACCTTTGTCACAAAGCTGGCTAATGCTCAGCAAATTACGTTTGAGTTCTGTAACCAACAGAACCTCATCGATGACCATGGAGTCAGAACTTCCAATGGTACCTTTGCCGATGACAGAGCCTTTGCTATTGTCACCGAATTTTACCGACCCTCCACATTGTAGAGTCAGTTGGGAAAATTTGGATGGGTCTCCGGTCATGTGCCTGGAGCATCCACTATCCAGATACCATTCGCTTTCAACAGTTTCTGTTTGAAAGCAGGTATGAAGTTCATTTTGAGTTTCTGTGTGAGTTGTGAGGCACACTTGTGCTTCCTCATCATCAGAATCATCAAGTTCTGCCCAAGAAGCTATTGCTTTCTTGAACTTGTGTTTAGGGGAAAGTTTCTCCTTTTCTTTAAGTAAAGGACATTCTGTTTTGTAGTGTCCTTTCTTTTTGCATTCAAAGCATGTGACCAACTTTGGATCCATGTGTTTTTGGCTTCTCTTGTTGAAGCGCTTTTTGGAGGCGAACCGCAAAAGACGTTTAGCTATCATTGCAAGTTCATCATCCGAATCAGCTTCAGCTTCATCATCCGAACCTTCTGTAGGTTCTTCTGATGCTCTGAAAGCAACAGGTGCTCTCTTTATATCAGGTTGAGAGGATCTTTCCATCTCATACGAGATTAAGGAGCTCATCAACTGATCTAGTCGAAGAGTAGAGAGGTCTTTAGCTTCCTCTATAGCCGTTTTCTTGGCTTCCCAAGATTTGGGTAGAGTACGCAGAACCTTTCGAACTAGCTCAGAGTTTTGATAGGTTTTGCCCAAATGAGTTAGGGCATCGACTAGGAGGTTAAGTCTCTGGAACATTTGTTCTACAGACTCATCAGCCTTCATAGTAAAATTTTCATATTGGTGAATTAAGAAATTCACCTTAGTTTCTCTTATCTGGTCTGTCCCAATATACATGGTGACAAGTTTGTCCCAGATTTCCTTGCCCGAAGTTCAAGTTGAAACTTTGACGAATTCACCTTCTGACATAGCATTGAACATCAAATACTTTGCCGTTTTAGTGAGTCGTCTGATCTTAAGGTATTCCCGTGTAGCGATGACCTTCTCGATCAAATTGTTGGTTCTCTGGTATAGAAGGAGGACCATCTTCTATATAAGACCATAAGTCTTCGTCAATAGCATCAACGAATGCGCTCATTCGAATTTTCCAATAGGCAAAATTCTTACCATCGAAAATGGGAGGATTACCAACATGTGGTTTAGGCACATTATAGTTTTTAGCCATTTGTTCAATTCGTATAGAGTATAAAACTTCTATAGAACAGAACGTTGACGAATAGAACCTCAACAAAGAAGCAAGCTTCTGTTGGGTAGAAATCAGCTGTCAAGCTGTAGTTGTTGGATTCACAGAGCGATAGGCTTCTGCAGAAAATGCCAACCGTGATGTTTACAGATCGTATGCTTCTGTAGAATGTACCGTATGCTTCTACACAGTAGAGCAACAAATCGTTTCTCACAGAACAAGGTGCTTCTGTGGAACAGAGGTTAAATTCTGATAAAGCGTAAGCTTCTACAGAATAGAACCAAGTAGATTTTCACAGAGCTTAAAGCTTCTGTGTAGTAGCGGGTTGATTCTGATAGAGCGTAGGCTTCTACAGAATAGAACCAAGTAGTTTTTCACAGAGCTTAAAGCTTCTGTGCAGTAGCGGGTTGATTCTGATAGAGCGTAGGCTTCTACAGAATAGAACCAGTCACAGAGCTAAGAGCTTCTGTGGAGAAGAGTGTGTAGCTGGAAAGAGCTTTTCAAGGATCTACAACAAGCTGTTAAGCCTCTGTTGAACCCGCTCTGATACCAATTGTTACACTAAGAGGGGGGGTGAATTAGTGTTACTCTCCAAAATTGGATTTTAACCCTTTTTCGTTTTACCCCACAGCGGAATGAAAAGCTTCTGTTAAACAGAGCCTGTAAGTTTCTGTAAGACAGAACGTTTGATTGTGTACGCAAATTTGGTTGATGGACACAAGGATTTTTATAGTGGTTCAGCAAATTGCTTACGTCCACTCTTCACCCAGATATTTGGATGGTTTCCACTCAAATGTATCTCAGTACAAATTACACAAGTGATAGCAACTAAAAGCAAACCCGTAGGGTTCTGTACAATAGAGGCTTGAGTGGCAGAACACAGACCAGAAGGTTCTGTGCCGTAGAGGCTCGTTATGTAGCACAAACCCGAAGGTTCTGTACTATAGTAACTTAGGCTCAATACAGACCAGAAGGTTCTATATCGTAGAGAGTAAGGCACAACACAGACCAGAAGGTTCTGTGTCGAAGAAGGTAAGGCACAACACAGACCAGAGGTTCTGTGTCGAAGAAGGTAGGCACAACACAGACCAGAAGGTACTGTGTCGAAGAAGCTAGGCACAACACAGACCAGAAGGTTCTGTGTCGAAGAAGGTAAGGCACAACACAGACCAGAGGGTTCTGTGTCGAAGAAGCTTAGGCACAACACAGACCAAAGGTTCTGTGTCGAAGAGACTTAGGCACAACACAGACCAGAGGGTTCTGTGTCGAAGAAGGTGTCAATCTTTAACAAACCAAAATGGTTCGTATTAGAAATGACTTGAGTTATGTACAGACCGTAAGGTTCTGCACTAGAGTAGATTCAGACCCGAAGGTTCTGTTCTACAGGAGGTTATACAGATCCGAAGATTCTGTACAACAGAAGGTTGCACGCGTTAATGTGACTAACAAGGTAGCAAATGCGCAATCCCTCAAGGATAACGACTTCGTGGCGTACCCCACGCGAGCACGTAGCGGACCCTACGCAAGCGAACAGCAACCCCTGTTCAAGGATGGATTTTCCCTCCGGCGGCTCCACACGACCTGCACGATCTCCTCGAGATAGCGACTATGTGGCGTACCCCACACAAGCACGTAGCATACCCTACGCAAGCACGCAGCAGACCCTGCGCAAGCACGTGGCAAACCCCACGCAAGCAGACGGCTGCCTCCGTCCTAGGTTCCTGCACACAGAGCTCTACACAACAGAAGCTGGTCAGTCCCTCACCTTCTGTGCTCCCGAGGTTCAGCCCTTCTCTCCGGCCCACTGCACGTTGCCCACGTACACACGCTTCCAACAACGTATCCTGCAGCTTCCAGCCGAGTCCCTCGAGCCCCCGAGTCACTCTCCCAAAAGGCTTCACCAACGATGCAACTTCCGCCGGTAGTGCTCCTCGTGTGACTAACTCGAACGAATGAAAGAACTAAAGCAAGCTCAAGCACACGCTCACTCTGGACAGAATGGGAGAAGAGAAGAATAATGAATTGTATTTTACAATGGGAGAGGGCGTGGCTATTTATACACAAAATTCTAAGAAGAAAATGCAAGAAGGAAAATATAAATGCGTAATCTGCAAAAGAAGAAATAATTAATCTGAATAATATCATACACGTGCAAACATTCAGATAGAAAATAAATCAGAATAAGATTATGATATATTTTCCATGAATAGTGCACCACAGAAGGTATCGCAGAAGGTTCTGCTTGATAACCTTCTACAGATGGAAATAATCGAAGATTTATTTCCGTTAGGGTAATAATTCGTTCCATCCAGTTAAAGATATATAGGAGGACGCATCTAGACAGGTGGTAGTGATAGGTTTGCAAATAACGGTCGTATAGTGGTCAATTAAGCTTACAGAAGCCTGTAGACCGTCTAGTAGAACCTTTCCATAAATAGAGATCTTATTTCCTTCTATAAGAAATATTATCTCCAATATGATTATTTGGAAACCAAATCGTGGTAATTTGATCAGATAAATATCTTAATCAAATTAAGCATATTTCGTAATTAAATAATTGAAAACTAATCATTTAATTACAAAAATAATTCTTACAAGAAGTCCTTAATAATAGTAGCTTCTGTAGAATAGAATGTTCGACCTTCTGTAGTACAGAGGGTCAGGCTCATCATCAAAGCCAAGAATGTTCGACCTTCTGTGGTACAGAGGTATGGCTCATCATCAAAACCTTTTCCAACACTTCGGAAAGTGCAAGTTCGGAAGCACCAAGGTTCGGAGCATGCCAGATGCACAACCTTGCGTAAGTTGTGCGCGGGGTTCCACATAGTGCAACGAAAGGGACTGAATGTCAAATGTAGAACTCCAATTTTGAATACTTTGGGAAGCATTTGGGGATCATTTAGGCTTCGGAAAATGCAAGTTCGGAAGCACCAAGGTTCGGAGCATGCAAGATGCACAACCCTGCGTAAGTTGTGCGCGGGGTTCCTCATTGTGCAATGAAATCGACCCGAATGTCAAATGTATAACTCCAATTTTGAATAGCATGGGAAGCATTTGGGGATCATTTAGGCTTCGGAAAATTCTTATCTGGAAGCACCAAGGTTCGGAGCTTGCGGGATGCATAACGTTGCGTTTGTTGTGCGCGGGGTTCCTCATTGTGCAACGAAAGGGACCCGAATGTCAAATGTAAAACTCCAATTTTGAATAGTTTGGGAAGCATTTGGGGATCATTTAGGCTTCGGAAAATGCATGTTCGGAAGCACCAAGGTTCGGAGCATGCGGGATGCACCACCTTGCTTAAGTTGTGCGCCGGGTTCCTCATAGTGCAACGAAAGGGACCCGAATGTCAAATGTAGAACTCCAATTTTGAATAGTTTGGGAAGCATTTGGGGATCATTTAGGCATTGGAAAATGCAAGTTCGGAAGCACCATGGTTCGGAGCATGCGGGATGCACAACCTTGCGTAAGTTGTGCGCGGGGTTCCTCATTGTGCAACGAAAGGGACCCGAATGTCAAATGTAGAACTCCAATTTTGAATAGTTTGGGAAGCATTTGGGGATCATTTAGGCTTCGAAAAATGCAAGTTCGGAAGCACCATGGTTCGGAGCATGCGGGATGCACAACATTGCGTAAGTTGTGCGCGGGGTTCCTCCTTGTGCAAACGAAAGGGACCCGAATGTCAAATGTAGAACTCCAATTTTGAATAGCTTGGGAAGCATTTGGGGATCATTTAGGCTTCAGAAAATGCAAGTTCGCAAGCACCAAGATTCGGAGCATGCGGGATGCATAACGTTGCGTAAGTTGTGCGCGGGGTTCCTCCTTGTGCAAGGAAAGTGACACGAATGTCAAATGTAGAACTCCAATTTTGAATAGTTTGGGAAGCATTTGGGGATCATTTAGGCTTCGGAAAATACAAGTTCGGATGCACCAAGGTTCAGAGCAAGCGGGATGCACCACCTTGCATAAGTTGTGCGCGGGGTTCCTCATAGTGCAACGAAAGGGACCCGAATGTCAAATGTAGAACTCCAATTTTGAATAGTTTATGATGCATTTGGGGATCATTTAGGCTTCGGAAAATGCAAGTTCGGAAGCACCAAGGTTCGGAGCATGCGGGATGCACAACCTTACGTAAGTTGTGCGCGGGGTTCCTCCTTGTGCAAACGAAAGGGACCCGAATGTCAAATGTAGAACTCCAATTTTGAATAGTTTGGGAAGCATTTGGAGATCATTTAGGCTTCGGAAAATGGAAGTTCGGAAGCACCCAGTTTCGGAGCAAGCGGGACGCAGAACGTTGCGTAGGTTGTGCGCGGGGTTCCTCATTGTGCAACGAAAGGGACCCGAATGTCAATTGTAAAACTCAAATTTTGAATAGTTTGGGAAGCATTTGGTGATCATTTAGGATTCGGAAAATGCAAGTTGGGGAGCACCAAGGTTCGGAGCATGCGGGATGCACAACGTTGCGTAAGTTGTGCGCGGGGTTCCTCATTGTGCAACGAAAGGGACCAGAATGTCAAATGTAGAACTCCAATTTTGAATAGTTTGGAAAGCATTTGGGGATCATTTAGGCGTCGGAAAATGCAAGTTCGGAAGCACCAAGGTTCGGAGCATGCGGGATGCACAACCTTGCGTAAGTTGTGCGCGGGGTTCCTCATTGTGCAACGAAAGGGACCCGAATGTCAAATGTAGAACTCCAATTTTGAATAGTTTGGGAAGCATTTGGGGATCATTTAGGCTTCGGAAAATGCAAGTTCGGAAGCACCAAGGTTCGGAGCATGCGGGATGCACAACCTTGCGTAAGTTGTGCGCAGGGTTCCTCATTGTGCAAACGAAAGGGACCCGAATGTCAAATGTAGAACTCCAATTTTGAATAGTTTGGGAAGCATTTGGGGATCATTTAGGCTTCGGAAAATGCAAGTTCGGAAGCACCATTGTTCGGAGCATGCGGGATGCACAACCTTGCGTAAGTTGTGCGTGGGGTTCCTCCTTGTGCAAACGAAAGGGACCCGAATGTCAAATGTAGAACTCCAATTTTGAATAGTTTGGGAAGCATTTGGAGATCATTTAGGCATCGGAAAATGCAAGTTCGGAAGGACCAACTTTCGGAGCGTGCGGGATGCATAACCTTGCGTAAGTTGTGCGTGGGGTTCCTCCTTGTGCAACGAAAGGGACCCGAATGTCACATGTAGAACTCCAATTTTGAATAGTTTGGGAAGCATTTGGTGATCATTTAGGCTTCGGAAAATGCAAGTTCGGAAGCACCAAGGTTCGGAGCATGCGGGATGCACAACGTTGCGTAAGTTGTGCGCGGGGTTCCTCATTGTGCAACGAAAGGGACCCGAATGTCAAATGTAGAACTCCAATTTTGAATAGTTTGGGAAGCATTTGATGATCATTTAGGCTTCGGAAAGTGCAAGTTCGGAAGCACCAAGGTTCGGAGCATGCGGGATGCACAACCTTGCGTAAGTTGTGCGCGGGGTTCCTCATTGTGCAACGAAAGGGACCCGAATGTCAAATGTAGAACTCCAATTTTGAATAGTTTGGGAAGCATTTGGGGATCATTTAGGCTTCGGAAAATGCAAGTTCGGAAGCACCAAGGTTCGGAGCATGCGGGATGCACAACCTTGCGTAAGTTGTGCGCGGGGTTCCTCATTGTGCAACGAAAGGGACCCGAATGTCAAATGTAAAACTCCAATTTTGAATAGTTTGGGAAGCATTTGGGGATCATTTAGGCTTCGGAAAATGCAAGTTCGGAAGCACCAAGGTTCGGAGCATGCGGGATGCACAACCTTGCTTAAGTTGTGCGCGGGGTTCCTCATTGTGCAAACGAAAGGGACCCGAATGTCAAATGTAGAACTCCAATTTTGAATAGTTTGGGAAGCATTTGGAGATCATTTAGGCTTCGGAAAATGCAAGTTCGGAAGCCCCAAGGTTCGGAGCATGCGGGATGCACAACCTTGCGTAAGTTGTGCGCGGGGTTCCTCATTGTGCAACGAAAGGGACCCGAATGTCAAATGTACAACTCCAATTTTGAATTGTTTATGATGCATTTGGGGATCATTTAGTCTTCGGAAAATGCAAGATCGGAAGCACCAAGGTTCGTCGCATGCGGGATGCACAACCTTGCGTAAGTTGTGCGCGGGGTTCCTCCTTGTGCAAAACGAAAGGGACCCGATTGTCAAATGTAGAACTCCAATTATGAATAGTTTGGGAAGCATTTGGAAATCATTTATGCTTCGGAAAATGCAAGTTCGCAAGCACCAAGGTTCGGACCATGCGGGGTGCACCACCTTCCGTAAGTTGTGCGCGGGGTTCCTCATTGTGCAACGAAAGGGACCCGAATGTCAAATGTAAAACTCCAATTTTGAATAGTTTGGGAAGCATTTGGGGATCATTTAGGTTTCCGAAAATGCTTGTTCGGAAGCACCAAGGTTCGGAGCATGCGGGATGCACCACCTTACTTAAGTTGTGCGCGGGGTTCCTCATAGTGCAACGAAAGGGACCCGAATGTCAAATGTAAAACTCCAATTTTGAATAGTTTGGGAAGCATTTGGGGATCATTTAGGCTTCGGAAAATGCATGTTCGGAAGCACCAAGGTTCGGAGCATGCGGGATGCACCACCTTGCATAAGTTGTGCGCGGGGTTCCTCATAGTGCAACGAAAGGGACCCGAATGTCAAATGTAGAACTCCAATTTTGAATAGTTTATGATGCATTTGGGGATCATTTAGGCTTCGGAAAATGCAAGTTCGGAAGCACCATGGTTCGGAGCATGCGGGATGCACAACCTTGCGTAAGTTGTGCGCGGGGTTCCTCCTTGTGCAAACGAAAGGGACCCGACTGTCAAATGTTGAACTCCAATTTTGAATAGTTTGGGAAGCATTTGGGGATCATTTAGGCTTCGGAAAATGCAAGTTCGGATGCACCATGGTTCGGAGCATGCGGGATGCACAACCTTGCGTAAGTTGTGCGCGGGGTTCCTCCTTGTGCAAACGATAGGGACCCGAATGTCAAATGTAGAACTCCAATTTTGAATAGTTTGGGAAGCATTTGGAGATCATTTAGGCTTCGGAAAATGGAAGTTCGGAAGCACCCAGTTTCGGAGCAAGCGGGACGCCTAACGTTGCGTAGGTTGTGCGCGGGGTTCCTCATTGTGCAACGAAAGGGACCCGAATGTCAATTGTAGAACTCAAATTTTGAATAGTTTGGGAAGCATTTGGTGATCATTTAGGATTCGGAAAATGCAAGTTGGGGAGCACCAAGGTTCGGAGCATGCGGGATGCACAACGTTGCGTAAGTTGTGCGCGGGGTTCCTCATTGTGCAACGAAAGGGACCCGAATGTCAAATGTAGAACTCCAATTTTGAATAGTTTGGGAAGCATTTGATGATCATTTAGGCTTCGGAAAGTGCAAGTTCGGAAGCACCAAGGTTCGGAGCATGCCCGATGCACAACCTTGCGTAAGTTGGGCGCGGGGTTCCTCATTGTGCAACGAAATGGACCCGAATGTCAAATGTATAACTCCAATTTTGAATAGCATGGGAAGAATTTGGGGATCATTTAGGCTTCGGAAAATTCTTGTCCGGAAGCACCAAGGTTCGGAGCTTGCGGGATGCATAACGTTGCGACTGTTGTGCGCGGGGTTCCTCATTGTGCAACGAAAGTGACCCGAATGTCAAATGTAAAACTCCAATTTTGAATAGTTTGGGAAGCATTTGGGGATCATTTAGGCTTCGGAAAATGCATGTTCGGAAGCACCAAGGTTCGGAGCATGCGGGATGCACCACCTTGCTTAAGTTGTGCGCGGGGTTCCTC
Organism: Melastoma dodecandrum; assembly: GCA_029817715.1. Taxonomy (NCBI): domain Eukaryota; kingdom Viridiplantae; phylum Streptophyta; class Magnoliopsida; order Myrtales; family Melastomataceae; genus Melastoma; species Melastoma dodecandrum. The sequence continues at coordinate 76,591 of JARUPY010000596.1, read as the reverse complement.
ATTGTGCAAACGAAAGGGACCCGACTGTCAAATGTAGAACTCCAATTTTGAATAGTTTGGGAAGCATTTGGAGATCATTTAGGCTTCGGAAAATGCAAGTTCGGAAGCCCCAAGGTTCGGAGCATGCGGGATGCACATCCTTGCGTAAGTTGTGCGCGGGGTTCCTCATAGTGCAACGAAAGGGACCCGAATGTCAAATGTACAACTCCAATTTTGAATAGTTTATGATGCATTTGGGGATCATTTAGGCTTCGGAAAATGCAAGTTCGGAAGCACCAAGGTTCGGAGCATGCGGGATGCACAACCTTGCGTAAGTTGTGCGCGGGGTTCCTCCTTGTGCAAACGAAAGGGACCCGAATGTCAAATGTAGAACTCCAATTTTGAATAGTTTGGGAAGCATTTGGGGATCATTTAGGCTTCGGAAAATGCAAGTTCGGAAGCACCAAGGTTCGGAGCATGCGGGATGCACCACCTTGCGTAAGTTGTGCGCGGGGTTCCTCATTGTGCAACGAAAGGGACCCGAATGTCAAATGTAGAACTCCAATTTTGAATAGTTTGGGAAGCATTTGGGGATCATTTAGGCTTCGGAAAATGCAAGTTCGGAAGCACCAAGGTTCGGAGCATGCGGGATGCACAACCTTGCGTAAGTTGTGCGCGGGGTTCCTCCTTGTGCAAACGAAAGGGACCCGAATGTCAAATGTTGAACTCCAATTTTGAATAGTTTGGGAAGCATTTGGGGATCATTTAGGCTTCGGAAAATGCAAGTTCGGAAGCACCAAGGTTCGGAGCATGCGGGATGCACAACCTTGCGTAAGTTGTGCGCGGGGTTCCTCCTTGTGCAAACGAAAGGGACCCGAATGTCAAATGTAGAACTCCAATTTTGAATAGTTTGGGAAGCATTTGGAGATCATTTAGGCTTCGGAAAATGCAAGTTCGGAAGCACCAAGGTTCGGAGCATGCGGGATGCACAACCTTGCGTAAGTTGTGCGCGGGGTTCCTCATTGTGCAAACGAAAGGGACCCGAATGTCAAATGTAGAACTCCAATTTTGAACAGTTTGGGAAGCATTTGGTGATCATTTAGGATTCGGAAAATGCAAGTTCGGAAGCACCAAGGTTCGGAGCATGCGGGATGCACAACCTTGCGTAAGTTGTGCGCGGGGTTCCACATTGTGCAAACGAAAGGGACCCGAATGTCAAATGTAGAACTCCAATTTTGAATAGTTTGGGAAGCATTTGAGGATCATTTAGGCTTCGGAAAATGCAAGTTCGGAAGCAGCAAGGTTCGGAGCATGCGGGATGCATAACCTTGCGTAAGTTGTGCGCGGGGTTCCTCATTGTGCAACGAAAGGGACCCGAATGTCAAATGTAGAACTCCAATTTTGAATAGTTTGGGAAGCATTTGGGGATCATTTAGGCTTCGGAAAATGCAAGTTCGGAAGCACCAAGGTTCGGAGCATGCGGGATGCATAACGTTGCGTAAGTTGTGCGCGGGGTTCCTCATTGTGCAACGAAAGGGACCCGAATGTCAAATGTAGAACTCCAATTTTGAATAGTTTGGGAAGCATTTGGAGATCATTTAGGCTTCGGAAAATGCAAGTTCGGAAGCACCAAGGTTCGGAGCATGCGGGATGCACAACCTTGCGTAAGTTGTGCGCGGGGTTCCTCATTGTGCAACGAAAGGGACCCGAATGTCAAATGTAGAACTCCAATTTTGAATAGTTTGGGATGCATTTGGGGATCATTTAGGCTTCGGAAAATGCAAGTTCGGAAGCACCAAGGTTCGGAGCATGCGGGATGCACAACCTTGCGTAAGTTGTGCGCGGGGTTCCTCCTTGTGCAAACGAAAGGGACCCGAATGTCAAATGTAGAACTCCAATTTTGAATAGTTTGGGAAGCATTTGGAGATCATTTAGGCTTCGGAAAATGCAAGTTCGGAAGCACCAAGGTTCGGAGCATGCGGGATGCACAACCTTGCGTAAGTTGTGCGCGGGGTTCCTCATTGTGCAAACCAAAGGGACCCGAATGTCAAATGTAGAACTCGAATTTTGAATAGTTTGGGAAGCATTTGGGGATCATTTAGGCTTCGGAAAATGCAAGTTCGGAAGCACCAAGGTTCGGAGCATGCGGGATGCACAACCTTGCGTAAGTTGTGCGCGGGGTTCCTCCTTGTGCAACGAAAGGGACCCGAATGTCAAATGTAGAACTCCAATTTTGAATAGTTTGGGAAGCATTTGGAGATCATTTAGGCTTCGGAAAATGCAAGTTCGGAAGCACCAAGGTTCGGAGCATGCGGGATGCACAACCTTGCGTAAGTTGTGCGCGGGGTTCCTCCTTGTGCAAACGAAAGGGACCCGAATGTCAAATGTAGAACTCCAATTTTGAATAGTTTGGGAAGGATTTGGGGATCATTTAGGCTTCGGAAAATGCAAGTTCGGAAGCACCAAGGTTCGGAGCATGCGGGATGCACAACCTTGCGTAAGTTGTGCGCGGGGTTCCTCCTTGTGCAAACGAAAGGGACCCGAATGTCAAATGTAGAACTCCAATTTTGAATAGTTTGGGAAGCATTTGGAGATCATTTAGGCTTCGGAAAATGCAAGTTCGGAAGCACCAAGGTTCGGAGCATGCGGGATGCACAACCTTGCGTAAGTTGTGCGCGGGGTTCCTCCTTGTGCAAACGAAAGGGACCCGAATGTCAAATGTAGAACTCCAATTTTGAATAGTTTGGGAAGCATTTGGAGATCATTTAGGCTTCGGAAAATGCAAGTTCGGAAGCACCAAGGTTCGGAGCATGCGGGATGCACAACCTTGCGTAAGTTGTGCGCGGGGTTCCTCCTTGTGCAAACGAAAGGGACCCGAATGTCAAATGTAGAACTCCAATTTTGAATAGTTTGGGAAGCATTTGGAGATCATTTAGGCTTCGGAAAATGCAAGTTCGGAAGCACCAAGGTTCGGAGCATGCGGGATGCACAACCTTGCGTAAGTTGTGCGCGGGGTTCCTCCTTGTGCAACGAAAGGGACCCGAATGTCAAATGTAGAACTCCAATTTTGAATAGTTTGGGAAGCATTTGGGGATCATTTAGGCTTCGGAAAATGCAAGTTCGGAAGCACCAAGGTTCGGAGCATGCGGGATGCACAACCTTGCGTAAGTTGTGCGCGGGGTTCCTCCTTGTGCAAACGAAAGGGACCCGAATGTCAAATGTAGAACTCCAATTTTGAATAGTTTGGGAAGCATTTGGAGATCATTTAGGCTTCGGAAAATGCAAGTTCGGAAGCACCAAGGTTCGGAGCATGCGGGATGCACAACCTTGCGTAAGTTGTGCGCGGGGTTCCTCCTTGTGCAAACGAAAGGGACCCGAATGTCAAATGTAGAACTCCAATTTTGAATAGTTTGGGAAGCATTTGGGGATCATTTAGGCTTCGGAAAATGCAAGTTCGGAAGCACCAAGGTTCGGAGCATGCGGGATGCACAACCTTGCGTAAGTTGTGCGCGGGGTTCCTCCTTGTGCAAACGAAAGGGACCCGAATGTCAAATGTAGAACTCCAATTTTGAATATTTTGGGAAGCATTTGGGGATCATTTAGGCTTCGGAAAATGCAAGTTCGGAAGCACCAAGGTTCGGAGCATGCGGGATGCACAACCTTGCGTAAGTTGTGCGCGGGGTTCCTCCTTGTGCAAACGAAAGGGACCCGAATGTCAAATGTAGAACTCCAATTTTGAATAGTTTGGGAAGCATTTGGAGATCATTTAGGCTTCGGAAAATGCAAGTTCGGAAGCACCAAGGTTCGGAGCATGCGGGATGCACAACCTTGCGTAAGTTGTGCGCGGGGTTCCTCATTGTGCAAACGAAAGGGACCCGAATGTCAAATGTAGAACTCCAATTTTGAATAGTTTGGGAAGCATTTGGGGATCATTTAGGCTTCGGAAAATGCAAGTTCGGAAGCATCAAGGTTCGGAGCATGCGGGATGCACAACCTTGCGTAAGTTGTGCGCGGGGTTCCTCCTTGTGCAAACGAAAGGGACCCGAATGTCAAATGTAGAACTCCAATTTTGAATAGTTTGGGAAGCATTTGGGGATCATTTAGGCTTCGGAAAATGCAAGTTCGGAAGCACCAAGGTTCGGAGCATGCGGGATGCACAACCTTGCGTAAGTTGTGCGCGGGGTTCCTCCTTGTGCAAACGAAAGGGACCCGAATGTCAAATGTAGAACTCCAATTTTGAATAGTTTGGGAAGCATTTGGGGATCATTTAGGCTTCGGAAAATGCAAGTTCGGAAGCACCAAGGTTCGGAGCATGCGGGATGCACAACCTTGCGTAAGTTGTGCGCGGGGTTCCTCCTTGTGCAAACGAAAGGGACCCGAATGTCAAATGTAGAACTCCAATTTTGAATAGTTTGGGAAGCATTTGGAGATCATTTAGGCTTCGGAAAATGCAAGTTCGGAAGCACCAAGGTTCGGAGCATGCGGGATGCACAACCTTGCGTAAGTTGTGCGCGGGGTTCCTCCTTGTGCAAACGAAAGGGACCCGAATGTCAAATGTAGAACTCCAATTTTGAATAGTTTGGGAAGCATTTGGGGATCATTTAGGCTTCGGAAAATGCAAGTTCGGAAGCACCAAGGTTCGGAGCATGCGGGATGCACAACCTTGCGTAAGTTGTGCGCGGGGTTCCTCCTTGTGCAAACGAAAGGGACCCGAATGTCAAATGTAGAACTCCAATTTTGAATAGTTTGGGAAGCATTTGGAGATCATTTAGGCTTCGGAAAATGCAAGTTCGGAAGCATCAAGGTTCGGAGCATGCGGGATGCACAACCTTGCGTAAGTTGTGCGCGGGGTTCCTCCTTGTGCAAACGAAAGGGACCCGAATGTCAAATGTAGAACTCCAATTTTGAATAGTTTGGGAAGCATTTGGAGATCATTTAGGCTTCGGAAAATGCAAGTTCGGAAGCACCAAGGTTCGGAGCATGCGGGATGCACAACCTTGCGTAAGTTGTGCGCGGGGTTCCTCCTTGTGCAAACGAAAGGGACCCGAATGTCAAATGTAGAACTCCAATTTTGAATAGTTTGGGAAGCATTTGGGGATCATTTAGGCTTCGGAAAATGCAAGTTCGGAAGCACCAAGGTTCGGAGCATGCGGGATGCACAACCTTGCGTAAGTTGTGCGCGGGGTTCCTCCTTGTGCAAACGAAAGGGACCCGAATGTCAAATGTAGAACTCCAATTTTGAATAGTTTGGGAAGCATTTGGGGATCATTTAGGCTTCGGAAAATGCAAGTTCGGAAGCATCAAGGTTCGGAGCATGCGGGATGCACAACCTTGCGTAAGTTGTGCGCGGGGTTCCTCCTTGTGCAAACGAAAGGGACCCGAATGTCAAATGTAGAACTCCAATTTTGAATAGTTTGGGAAGCATTTGGGGATCATTTAGGCTTCGGAAAATGCAAGTTCGGAAGCACCAAGGTTCGGAGCATGCGGGATGCACAACCTTGCGTAAGTTGTGCGCGGGGTTCCTCCTTGTGCAAACGAAAGGGACCCGAATGTCAAATGTAGAACTCCAATTTTGAATAGTTTGGGAAGCATTTGGAGATCATTTAGGCTTCGGAAAATGCAAGTTCGGAAGCACCAAGGTTCGGAGCATGCGGGATGCACAACCTTGCGTAAGTTGTGCGCGGGGTTCCTCCTTGTGCAAACGAAAGGGACCCGAATGTCAAATGTAGAACTCCAATTTTGAAAAGTTTGGGAAGCATTTGGGGATCATTTAGGCTTTGGAAAATGCAAGTTCGGAAGCACCAAGGTTCGGAGCATGCGGGATGCACAACCTTGCGTAAGTTGTGCGCGGGGTTCCTCCTTGTGCAAACGAAAGGGACCCGAATGTCAAATGTAGAACTCCAATTTTGAATAGTTTGGGAAGCATTTGGGGATCATTTAGGCTTCGGAAAATGCAAGTTCGGAAGCACCAAGGTTCGGAGCATGCGGGATGCACAACCTTGCGTAAGTTGTGCGCGGGGTTCCTCCTTGTGCAAACGAAAGGGACCCGAATGTCAAATGTAGAACTCCAATTTAGAATAGTTTGGGAAGCATTTGGAGATCATTTAGGCTTCGGAAAATGCAAGTTCGGAAGCACCAAGGTTCGGAGCATGCGGGATGCACAACCTTGCGTAAGTTGTGCGCGGGGTTCCACATTGTGCAAACGAAAGGGACCCGAATGTCAAATGTAGAACTCCAATTTTGAATGTTTTGGGAAGCATTTGGGGATCATTTAGGCTTCGGAAAATGCAAGTTCGGAAGCACCAAGGTACGGAGCATGCGGGATGCACATCCTTGCAAAAGTTCAGCGCGGGGTGCCTCCTTGTGAAAACGAAAGGCACCCGAATGTCAAATGTAGAACTCCAATTTTGAATAGTTTGGGAAGCATTTGGGGATCATTTAGGCTTCGGAAAATGCAAGTTCGGAAGCACCAAGGTTCGGAGCATGCGGGATGCACAACCTTGCGTAAGTTGTGCGCGGGGTTCCTCCTTGTGCAAACGAAAGGGACCCGAATGTCAAATGTAGAACTCCAATTTTGAATAGTTTGGGAAGCATTTGGGGATCATTTAGGCTTCGGAAAATGCAAGTTCGGAAGCATCAAGGTTCGGAGCATGCGGGATGCACAACCTTGCGTAAGTTGTGCGCGGGCTTCCTCCTTGTGCAAACGAAAGGGACCCGAATGTCAAATGTAGAACTCCAATTTTGAATAGTTTGGGAAGCATTTGGAGATCATTTAGGCTTCGGAAAATGCAAGTTCGGAAGCACCAAGGTTCGGAGCATGCGGGATGCACAACCTTGCGTAAGTTGTGCGCGGGGTTCCTCATTGTGCAACGAAAGGGACCCGAATGTCAAATGTAGAACTCCAATTTTGAATAGTTTGGGAAGCATTTGGGGATCATTTAGGCTTCGGAAAATGCAAGTTCGGAAGCACCAAGGTTCGGAGCATGCGGGATGCACAACCTTGCGTAAGTTGTGCGCGGGGTTCCTCCTTGTGCAAACGAAAGGGACCCGAATGTCAAATGTAGAACTCCAATTTTGAATAGTTTGGGAAGCATTTGGGGATCATTTAGGCTTCGGAAAATGCAAGTTCGGAAGCACCAAGGTTCGGAGCATGCGGGATGCACAACCTTGCGTAAGTTGTGCGCGGGGTTCCTCCTTGTGCAAACGAAAGGGACCCGAATGTCAAATGTAGAACTCCAATTTTGAATAGTTTGGGAAGCATTTGGGGATCATTTAGGCTTCGGAAAATGCAAGTTCGGAAGCACCAAGGTTCGGAGCATGCGGGATGCACAACCTTGCGTAAGTTGTGCGCGGGGTTCCTCATTGTGCAAACGAAAGGGACCCGAATGTCAAATGTAGAACTCCAATTTTGAATAGTTTGGGAAGCATTTGGGGATCATTTAGGCTTCGGAAAATGCAAGTTCGGAAGCACCAAGGTACGGAGCATGCGGGATGCACAACCTTGCGTAAGTTGTGCGCGGGGTTCCTCCTTGTGCAAACGAAAGGGACCCGAATGTCAAATGTAGAACTCCAATTTTGAATAGTTTGGGAAGCATTTGGGGATCATTTAGGCTTCGGAAAATGCAAGTTCGGAAGCATCAAGGTTCGGAGCATGCGGGATGCACAACCTTGCGTAAGTTGTGCGCGGGCTTCCTCCTTGTGCAAACGAAAGGGACCCGAATGTCAAATGTAGAACTCCAATTTTGAATAGTTTGGGAAGCATTTGGAGATCATTTAGGCTTCGGAAAATGCAAGTTCGGAAGCACCAAGGTTCGGAGCATGCGGGATGCACAACCTTGCGTAAGTTGTGCGCGGGGTTCCTCATTGTGCAACGAAAGGGACCCGAATGTCAAATGTAGAACTCCAATTTTGAATAGTTTGGGAAGCATTTGGGGATCATTTAGGCTTCGGAAAATGCAAGTTCGGAAGCACCAAGGTTCGGAGCATGCGGGATGCACAACCTTGCGTAAGTTGTGCGCGGGGTTCCTCCTTGTGCAAACGAAAGGGACCCGAATGTCAAATGTAGAACTCCAATTTTGAATAGTTTGGGAAGCATTTGGAGATCATTTAGGCTTCGGAAAATGCAAGTTCGGAAGCACCAAGGTTCGGAGCATGCGGGATGCACAACCTTGCGTAAGTTGTGCGCGGGGTTCCTCCTTGTGCAAACGAAAGGGACCCGAATGTCAAATGTAGAACTCCAATTTTGAATAGTTTGGGAAGCATTTGGGGATCATTTAGGCTTCGGAAAATGCAAGTTCGGAAGCACCAAGGTTCGGAGCATGCGGGATGCACAACCTTGCGTAAGTTGTGCGCGGGGTTCCTCCTTGTGCAAACGAAAGGGACCCGAATGTCAAATGTAGAACTCCAATTTTGAATAGTTTGGGAAGCATTTGGAGATCATTTAGGCTTCGGAAAATGCAAGTTCGGAAGCACCAAGGTTCGGAGCATGCGGGATGCACAACCTTGCGTAAGTTGTGCGCGGGGTTTCCTCCTTGTGCAAACGAAAGGGACCCGAATGTCAAATGTAGAACTCCAATTTTGAATAGTTTGGGAAGCATTTGGGGATCATTTAGGCTTCGGAAAATGCAAGTTCGGAAGCACCAAGGTTCGGAGCATGCGGGATGCACAACCTTGCGTAAGTTGTGCGCGGGGTTCCTCCTTGTGCAAACGAAAGGGACCCGAATGTCAAATGCAGAACTCCAATTTTGAATAGTTTGGGAAGCATTTGGGGATCATTTAGGCTTCGGAAAATGCAAGTTCGGAAGCACCAAGGTTCGGAGCATGCGGGATGCACAACCTTGCGTAAGTTGTGCGCGGGGTTCCTCCTTGTGCAAACGAAAGGGACCCGAATGTCAAATGTAGAACTCCAATTTTGAATAGTTTGGGAAGCATTTGGAGATCATTTAGGCTTCGGAAAATGCAAGTTCGGAAGCACCAAGATCCGGAGCATGCGGGATGCACAAGCTTGCGTAAGTTGTGCGCGGGGTTCCTCATTGTGCAAACGAAAGGGACCCGAATGTCAAATGTAGAACTCCAATTTTGAATAGTTTGGGAAGCATTTGAGGATCATTTAGGCTTCGGAAAATGCAAGTTCGGAAGCACCAAGGTTCGGAGCATGCGGGATGCACAACCTTGCGTAAGTTGTGCGCGGGGTTCCTCCTTGTGCAAACGAAAGGGACCCGAATGTCAAATGTAGAACTCCAATTTTGAATAGTTTGGGAAGCATTTGGGGATCATTTAGGCTTCGGAAAATGCAAGTTCGGAAGCACCAAGGTTCGGAGCATGCGGGATGCACAACCTTGCGTAAGTTGTGCGCGGGGTTCCTCATTGTGCAACGAAAGGGACCCGAATGTCAAATGTAGAACTCCAATTTTGAATAGTTTGGGAAGCATTTGGGGATCATTTAGGCTTTGGAAAATGCAAGTTCGGAAGCACCAAGGTTCGGAGCATGCGGGATGCACAACCTTGCGTAAGTTGTGCGCGGGGTTCCTCCTTGTGCAAACGAAAGGGACCCGAATGTCAAATGTAGAACTCCAATTTTGAATAGTTTGGGAAGCATTTGGGGATCATTTAGGCTTCGGAAAATACAAGTTCGGAAGCACCACGGTTCGGAGCATGCGGGATGCACAACCGTGCGTAAGTTGTGCGCGGGGTTCCTCCTTGTGCAAACGAAAGGGACCCGAATGTCAAATGTAGAACTCCAATTTTGAATAGTTTGGGAAGCATTTGGGGATCATTCAGGCTTTGGAAAATGCAACTTCGGAAGCACCAAGGTTCGGAGCATGCGGGATGCACAACCGTGCGTAAGTTGTGCGCGGGGTTCCTCCTTGTGCAAACGAAAGGGACCCGAATGTCAAATGTAGAACTCCAATTTTGAATAGTTTGGGAAGCATTTGGAGATCATTTAGGCTTCGGAAAATGCAAGTTCGGAAGCACCAAGGTTCGGAGCATGCGGGATGCACAACCTTGCGTAAGTTGTGCGCGGGGTTCCTCCTTGTGCAAACGAAAGGGACCCGAATGTCAAATGTAGAACTCCAATTTTGAATAGTTTGGGAAGCATTTGGGGATCATTTAGGCTTCGGAAAATGCAAGTTCGGAAGCACCAAGGTTCGGAGCATGCGGGATGCACAACCTTGCGTAAGTTGTGCGCGGGGTTCCTCCTTGTGCAAACGAAAGGGACCCGAATGTCAAATGTAGAACTCCAATTTTGAATAGTTTGGGAAGCATTTGGGGATCATTTAGGCTTCGGAAAATGCAAGTTCGGAAGCACCAAGGTTCGGAGCATGCGGGATGCACAACCTTGCGTAAGTTGTGCGCGGGGTTCCTCCTTGTGCAAACGAAAGGGACCCGAATGTCAAATGTAGAACTCCAATTTTGAATAGTTTGGGAAGCATTTGGGGATCATTTAGGCTTCGGAAAATGCAAGTTCGGAAGCACCAAGGTTCGGAGCATGCGGGATGCACAACCTTGCGTAAGTTGTGCGCGGGGTTCCTCCTTGTGCAAACGAAAGGGACCCGAATGTCAAATGTAGAACTCCAATTTTGAATAGTTTGGGAAGCATTTGGGGATCATTTAGGCTTCGGAAAATGCAAGTTCGGAAGCATCAAGGTTCGGAGCATGCGGGATGCACAACCTTGCGTAAGTTGTGCGCGGGCTTCCTCCTTGTGCAAACGAAAGGGACCCGAATGTCAAATGTAGAACTCCAATTTTGAATAGTTTGGGAAGCATTTGGAGATCATTTAGGCTTCGGAAAATGCAAGTTCGGAAGCACCAAGGTTCGGAGCATGCGGGATGCACAACCTTGCGTAAGTTGTGCGCGGGGTTCCTCATTGTGCAACGAAAGGGACCCGAATGTCAAATGTAGAACTCCAATTTTGAATAGTTTGGGAAGCATTTGGGGATCATTTAGGCTTCGGAAAATGCAAGTTCGGAAGCACCAAGGTTCGGAGCATGCGGGATGCACAACCTTGCGTAAGTTGTGCGCGGGGTTCCTCCTTGTGCAAACGAAAGGGACCCGAATGTCAAATGTAGAACTCCAATTTTGAATAGTTTGGGAAGCATTTGGAGATCATTTAGGCTTCGGAAAATGCAAGTTCGGAAGCACCAAGGTTCGGAGCATGCGGGATGCACAACCTTGCGTAAGTTGTGCGCGGGGTTCCTCCTTGTGCAAACGAAAGGGACCCGAATGTCAAATGTAGAACTCCAATTTTGAATAGATTGGGAAGCATTTGGGGATCATTTAGGCTTCGGAAAATGCAAGTTCGGAAGCACCAAGGTTCGGAGCATGCGGGATGCACAACCTTGCGTAAGTTGTGCGCGGGGTTCCTCCTTGTGCAAACGAAAGGGACCCGAATGTCAAATGTAGAACTCCAATTTTGAATAGTTTGGGAAGCATTTGGGGATCATTTAGGCTTCGGAAAATGCAAGTTCGGAAGCACCAAGGTTCGGAGCATGCGGGATGCACAACCTTGCGTAAGTTGTGCGCGGGGTTCCTCCTTGTGCAAACGAAAGGGACCCGAATGTCAAATGTAGAACTCCAATTTTGAATAGTTTGGGAAGCATTTGGGGATCATTTAGGCTTCGGAAAATGCAAGTTCGGAAGCACCAAGGTTCGGAGCATGCGGGATGCACAACCTTGCGTAAGTTGTGCGCGGGGTTCCTCCTTGTGCAAACGAAAGGGACCCGAATGTCAAATGTAGAACTCCAAATTTGAATAGTTTGGGAAGCATTTGGGGATCATTTAGGCTTCGGAAAATGCAAGTTCGGAAGCACCAAGGTTCGGAGCATGCGGGATGCACAACCTTGCGTAAGTTGTGCGCGGGGTTCCTCCTTGTGCAAACGAAAGGGACCCGAATGTCAAATGTAGAACTCCAATTTCTAATAGTTTGGGAAGCATTTGGGGATCATTTAGGCTTCGGAAAATGCAAGTTCGGAAGCACCAAGGTTCGGAGCATGCGGGATGCACAACCTTGCGTAAGTTGTGCGCGGGGTTCCTCCTTGTGCAAACGAAAGGGACCCGAATGTCAAATGTAGAACTCCAATTTTGAATAGTTTGGGAAGCATTTGGGGATCATTTAGGCTTCGGAAAATGCAAGTTCGGAAGCACCAAGGTTCGGAGCATGCGGGATGCACAACCTTGCGTAAGTTGTGCGCGGGGTTCCTCCTTGTGCAAACGAAAGGGACCCGAATGTCAAATGTAGAACTCCAATTTTGAATAGTTTGGGAAGCATTTGGGGATCATTTAGGCTTCGGAAAATGCAAGTTCGGAAGCACCAAGGTTCGGAGCATGCGGGGTGCACAACCTTGCGTAAGTTGTGCGCGGGGTTCCTCCTTGTGCAAACGAAAGGGACCCGAATGTCAAATGTAGAACTCCAATTTTGAATAGTTTGGGAAGCATTTGGGGATCATTTAGGCTTCGGAAAATGCAAGTTCGGAAGCATCAAGGTTCGGAGCATGCGGGATGCACAACCTTGCGTAAGTTGTGCGCGGGCTTCCTCCTTGTGCAAACGAAAGGGACCCGAATGTCAAATGTAGAACTCCAATTTTGAATAGTTTGGGAAGCATTTGGAGATCATTTAGGCTTCGGAAAATGCAAGTTCGGAAGCACCAAGGTTCGGAGCATGCGGGATGCACAACCTTGCGTAAGTTGTGCGCGGGGTTCCTCCTTGTGCAAACGAAAGGGACCCGAATGTCAAATGTAGAACTCCAATTTTGAATAGTTTGGGAAGCATTTGGGGATCATTTAGGCTTCGGAAAATGCAAGTTCGGAAGCACCAAGGTTCGGAGCATGCGGGATGCACAACCTTGCGTAAGTTGTGCGCGGGGTTCCTCCTTGTGCAAACGAAAGGGACCCGAATGTCAAATGTAGAACTCCAATTTTGAATAGTTTGGGAAGCATTTGGGGATCATTTAGGCTTCGGAAAATGCAAGTTCGGAAGCACCAAGGTTCGGAGCATGCGGGATGCACAACCCTGCGTAAGTTGTGCGCGGGGTTCCTCCTTGTGCAAACGAAAGGGACCCGAATGTCAAATGTAGAACTCCAATTTTGAATAGTTTGGGAAGCATTTGGGGATCATTTAGGCTTCGGAAAATGCAAGTTCGGAAGCATCAAGGTTCGGAGCATGCGGGATGCACAACCTTGCGTAAGTTGTGCGCGGGCTTCCTCCTTGTGCAAACGAAAGGGACCCGAATGTCAAATGTAGAACTCCAATTTTGAATAGTTTGGGAAGCATTTGGAGATCATTTAGGCTTCGGAAAATGCAAGTTCGGAAGCACCAAGGTTCGGAGCATGCGGGATGCACAACCTTGCGTAAGTTGTGCGCGGGGTTCCTCCTTGTGCAAACGAAAGGGACCCGAATGTCAAATGTAGAACTCCAATTTTGAATAGTTTGGGAAGCATTTGGGGATCATTTAGGCTTCGGAAAATGCAAGTTCGGAAGCATCAAGGTTCGGAGCATGCGGGATGCACAACCTTGCGTAAGTTGTGCGCGGGCTTCCTCCTTGTGCAAACGAAAGGGACCCGAATGTCAAATGTAGAACTCCAATTTTGAATAGTTTGGGAAGCATTTGGGGATCATTTAGGCTTCGGAAAATGCAAGTTCGGAAGCACCAAGGTTCGGAGCATGCGGGATGCACAACCTTGCATAAGTTGTGCGCGGGGTTCCTCCTTGTGCAAACGAAAGGGACCCGAATGTCAAATGTAGAACTCCAATTTTGAATAGTTTGGGAAGCATTTGGGGATCATTTAGGCTTCGGAAAATGCAAGTTCGGAAGCATCAAGGTTCGGAGCATGCGGGATGCACAACCTTGCGTAAGTTGTGCGCGGGCTTCCTCCTTGTGCAAACGAAAGGGACCCGAATGTCAAATGTAGAACTCCAATTTTGAATAGTTTGGGAAGCATTTGGAGATCATTTAGGCTTCGGAAAATGCAAGTTCGGAAGCACCAAGGTTCGGAGCATGCGGGATGCACAACCTTGCGTAAGTTGTGCGCGGGGTTCCTCATTGTGCAACGAAAGGGACCCGAATGTCAAATGTAGAACTCCAATTTTGAATAGTTTGGGAAGCATTTGGGGATCATTTAGGCTTCGGAAAATGCAAGTTCGGAAGCACCAAGGTTCGGAGCATGCGGGATGCACAACCTTGCGTAAGTTGTGCGCGGGGTTCCTCCTTGTGCAAACGAAAGGGACCCGAATGTCAAATGTAGAACTCCAATTTTGAATAGTTTGGGAAGCATTTGGGGATCATTTAGGCTTCGGAAAATGCAAGTTCGGAAGCACCAAGGTTCGGAGCATGCGGGATGCACAACCTTGCGTAAGTTGTGCGCGGGGTTCCTCCTTGTGCAAACGAAAGGGACCCGAATGTCAAATGTAGAACTCCAATTTTGAATAGTTTGGAAAGCATTTGGGGATCATTTAGGCTTCGGAAAATGCAAGTTCGGAAGCACCAAGGTTCGGAGCATGCGGGATGCACAACCTTGCGTAAGTTGTGCGCGGGGTTCCTCCTTGTGCAAACGAAAGGGACCCGAATGTCAAATGTAGAACTCCAATTTTGAATAGTTTGGGAAGCATTTGGGGATCATTTAGGCTTCGGAAAATGCAAGTTCGGAAGCACCAAGGTTCGGAGCATGCGGGATGCACAACCTTGCGTAAGTTGTGCGCGGGGTTCCTCCTTGTGCAAACGAAAGGGACCCGAATGTCAAATGTAGAACTCCAATTTTGAATAGTTTGGGAAGCATTTGGGGATCATTTAGGCTTCGGAAAATGCAAGTTCGGAAGCACCAAGGTTCGGAGCATGCGGGATGCACAACCTTGCGTAAGTTGTGCGCGGGGTTCCTCCTTGTGCAAACGAAAGGGACCCGAATGTCAAATGTAGAACTCCAATTTTGAATAGTTTGGGAAGCATTTGGGGATCATTTAGGCTTCGGAAAATGCAAGTTCGGAAGCACCAAGGTTCGGAGCATGCGGGATGCACACCCTTGCGTAAGTTGTGCGCGGGCTTCCTCCTTGTGCAAACGAAAGGGACCCGAATGTCAAATGTAGAACTCCAATTTTGAAGAGTTTGGGAAGCATTTGGGGATCATTTAGGCTTCGGAAAATGCAAGTTCGGAAGCACCAAGGTTCGGAGCATGCGGGATGCACAACCTTGCGTAAGTTGTGCGCGGGGTTCCTCCTTGTGCAAACGAAAGGGACCCGAATGTCAAATGTAGAACTCCAATTTTGAATAGTTTGGGAAGCATTTGGGGATCATTTAGGCTTCGGAAAATGCAAGTTCGGAAGCATCAAGGTTCGGTGCATGCGGGATGCACAACCTTGCGTAAGTTGTGCGCGGGGTTCCTCCTTGTGCAAACGAAAGGGACCCGAATGTCAAATGTAGAACTCCAATTTTGAATAGTTTGGGAAGCATTTGGGGATCATTTAGGCTTCGGAAAATGCAAGTTCGGAAGCATCAAGGTTCGGAGCATGCGGGATGCACAACCTTGCGTAAGTTGTGCGCGGGCTTCCTCCTTGTGCAAACGAAAGGGACCCGAATGTCAAATGTAGAACTCCAATTTTGAATAGTTTGGGAAGCATTTGGAGATCATTTAGGCTTCGGAAAATGCAAGTTCGGAAGCACCAAGGTTCGGAGCATGCGGGATGCACAACCTTGCGTAAGTTGTGCGCGGGGTTCCTCCTTGTGCAAACGAAAGGGACCCGAATGTCAAATGTAGAACTCCAATTTTGAATAGTTTGGGAAGCATTTGGGGATCATTTAGGCTTCGGAAAATGCAAGTTCGGAAGCACCAAGGTTCGGAGCATGCGGGATGCACAACCTTGCGTAAGTTGTGCGCGGGGTTCCTCCTTGTGCAAACGAAAGGGACCCGAATGTCAAATGTAGAACTCCAATTTTGAATAGTTTGGGAAGCATTTGGGGATCATTTAGGCTTCGGAAAATGCAAGTTCGGAAGCACCAAGGTTCGGAGCATGCGGGATGCACAACCTTGCGTAAGTTGTGCGCGGGGTTCCTCCTTGTGCAAACGAAAGGGACCCGAATGTCAAATGTAGAACTCCAATTTTGAATAGTTTGGGAAGCATTTGGGGATCATTTAGGCTTCGGAAAATGCAAGTTCGGAAGCATCAAGGTTCGGAGCATGCGGGATGCACAACCTTGCGTAAGTTGTGCGCGGGCTTCCTCCTTGTGCAAACGAAAGGGACCCGAATGTCAAATGTAGAACTCCAATTTTGAATAGTTTGGGAAGCATTTGGAGATCATTTAGGCTTCGGAAAATGCAAGTTCGGAAGCACCAAGGTTCGGAGCATGCGGGATGCACAACCTTGCGTAAGTTGTGCGCGGGGTTCCTCCTTGTGCAAACGAAAGGGACCCGAATGTCAAATGTAGAACTCCAATTTTGAATAGTTTGGGAAGCATTTGGGGATCATTTAGGCTTCGGAAAATGCAAGTTCGGAAGCATCAAGGTTCGGAGCATGCGGGATGCACAACCTTGCGTAAGTTGTGCGCGGGCTTCCTCCTTGTGCAAACGAAAGGGACCCGAATGTCAAATGTAGAACTCCAATTTTGAATAGTTTGGGAAGCATTTGGGGATCATTTAGGCTTCGGAAAATGCAAGTTCGGAAGCACCAAGGTTCGGAGCATGCGGGATGCACAACCTTGCGTAAGTTGTGCGCGGGGTTCCTCCTTGTGCAAACGAAAGGGACCCGAATGTCAAATGTAGAACTCCAATTTTGAATAGTTTGGGAAGCATTTGGGGATCATTTAGGCTTCGGAAAATGCAAGTTCGGAAGCATCAAGGTTCGGAGCATGCGGGATGCACAACCTTGCGTAAGTTGTGCGCGGGCTTCCTCCTTGTGCAAACGAAAGGGACCCGAATGTCAAATGTAGAACTCCAATTTTGAATAGTTTGGGAAGCATTTGGAGATCATTTAGGCTTCGGAAAATGCAAGTTCGGAAGCACCAAGGTTCGGAGCATGCGGGATGCACAACCTTGCGTAAGTTGTGCGCGGGGTTCCTCATTGTGCAACGAAAGGGACCCGAATGTCAAATGTAGAACTCCAATTTTGAATAGTTTGGGAAGCATTTGGGGATCATTTAGGCTTCGGAAAATGCAAGTTCGGAAGCACCAAGGTTCGGAGCATGCGGGATGCACAACCTTGCGTAAGTTGTGCGCGGGGTTCCTCCTTGTGCAAACGAAAGGGACCCGAATGTCAAATGTAGAACTCCAATTTTGAATAGTTTGGGAAGCATTTGGGGATCATTTAGGCTTCGGAAAATGCAAGTTCGGAAGCACCAAGGTTCGGAGCATGCGGGATGCACAACCTTGCGTAAGTTGTGCGCGGGGTTCCTCCTTGTGCAAACGAAAGGGACCCGAATGTCAAATGTAGAACTCCAATTTTGAATAGTTTGGGAAGCATTTGGGGATCATTTAGGCTTCGGAAAATGCAAGTTCGGAAGCACCAAGGTTCGGAGCATGCGGGATGCACAACCTTGCGTAAGTTGTGCGCGGGGTTCCTCCTTGGGCAAACGAAAGGGACCCGAATGTCAAATGTAGAACTCCAATTTTGAATAGTTTGGGAAGCATTTGGGGATCATTTAGGCTTCGGAAAATGCAAGTTCGGAAGCACCAAGGTTCGGAGCATGCGGGATGCACAACCTTGCGTAAGTTGTGCGCGGGGTTCCTCCTTGTGCAAACGAAAGGGACCCGAATGTCAAATGTAGAACTCCAATTTTGAATAGTTTGGGAAGCATTTGGGGATCATTTAGGCTTCGGAAAATGCAAGTTCGGAAGCACCAAGGTTCGGAGCATGCGGGATGCACAACCTTGCGTAAGTTGTGCGCGGGGTTCCTCCTTGTGCAAACGAAAGGGACCCGAATGTCAAATGTAGAACTCCAATTTTGAATAGTTTGGGAAGCATTTGGGGATCATTTAGGCTTGGGAAAATGCAAGTTCGGAAGCACCAAGGTTCGGAGCATGCGGGATGCACAACCTTGCGTAAGTTGTGCGCGGGGTTCCTCCTTGTGCAAACGAAAGGGACCCGAATGTCAAATGTAGAACTCCAATTTTGAATAGTTTGGGAAGCATTTGGGGATCATTTAGGCTTCGGCAAATGCAAGTTCGGAAGCACCAAGGTTCGGAGCATGCGGGATGCACAACCTTGCGTAAGTTGTGCGCGGGGTTCCTCCTTGTGCAAACGAAAGGGACCCGAATGTCAAATGTAGAACTCCAATTTTGAATAGTTTGGGAAGCATTTGGGGATCATTTAGGCTTCGGAAAATGCAAGTTCGGAAGCACCAAGGTTCGGAGCATGCGGGATGCACAACCTTGCGTAAGTTGTGCGCAGGGTTCCTCCTTGTGCAAACGAAAGGGACCCGAATGTCAAATGTAGAACTCCAATTTTGAATAGTTTGGGAAGCATTTGGGGATCATTTAGGCTTCGGAAAATGCAAGTTCGGAAGCATCAAGGTTCGGAGCATGCGGGATGCACAACCTTGCGTAAGTTGTGCGCGGGCTTCCTCCTTGTGCAAACGAAAGGGACCCGAATGTCAAATGTAGAACTCCAATTTTGAATAGTTTGGGAAGCATTTGGAGATCATTTAGGCTTCGGAAAATGCAAGTTCGGAAGCACCAAGGTTCGGAGCATGCGGGATGCACAACCTTGCGTAAGTTGTGCGCGGGGTTCCTCATTGTGCAACGAAAGGGACCCGAATGTCAAATGTAGAACTCCAATTTTGAATAGTTTGGGAAGCATTTGGGGATCATTTAGGCTTCGGAAAATGCAAGTTCGGAAGCACCAAGGTTCGGAGCATGCGGGATGCACAACCTTGCGTAAGTTGTGCGCGGGGTTCCTCCTTGTGCAAACGAAAGGGACCCGAATGTCAAATGTAGAACTCCAATTTTGAATAGTTTGGGAAGCATTTGGGGATCATTTAGGCTTCGGAAAATGCAAGTTCGGAAGCACCAAGGTTCGGAGCATGCGGGATGCACAACCTTGCGTAAGTTGTGCGCGGGGTTCCTCCTTGTGCAAACGAAAGGGACCCGAATGTCAAATGTAGAACTCCAATTCTGAATAGTTTGGGAAGCATTTGGGGATCATTTAGGCTTCGGAAAATGCAAGTTCGGAAGCACCAAGGTTCGGAGCATGCGGGATGCACAACCTTGCGTAAGTTGTGCGCGGGGTTCCTCATTGTGCAAACGAAAGGGACCCGATTGTCAAATGTAGAACTCCAATTTTGAATAGTTTGGGAAGCATTTGGGGATCATTTAGGCTTCGGAAAATGCAAGTTCGGAAGCACCAAGGTTCGGAGCATGCGGGATGCACAACCTTGCGTAAGTTGTGCGCGGGGTTCCTCCTTGTGCAAACGAAAGGGACCCGAATGTCAAATGTAGAACTCCAATTTTGAATAGTTTGGGAAGCATTTGGGGATCATTTAGGCTTCGGAAAATGCAAGTTCGGAAGCACCAAGGTTCGGAGCATGCGGGATGCACAACCTTGCGTAAGTTGTGCGCGGGGTTCCTCCTTGTGCAAACGAAAGGGACCCGAATGTCAAATGTAGAACTCCAATTTTGAATAGTTTGGGAAGCATTTGGGGATCATTTAGGCTTCGGAAAATGCAAGTTCGGAAGCACCAAGGTTCGGAGCATGCGGGATGCACAACCTTGCGTAAGTTGTGCGCGGGGTTCCTCCTTGTGCAAACGAAAGGGACCCGAATGTCAAATGTAGAACTCCAATTTTGAATAGTTTGGGAAGCATTTCGGGATCATTTAGGCTTCGGAAAATGCAAGTTCGGAAGCACCAAGGTTCGGAGCATGCGGGATGCACAACCTTGCGTAAGTTGTGCGCGGGGTTCCTCCTTGTGCAAACGAAAGGGACCCGAATGTCAAATGTAGAACTCCAATTTTGAATAGTTTGGGAAGCATTTGGGGATCATTTAGGCTTCGGAAAATGCAAGTTCGGAAGCACCAAGATTCGGAGCATGCGGGATGCACAACCTTGCGTAAGTTGTGCGCGGGGTTCCTCCTTGTGCAAACGAAAGGGACCCGAATGTCAAATGTAGAACTCCAATTTTGAATAGTTTGGGAAGCATTTGGGGATCATTTAGGCTTCGGAAAATGCAAGTTCGGAAGCACCAAGGTTCGGAGCATGCGGGATGCACAACCTTGCGTAAGTTGTGCGCGGGGTTCCTCCTTGTGCAAACGAAAGGGACCCGAATGTCAAATGTAGAACTCCAATTTTGAATAGTTTGGGAAGCATTTGGGGATCATTTAGGCTTCGGAAAATGCAAGTTCGGAAGCATCAAGGTTCGGAGCATGCGGGATGCACAACCTTGCGTAAGTTGTGCGCGGGCTTCCTCCTTGTGCAAACGAAAGGGACCCGAATGTCAAATGTAGAACTCCAATTTTGAATAGTTTGGGAAGCATTTGGAGATCATTTAGGCTTCGGAAAATGCAAGTTCGGAAGCACCAAGGTTCGGAGCATGCGGGATGCACAACCTTGCGTAAGTTGTGCGCGGGGTTCCTCATTGTGCAACGAAAGGGACCCGAATGTCAAATGTAGAACTCCAATTTTGAATAGTTTGGGAAGCATTTGGGGATCATTTAGGCTTCGGAAAATGCAAGTTCGGAAGCACCAAGGTTCGGAGCATGCGGGATGCACAACCTTGCGTAAGTTGTGCGCGGGGTTCCTCCTTGTGCAAACGAAAGGGACCCGAATGTCAAATGTAGAACTCCAATTTTGAATAGTTTGGGAAGCATTTGGGGATCATTTAGGCTTCGGAAAATGCAAGTTCGGAAGCACCAAGGTTCGGAGCATGCGGGATGCACAACCTTGCGTAAGTTGTGCGCGGGGTTCCTCCTTGTGCAAACGAAAGGGACCCGAATGTCAAATGTAGAACTCCAATTTTGAATAGTTTGGGAAGCATTTGGGGATCATTTAGGCTTCGGAAAATGCAAGTTCGGAAGCATCAAGGTTCGGAGCATGCGGGATGCACAACCTTGCGTAAGTTGTGCGCGGGCTTCCTCCTTGTGCAAACGAAAGGGACCCGAATGTCAAATGTAGAACTCCAATTTTGAATAGTTTGGGAAGCATTTGGAGATCATTTAGGCTTCGGAAAATGCAAGTTCGGAAGCACCAAGGTTCGGAGCATGCGGGATGCACAACCTTGCGTAAGTTGTGCGCGGGGTTCCTCCTTGTGCAAACGAAAGGGACCCGAATGTCAAATGTAGAACTCCAATTTTGAATAGTTTGGGAAGCATTTGGGGATCATTTAGGCTTCGGAAAATGCAAGTTCGGAAGCATCAAGGTTCGGAGCATGCGGGATGCACAACCTTGCGTAAGTTGTGCGCGGGCTTCCTCCTTGTGCAAACGAAAGGGACCCGAATGTCAAATGTAGAACTCCAATTTTGAATAGTTTGGGAAGCATTTGGGGATCATTTAGGCTTCGGAAAATGCAAGTTCGGAAGCACCAAGGTTCGGAGCATGCGGGATGCACAACCTTGCATAAGTTGTGCGCGGGGTTCCTCCTTGTGCAAACGAAAGGGACCCGAATGTCAAATGTAGAACTCCAATTTTGAATAGTTTGGGAAGCATTTGGGGATCATTTAGGCTTCGGAAAATGCAAGTTCGGAAGCATCAAGGTTCGGAGCATGCGGGATGCACAACCTTGCGTAAGTTGTGCGCGGGCTTCCTCCTTGTGCAAACGAAAGGGACCCGAATGTCAAATGTAGAACTCCAATTTTGAATAGTTTGGGAAGCATTTGGAGATCATTTAGGCTTCGGAAAATGCAAGTTCGGAAGCACCAAGGTTCGGAGCATGCGGGATGCACAACCTTGCGTAAGTTGTGCGCGGGGTTCCTCCTTGTGCAAACGAAAGGGACCCGAATGTCAAATGTAGAACTCCAATTTTGAATAGTTTGGGAAGCATTTGGGGATCATTTAGGCTTCGGAAAATGCAAGTTCGGAAGCACCAAGGTTCGGAGCATGCGGGATGCACAACCTTGCGTAAGTTGTGCGCGGGGTTCCTCCTTGTGCAAACGAAAGGGACCCGAATGTCAAATGTAGAACTCCAATTTTGAATAGTTTGGGAAGCATTTGGGGATCATTTAGGCTTCGGAAAATGCAAGTTCGGAAGCATCAAGGTTCGGAGCAGGCGGGATGCACAACCTTGCGTAAGTTGTGCGCGGGGTTCCTCCTTGTGCAAACGAAAGGGACCCGAATGTCAAATGTAGAACTCCAATTTTGAATAGTTTGGGAAGCATTTGGGGATCATTTAGGCTTCGGAAAATGCAAGTTCGGAAGCACCAAGGTTCGGAGCATGCGGGATGCACAACCTTGCGTAAGTTGTGCGCGGGGTTCCTCCTTGTGCAAACGAAAGGGACCCGAATGTCAAATGTAGAACTCCAATTTTGAATAGTTTGGGAAGCATTTGGGGATCATTTAGGCTTCGGAAAATGCAAGTTCGGAAGCACCAAGGTTCGGAGCATGCGGGATGCACAACCTTGCGTAAGTTGTGCGCGGGGTTCCTCCTTGTGCAAACGAAAGGGACCCGAATGTCAAATGTAGAACTCCAATTTTGAATAGTTTGGGAAGCATTTGGGGATCATTTAGGCTTCGGAAAATGCAAGTTCGGAAGCACCAAGGTTCGGAGCATGCGGGATGCACAACCTTGCGTAAGTTGTGCGCGGGGTTCCTCCTTGTGCAAACGAAAGGGACCCGAATGTCAAATGTAGAACTCCAATTTTGAATAGTTTGGGAAGCATTTGGGGATCATTTAGGCTTCGGAAAATGCAAGTTCGGAAGCACCAAGGTTCGGAGCATGCGGGATGCACAACCTTGCGTAAGTTGTGCGCGGGGTTCCTCCTTGTGCAAACGAAAGGGACCCGAATGTCAAATGTAGAACTCCAATTTTGAATAGTTTGGGAAGCATTTGGGGATCATTTAGGCTTCGGAAAATGCAAGTTCGGAAGCACCAAGGTTCGGAGCATGCGGGATGCACAACCTTGCGTAAGTTGTGCGCGGGGTTCCTCCTTGTGCAAACGAAAGGGACCCGAATGTCAAATGTAGAACTCCAATTTTGAATAGTTTGGGAAGCATTTGGGGATCATTTAGGCTTCGGAAAATGCAAGTTCGGAAGCACCAAGGTTCGGAGCATGCGGGATGCACAACCTTGCATAAGTTGTGCGCGGGGTTCCTCCTTGTGCAAACGAAAGGGACCCGAATGTCAAATGTAGAACTCCAATTTTGAATAGTTTGGGAAGCATTTGGGGATCATTTAGGCTTCGGAAAATGCAAGTTCGGAAGCATCAAGGTTCGGAGCATGCGGGATGCACAACCTTGCGTAAGTTGTGCGCGGGCTTCCTCCTTGTGCAAACGAAAGGGACCCGAATGTCAAATGTAGAACTCCAATTTTGAATAGTTTGGGAAGCATTTGGAGATCATTTAGGCTTCGGAAAATGCAAGTTCGGAAGCACCAAGGTTCGGAGCATGCGGGATGCACAACCTTGCGTAAGTTGTGCGCGGGGTTCCTCATTGTGCAACGAAAGGGACCCGAATGTCAAATGTAGAACTCCAATTTTGAATAGTTTGGGAAGCATTTGGGGATCATTTAGGCTTCGGAAAATGCAAGTTCGGAAGCATCAAGGTTCGGAGCATGCGGGATGCACAACCTTGCGTAAGTTGTGCGCGGGCTTCCTCCTTGTGCAAACGAAAGGGACCCGAATGTCAAATGTAGAACTCCAATTTTGAATAGTTTGGGAAGCATTTGGAGATCATTTAGGCTTCGGAAAATGCAAGTTCGGAAGCACCAAGGTTCGGAGCATGCGGGATGCACAACCTTGCGTAAGTTGTGCGCGGGGTTCCTCCTTGTGCAAACGAAAGGGACCCGAATGTCAAATGTAGAACTCCAATTTTGAATAGTTTGGGAAGCATTTGGGGATCATTTAGGCTTCGGAAAATGCAAGTTCGGAAGCACCAAGGTTCGGAGCATGCGGGATGCACAACCTTGCGTAAGTTGTGCGCGGGGTTCCTCCTTGTGCAAACGAAAGGGACCCGAATGTCAAATGTAGAACTCCAATTTTGAATAGTTTGGGAAGCATTTGGGGATCATTTAGGCTTCGGAAAATGCAAGTTCGGAAGCATCAAGGTTCGGAGCATGCGGGATGCACAACCTTGCGTAAGTTGTGCGCGGGCTTCCTCCTTGTGCAAACGAAAGGGACCCGAATGTCAAATGTAGAACTCCAATTTTGAATAGTTTGGGAAGCATTTGGAGATCATTTAGGCTTCGGAAAATGCAAGTTCGGAAGCACCAAGGTTCGGAGCATGCGGGATGCACAACCTTGCGTAAGTTGTGCGCGGGGTTCCTCCTTGTGCAAACGAAAGGGACCCGAATGTCAAATGTAGAACTCCAATTTTGAATAGTTTGGGAAGCATTTGGGGATCATTTAGGCTTCGGAAAATGCAAGTTCGGAAGCATCAAGGTTCGGAGCATGCGGGATGCACAACCTTGCGTAAGTTGTGCGCGGGCTTCCTCCTTGTGCAAACGAAAGGGACCCGAATGTCAAATGTAGAACTCCAATTTTGAATAGTTTGGGAAGCATTTGGAGATCATTTAGGCTTCGGAAAATGCAAGTTCGGAAGCACCAAGGTTCGGAGCATGCGGGATGCACAACCTTGCGTAAGTTGTGCGCGGGGTTCCTCCTTGTGCAAACGAAAGGGACCCGAATGTCAAATGTAGAACTCCAATTTTGAAGAGTTTGGGAAGCATTTGGGGATCATTTAGGCTTCGGAAAATGCAAGTTCGGAAGCACCAACGTTCGGAGCATGCGGGATGCACAACCTTGCGTAAGTTGTGCGCGGGGTTCCTCCTTGTGCAAACGAAAGGGACCCGAATGTCAAATGTAGAACTCCAATTTTGAATAGTTTGGGAAGCATTTGGGGATCATTTAGGCTTCGGAAAATGCAAGTTCGGAAGCACCAAGGTTCGGAGCATGCGGGATGCACAACCTTGCGTAAGTTGTGCGCGGGGTTCCTCCTTGTGCAAACGAAAGGGACCCGAATGTCAAATGTAGAACTCCAATTTTGAATAGTTTGGGAAGCATTTGGGGATCATTTAGGCTTCGGAAAATGCAAGTTCGGAAGCACCAAGGTTCGGAGCATGCGGGATGCACAACCTTGCGTAAGTTGTGCGCGGGGTTCCTCCTTGTGCAAACGAAAGGGACCCGAATGTCAAATGTAGAACTCCAATTTTGAATAGTTTGGGAAGCATTTGGGGATCATTTAGGCTTCGGAAAATGCAAGTTCGGAAGCACCAGGGTTCGGAGCATGCGGGATGCACAACCTTGCGTAAGTTGTGCGCGGGGTTCCTCCTTGTGCAAACGAAAGGGACCCGAATGTCAAATGTAGAACTCCAATTTTGAATAGTTTGGGAAGCATTTGGGGATCATTTAGGCTTCGGAAAATGCAAGTTCGGAAGCACCAAGGTTCGGAGCATGCGGGATGCACAACCTTGCGTAAGTTGTGCGCGGGGTTCCTCCTTGTGCAAACGAAAGGGACCCGAATGTCAAATGTAGAACTCCAATTTTGAATAGTTTGGGAAGCATTTGGGGATCATTTAGGCTTCGGAAAATGCAAGTTCGGAAGCATCAAGGTTCGGAGCATGCGGGATGCACAACCTTGCGTAAGTTGTGCGCGGGCTTCCTCCTTGTGCAAACGAAAGGGACCCGAATGTCAAATGTAGAACTCCAATTTTGAATAGTTTGGGAAGCATTTGGAGATCATTTAGGCTTCGGAAAATGCAAGTTCGGAAGCACCAAGGTTCGGAGCATGCGGGATGCACAACCTTGCGTAAGTTGTGCGCGGGGTTCCTCCTTGTGCAAACGAAAGGGACCCGAATGTCAAATGTAGAACTCCAATTTTGAATAGTTTGGGAAGCATTTGGGGATCATTTAGGCTTCGGAAAATGCAAGTTCGGAAGCACCAAGGTACGGAGCATGCGGGATGCACAACCTTGCGTAAGTTGTGCGCGGGGTTCCTCCTTGTGCAAACGAAAGGGACCCGAATGTCAAATGTAGAACTCCAATTTTGAATAGTTTGGGAAGCATTTGGGGATCATTTAGGCTTCGGAAAATGCAAGTTCGGAAGCACCAAGGTTCGGAGCATGCGGGATGCACAACCTTGCGTAAGTTGTGCGCGGGGTTCCTCCTTGTGCAAACGAAAGGGACCCGAATGTCAAATGTAGAACTCCAATTTTGAATAGTTTGGGAAGCATTTGGGGATCATTTAGGCTTCGGAAAATGCAAGTTCGGAAGCATCAAGGTTCGGAGCATGCGGGATGCACAACCTTGCGTAAGTTGTGCGCGGGCTTCCTCCTTGTGCAAACGAAAGGGACCCGAATGTCAAATGTAGAACTCCAATTTTGAATAGTTTGGGAAGCATTTGGAGATCATTTAGGCTTCGGAAAATGCAAGTTCGGAAGCACCAAGGTTCGGAGCATGCGGGATGCACAACCTTGCGTAAGTTGTGCGCGGGGTTCCTCATTGTGCAACGAAAGGGACCCGAATGTCAAATGTAGAACTCCAATTTTGAATAGTTTGGGAAGCATTTGGGGATCATTTAGGCTTCGGAAAATGCAAGTTCGGAAGCACCAAGGTTCGGAGCATGCGGGATGCACAACCTTGCGTAAGTTGTGCGCGGGGTTCCTCCTTGTGCAAACGAAAGGGACCCGAATGTCAAATGTAGAACTCCAATTTTGAATAGTTTGGGAAGCATTTGGGGATCATTTAGGCTTCGGAAAATGCAAGTTCGGAAGCACCAAGGTTCGGAGCATGCGGGATGCACAACCTTGCGTAAGTTGTGCGCGGGGTTCCTCCTTGTGCAAACGAAAGGGACCCGAATGTCAAATGTAGAACTCCAATTTTGAATAGTTTGGGAAGCATTTGGGGATCATTTAGGCTTCGGAAAATGCAAGTTCGGAAGCATCAAGGTTCGGAGCATGCGGGATGCACAACCTTGCGTAAGTTGTGCGCGGGCTTCCTCCTTGTGCAAACGAAAGGGACCCGAATGTCAAATGTAGAACTCCAATTTTGAATAGTTTGGGAAGCATTTGGAGATCATTTAGGCTTCGGAAAATGCAAGTTCGGAAGCACCAAGGTTCGGAGCATGCGGGATGCACAACCTTGCGTAAGTTGTGCGCGGGGTTCCTCATTGTGCAACGAAAGGGACCCGAATGTCAAATGTAGAACTCCAATTTTGAATAGTTTGGGAAGCATTTGGGGATCATTTAGGCTTCGGAAAATGCAAGTTCGGAAGCACCAAGGTTCGGAGCATGCGGGATGCACAACCTTGCGTAAGTTGTGCGCGGGGTTCCTCCTTGTGCAAACGAAAGGGACCCGAATGTCAAATGTAGAACTCCAATTTTGAATAGTTTGGGAAGCATTTGGGGATCATTTAGGCTTCGGAAAATGCAAGTTCGGAAGCACCAAGGTTCGGAGCATGCGGGATGCACAACCTTGCGTAAGTTGTGCGCGGGGTTCCTCCTTGTGCAAACGAAAGGGACCCGAATGTCAAATGTAGAACTCCAATTTTGAATAGTTTGGGAAGCATTTGGAGATCATTTAGGCTTCGGAAAATGCAAGTTCGGAAGCACCAAGGTTCGGAGCATGCGGGATGCACAACCTTGCGTAAGTTGTGCGCGGGGTTCCTCCTTGTGCAAACGAAAGGGACCCGAATGTCAAATGTAGAACTCCAATTTTGAATAGTTTGGGAAGCATTTGGGGATCATTTAGGCTTCGGAAAATGCAAGTTCGGAAGCACCAAGGTTCGGAGCATGCGGGATGCACAACCTTGCGTAAGTTGTGCGCGGGGTTCCTCCTTGTGCAAACGAAAGGGACCCGAATGTCAAATGTAGAACTCCAATTTTGAATAGTTTGGGAAGCATTTGGGGATCATTTAGGCTTCGGAAAATGCAAGTTCGGAAGCACCAAGGTTCGGAGCATGCGGGATGCACAACCTTGCGTAAGTTGTGCGCGGGGTTCCTCCTTGTGCAAACGAAAGGGACCCGAATGTCAAATGTAGAACTCCAATTTTGAATAGTTTGGGAAGCATTTGGGGATCATTTAGGCTTCGGAAAATGCAAGTTCGGAAGCAGCAAGGTTCGGAGCATGCGGGATGCACAACCTTGCGTAAGTTGTGCGCGGGGTTCCTCCTTGTGCAAACGAAAGGGACCCGAATGTCAAATGTAGAACTCCAATTTTGAATAGTTTGGGAAGCATTTGGGGATCATTTAGGCTTCGGAAAATGCAAGTTCGGAAGCACCAAGGTTCGGAGCATGCGGGATGCACAACCTTGCGTAAGTTGTGCGCGGGGTTCCTCCTTGTGCAAACGAAAGGGACCCGAATGTCAAATGTAGAACTCCAATTTTGAATAGTTTGGGAAGCATTTGGGGATCATTTAGGCTTCGGAAAATGCAAGTTCGGAAGCACCAAGGTTCGGAGCATGCGGGATGCACAACCTTGCGTAAGTTGTGCGCGGGGTTCCTCCTTGTGCAAACGAAAGGGACCCGAATGTCAAATGTAGAACTCCAATTTTGAATAGTTTGGGAAGCATTTGGGGATCATTTAGGCTTCGGAAAATGCAAGTTCGGAAGCATCAAGGTTCGGAGCATGCGGGATGCACAACCTTGCGTAAGTTGTGCGCGGGCTTCCTCCTTGTGCAAACGAAAGGGACCCGAATGTCAAATGTAGAACTCCAATTTTGAATAGTTTGGGAAGCATTTGGAGATCATTTAGGCTTCGGAAAATGCAAGTTCGGAAGCACCAAGGTTCGGAGCATGCGGGATGCACAACCTTGCGTAAGTTGTGCGCGGGGTTCCTCCTTGTGCAAACGAAAGGGACCCGAATGTCAAATGTAGAACTCCAATTTTGAATAGTTTGGGAAGCATTTGGGGATCATTTAGGCTTCGGAAAATGCAAGTTCGGAAGCATCAAGGTTCGGAGCATGCGGGATGCACAACCTTGCGTAAGTTGTGCGCGGGCTTCCTCCTTGTGCAAACGAAAGGGACCCGAATGTCAAATGTAGAACTCCAATTTTGAATAGTTTGGGAAGCATTTGGAGATCATTTAGGCTTCGGAAAATGCAAGTTCGGAAGCACCAAGGTTCGGAGCATGCGGGATGCACAACCTTGCGTAAGTTGTGCGCGGGGTTCCTCATTGTGCAACGAAAGGGACCCGAATGTCAAATGTAGAACTCCAATTTTGAATAGTTTGGGAAGCATTTGGGGATCATTTAGGCTTCGGAAAATGCAAGTTCGGAAGCACCAAGGTACGGAGCATGCGGGATGCACAACCTTGCATAAGTTGTGCGCGGGGTTCCTCCTTGTGCAAACGAAAGGGACCCGAATGTCAAATGTAGAACTCCAATTTTGAATAGTTTGGGAAGCATTTGGGGATCATTTAGGCTTCGGAAAATGCAAGTTCGGAAGCACCAAGGTTCGGAGCATGCGGGATGCACAACCTTGCGTAAGTTGTGCGCGGGGTTCCTCCTTGTGCAAACGAAAGGGACCCGAATGTCAAATGTAGAACTCCAATTTTGAATAGTTTGGGAAGCATTTGGGGATCATTTAGGCTTCGGAAAATGCAAGTTCGGAAGCACCAAGGTTCGGAGCATGCGGGATGCACAACCTTGCGTAAGTTGTGCGCGGGGTTCCTCCTTGTGCAAACGAAAGGGACCCGAATGTCAAATGTAGAACTCCAATTTTGAATAGTTTGGGAAGCATTTGGGGATCATTTAGGCTTCGGAAAATGCAAGTTCGGAAGCACCAAGGTTCGGAGCATGCGGGATGCACAACCTTGCGTAAGTTGTGCGCGGGGTTCCTCCTTGTGCAAACGAAAGGGACCCGAATGTCAAATGTAGAACTCCAATTTTGAATAGTTTGGGAAGCATTTGGGGATCATTTAGGCTTCGGAAAATGCAAGTTCGGAAGCACCAAGGTGCGGAGCATGCGGGATGCACAACCTTGCGTAAGTTGTGCGCGGGGTTCCTCCTTGTGCAAACGAAAGGGACCCGAATGTCAAATGTAGAACTCCAATTTTGAATAGTTTGGGAAGCATTTGGGGATCATTTAGGCTTCAGAAAATGCAAGTTCGGAAGCACCAAGGTTCGGAGCATGCGGGATGCACAACCTTGCGTAAGTTGTGCGCGGGGTTCCTCCTTGTGCAAACGAAAGGGACCCGAATGTCAAATGTAGAACTCCAATTTTGAATAGTTTGGGAAGCATTTGGGGATCATTTAGGCTTCGGAAAATGCAAGTTCGGAAGCACCAAGGTTCGGAGCATGCGGGATGCACAACCTTGCGTAAGTTGTGCGCGGGGTCCTCCTTGTGCAAACGAAAGGGACCCGAATGTCAAATGTAGAACTCCAATTTTGAATAGGTTGGGAAGCATTTGGGGATCATTTAGGCTTCGGAAAATGCAAGTTCGGAAGCACCAAGGTTCGGAGCATGCGGGATGCACAACCTTGCGTAAGTTGTGCGCGGGGTTCCTCCTTGTGCAAACGAAAGGGACCCGAATGTCAAATGTAGAACTCCAATTTTGAATAGTTTGGGAAGCATTTGGGGATCATTTAGGCTTCGGAAAATGCAAGTTCGGAAGCACCAAGGTTCGGAGCATGCGGGATGCACAACCTTGCGTAAGTTGTGCGCGGGGTTCCTCCTTGTGCAAACGAAAGGGACCCGAATGTCAAATGTAGAACTCCAATTTTGAATAGTTTGGGAAGCATTTGGGGATCATTTAGGCTTCGGAAAATGCAAGTTCGGAAGCACCAAGGTTCGGAGCATGCGGGATGCACAACCTTGCGTAAGTTGTGCGCGGGGTTCCTCCTTGTGCAAACGAAAGGGACCCGAATGTCAAATGTAGAACTCCAATTTTGAATAGTTTGGGAAGCATTTGGGGATCATTTAGGCTTCGGAAAATGCAAGTTCGGAAGCATCAAGGTTCGGAGCATGCGGGATGCACAACCTTGCGTAAGTTGTGCGCGGGGTTCCTCCTTGTGCAAACGAAAGGGACCCGAATGTCAAATGTAGAACTCCAATTTTGAATAGTTTGGGAAGCATTTGGGGATCATTTAGGCTTCGGAAAATGCAAGTTCGGAAGCACCAAGGTTCGGAGCATGCGGGATGCACAACCTTGCGTAAGTTGTGCGCGGGGTTCCTCCTTGTGCAAACGAAAGGGACCCGAATGTCAAATGTAGAACTCCAATTTTGAATAGTTTGGGAAGCATTTGGGGATCATTTAGGCTTCGGAAAATGCAAGTTCGGAAGCACCAAGGTACGGAGCATGCGGGATGCACAACCTTGCATAAGTTGTGCGCGGGGTTCCTCCTTGTGCAAACGAAAGGGACCCGAATGTCAAATGTAGAACTCCAATTTTGAATAGTTTGGGAAGCATTTGGGGATCATTTAGGCTTCGGAAAATGCAAGTTCGGAAGCATCAAGGTTCGGAGCATGCGGGATGCACAACCTTGCGTAAGTTGTGCGCGGGCTTCCTCCTTGTGCAAACGAAAGGGACCCGAATGTCAAATGTAGAACTCCAATTTTGAATAGTTTGGGAAGCATTTGGGGATCATTTAGGCTTCGGAAAATGCAAGTTCGGAAGCATCAAGGTTCGGAGCATGCGGGATGCACAACCTTGCGTAAGTTGTGCGCGGGCTTCCTCCTTGTGCAAACGAAAGGGACCCGAATGTCAAATGTAGAACTCCAATTTTGAATAGTTTGGGAAGCATTTGGAGATCATTTAGGCTTCGGAAAATGCAAGTTCGGAAGCACCAAGGTTCGGAGCATGCGGGATGCACAACCTTGCATAAGTTGTGCGCGGGGTTCCTCCTTGTGCAAACGAAAGGGACCCGAATGTCAAATGTAGAACTCCAATTTTGAATAGTTTGGGAAGCATTTGGGGATCATTTAGGCTTCGGAAAATGCAAGTTCGGAAGCACCAAGGTTCGGAGCATGCGGGATGCACAACCTTGCGTAAGTTGTGCGCGGGGTTCCTCCTTGTGCAAACGAAAGGGACCCGAATGTCAAATGTAGAACTCCAATTTTGAATAGTTTGGGAAGCATTTGGGGATCATTTAGGCTTCGGAAAATGCAAGTTCGGAAGCACCAAGGTTCGGAGCATGCGGGATGCACAACCTTGCGTAAGTTGTGCGCGGGGTTCCTCCTTGTGCAAACGAAAGGGACCCGAATGTCAAATGTAGAACTCCAATTTTGAATAGTTTGGGAAGCATTTGGGGATCATTTAGGCTTCGGAAAATGCAAGTTCGGAAGCACCAAGGTACGGAGCATGCGGGATGCACAACCTTGCATAAGTTGTGCGCGGGGTTCCTCCTTGTGCAAACGAAAGGGACCCGAATGTCAAATGTAGAACTCCAATTTTGAATAGTTTGGGAAGCATTTGGGGATCATTTAGGCTTCGGAAAATGCAAGTTCGGAAGCATCAAGGTTCGGAGCATGCGGGATGCACAACCTTGCGTAAGTTGTGCGCGGGCTTCCTCCTTGTGCAAACGAAAGGGACCCGAATGTCAAATGTAGAACTCCAATTTTGAATAGTTTGGGAAGCATTTGGAGATCATTTAGGCTTCGGAAAATGCAAGTTCGGAAGCACCAAGGTTCGGAGCATGCGGGATGCACAACCTTGCGTAAGTTGTGCGCGGGGTTCCTCCTTGTGCAAACGAAAGGGACCCGAATGTCAAATGTAGAACTCCAATTTTGAATAGTTTGGGAAGCATTTGGGGATCATTTAGGCTTCGGAAAATGCAAGTTCGGAAGCACCAAGGTTCGGAGCATGCGGGATGCACAACCTTGCGTAAGTTGTGCGCGGGGTTCCTCCTTGTGCAAACGAAAGGGACCCGAATGTCAAATGTAGAACTCCAATTTTGAATAGTTTGGGAAGCATTTGGGGATCATTTAGGCTTCGGAAAATGCAAGTTCGGAAGCACCAAGGTTCGGAGCATGCGGGATGCACAACCTTGCGTAAGTTGTGCGCGGGGTTCCTCCTTGTGCAAACGAAAGGGACCCGAATGTCAAATGTAGAACTCCAATTT
The DNA here is from genome assembly GCA_029817715.1 of Melastoma dodecandrum. Classification (NCBI taxonomy): domain Eukaryota; kingdom Viridiplantae; phylum Streptophyta; class Magnoliopsida; order Myrtales; family Melastomataceae; genus Melastoma; species Melastoma dodecandrum. Next base: position 43,496 of record JARUPY010000596.1, on the reverse strand, counting down.
TGAATAGTTTGGGAAGCATTTGGGGATCATTTAGGCTTCGGAAAATGCAAGTTCGGAAGCATCAAGGTTCGGAGCATGCGGGATGCACAACCTTGCGTAAGTTGTGCGCGGGCTTCCTCCTTGTGCAAACGAAAGGGACCCGAATGTCAAATGTAGAACTCCAATTTTGAATAGTTTGGGAAGCATTTGGGGATCATTTAGGCTTCGGAAAATGCAAGTTCGGAAGCACCAAGGTTCGGAGCATGCGGGATGCACAACCTTGCGTAAGTTGTGCGCGGGGTTCCTCCTTGTGCAAACGAAAGGGACCCGAATGTCAAATGTAGAACTCCAATTTTGAATAGTTTGGGAAGCATTTGGGGATCATTTAGGCTTCGGAAAATGCAAGTTCGGAAGCACCAAGGTTCGGAGCATGCGGGATGCACAACCTTGCGTAAGTTGTGCGCGGGGTTCCTCCTTGTGCAAACGAAAGGGACCCGAATGTCAAATGTAGAACTCCAATTTTGAATAGTTTGGGAAGCATTTGGGGATCATTTAGGCTTCGGAAAATGCAAGTTCGGAAGCACCAAGGTTCGGAGCATGCGGGATGCACAACCTTGCGTAAGTTGTGCGCGGGGTTCCTCCTTGTGCAAACGAAAGGGACCCGAATGTCAAATGTAGAACTCCAATTTTGAATAGTTTGGGAAGCATTTGGGGATCATTTAGGCTTCGGAAAATGCAAGTTCGGAAGCACCAAGGTTCGGAGCATGCGGGATGCACAACCTTGCGTAAGTTGTGCGCGGGGTTCCTCCTTGTGCAAACGAAAGGGACCCGAATGTCAAATGTAGAACACCAATTTTGAATAGTTTGGGAAGCATTTGGGGATCATTTAGGCTTCGGAAAATGCAAGTTCGGAAGCACCAAGGTTCGGAGCATGCGGGATGCACAACCTTGCGTAAGTTGTGCGCGGGGTTCCTCCTTGTGCAAACGAAAGGGACCCGAATGTCAAATGTAGAACTCCAATTTTGAATAGTTTGGGAAGCATTTGGGGATCATTTAGGCTTCGGAAAATGCAAGTTCGGAAGCACCAAGGTTCGGAGCATGCGGGATGCACAACCTTGCGTAAGTTGTGCGCGGGGTTCCTCCTTGTGCAAACGAAAGGGACCCGAATGTCAAATGTAGAACTCCATTTTTGAATAGTTTGGGAAGCATTTGGGGATCATTTAGGCTTCGGAAAATGCAAGTTCGGAAGCACCAAGGTTCGGAGCATGCGGGATGCACAACCTTGCGTAAGTTGTGCGCGGGGTTCCTCCTTGTGCAAACGAAAGGGACCCGAATGTCAAATGTAGAACTCCAATTTTGACTAGTTTGGGAAGCATTTGGGGATCATTTAGGCTTCGGAAAATGCAAGTTCGGAAGCACCAAGGTACAGAGCATGCGGGATGCACAACCTTGCGTAAGTTGTGCGCGGGGTTCCTCCTTGTGCAAACGAAAGGGACCCGAATGTCAAATGTAGAACTCCAATTTTGAATAGTTTGGGAAGCATTTGGGGATCATTTAGGCTTCGGAAAATGCAAGTTCGGAAGCACCAAGGTTCGGAGCATGCGGGATGCACAACCTTGCGTAAGTTGTGCGCGGGGTTCCTCCTTGTGCAAACGAAAGGGACCCGAATGTCAAATGTAGAACTCCAATTTTGAATAGTTTGGGAAGCATTTGGGGATCATTTAGGCTTCGGAAAATGCAAGTTCGGAAGCACCAAGGTTCGGAGCATGCGGGGTGCACAACCTTGCGTAAGTTGTGCGCGGGGTTCCTCCTTGTGCAAACGAAAGGGACCCGAATGTCAAATGTAGAACTCCAATTTTGAATAGTTTGGGAAGCATTTGGGGATCATTTAGGCTTCGGAAAATGCAAGTTCGGAAGCACCAAGGTTCGGAGCATGCGGGATGCACAACCTTGCGTAAGTTGTGCGCGGGGTTCCTCCTTGTGCAAACGAAAGGGACCCGAATGTCAAATGTAGAACTCCAATTTTGAATAGTTTGGGAAGCATTTGGGGATCATTTAGGCTTCGGAAAATGCAAGTTCGGAAGCATCAAGGTTCGGAGCATGCGGGATGCACAACCTTGCGTAAGTTGTGCGCGGGCTTCCTCCTTGTGCAAACGAAAGGGACCCGAATGTCAAATGTAGAACTCCAATTTTGAATAGTTTGGGAAGCATTTGGAGATCATTTAGGCTTCGGAAAATGCAAGTTCGGAAGCACCAAGGTTCGGAGCATGCGGGATGCACAACCTTGCGTAAGTTGTGCGCGGGGTTCCTCCTTGTGCAAACGAAAGGGACCCGAATGTCAAATGTAGAACTCCAATTTTGAATAGTTTGGGAAGCATTTGGGGATCATTTAGGCTTCGGAAAATGCAAGTTCGGAAGCATCAAGGTTCGGAGCATGCGGGATGCACAACCTTGCGTAAGTTGTGCGCGGGCTTCCTCCTTGTGCAAACGAAAGGGACCCGAATGTCAAATGTAGAACTCCAATTTTGAATAGTTTGGGAAGCATTTGGAGATCATTTAGGCTTCGGAAAATGCAAGTTCGGAAGCACCAAGGTTCGGAGCATGCGGGATGCACAACCTTGCGTAAGTTGTGCGCGGGGTTCCTCCTTGTGCAAACGAAAGGGACCCGAATGTCAAATGTAGAACTCCAATTTTGAATAGTTTGGGAAGCATTTGGGGATCATTTAGGCTTCGGAAAATGCAAGTTCGGAAGCACCAAGGTTCGGAGCATGCGGGATGCACAACCTTGCGTAAGTTGTGCGCGGGGTTCCTCCTTGTGCAAACGAAAGGGACCCGAATGTCAAATGTAGAACTCCAATTTTGAATAGTTTGGGAAGCATTTGGGGATCATTTAGGCTTCGGAAAATGCAAGTTCGGAAGCACCAAGGTTCGGAGCATGCGGGATGCACAACCTTGCGTAAGTTGTGCGCGGGGTTCCTCCTTGTGCAAACGAAAGGGACCCGAATGTCAAATGTAGAACTCCAATTTTGAATAGTTTGGGAAGCATTTGGGGATCATTTAGGCTTCGGAAAATGCAAGTTCGGAAGCACCAAGGTACGGAGCATGCGGGATGCACAACCTTGCGTAAGTTGTGCGCGGGGTTCCTCCTTGTGCAAACGAAAGGGACCCGAATGTCAAATGTAGAACTCCAATTTTGAATAGTTTGGGAAGCATTTGGGGATCATTTAGGCTTCGGAAAATGCAAGTTCGGAAGCATCAAGGTTCGGAGCATGCGGGATGCACAACCTTGCGTAAGTTGTGCGCGGGCTTCCTCCTTGTGCAAACGAAAGGGACCCGAATGTCAAATGTAGAACTCCAATTTTGAATAGTTTGGGAAGCATTTGGAGATCATTTAGGCTTCGGAAAATGCAAGTTCGGAAGCACCAAGGTTCGGAGCATGCGGGATGCACAACCTTGCGTAAGTTGTGCGCGGGGTTCCTCCTTGTGCAAACGAAAGGGACCCGAATGTCAAATGTAGAACTCCAATTTTGAATAGTTTGGGAAGCATTTGGGGATCATTTAGGCTTCGGAAAATGCAAGTTCGGAAGCACCAAGGTTCGGAGCATGCGGGATGCACAACCTTGCGTAAGTTGTGCGCGGGGTTCCTCCTTGTGCAAACGAAAGGGACCCGAATGTCAAATGTAGAACTCCAATTTTGAATAGTTTGGGAAGCATTTGGGGATCATTTAGGCTTCGGAAAATGCAAGTTCGGAAGCATCAAGGTTCGGAGCATGCGGGATGCACAACCTTGCGTAAGTTGTGCGCGGGCTTCCTCCTTGTGCAAACGAAAGGGACCCGAATGTCAAATGTAGAACTCCAATTTTGAATAGTTTGGGAAGCATTTGGAGATCATTTAGGCTTCGGAAAATGCAAGTTCGGAAGCACCAAGGTTCGGAGCATGCGGGATGCACAACCTTGCGTAAGTTGTGCGCGGGGTTCCTCCTTGTGCAAACGAAAGGGACCCGAATGTCAAATGTAGAACTCCAATTTTGAATAGTTTGGGAAGCATTTGGGGATCATTTAGGCTTCGGAAAATGCAAGTTCGGAAGCATCAAGGTTCGGAGCATGCGGGATGCACAACCTTGCGTAAGTTGTGCGCGGGCTTCCTCCTTGTGCAAACGAAAGGGACCCGAATGTCAAATGTAGAACTCCAATTTTGAATAGTTTGGGAAGCATTTGGAGATCATTTAGGCTTCGGAAAATGCAAGTTCGGAAGCACCAAGGTTCGGAGCATGCGGGATGCACAACCTTGCGTAAGTTGTGCGCGGGGTTCCTCCTTGTGCAAACGAAAGGGACCCGAATGTCAAATGTAGAACTCCAATTTTGAATAGTTTGGGAAGCATTTGGGGATCATTTAGGCTTCGGAAAATGCAAGTTCGGAAGCATCAAGGTTCGGAGCATGCGGGATGCACAACCTTGCGTAAGTTGTGCGCGGGCTTCCTCCTTGTGCAAACGAAAGGGACCCGAATGTCAAATGTAGAACTCCAATTTTGAATAGTTTGGGAAGCATTTGGAGATCATTTAGGCTTCGGAAAATGCAAGTTCGGAAGCACCAAGGTTCGGAGCATGCGGGATGCACAACCTTGCGTAAGTTGTGCGCGGGGTTCCTCCTTGTGCAAACGAAAGGGACCCGAATGTCAAATGTAGAACTCCAATTTTGAATAGTTTGGGAAGCATTTGGGGATCATTTAGGCTTCGGAAAATGCAAGTTCGGAAGCACCAAGGTTCGGAGCATGCGGGATGCACAACCTTGCGTAAGTTGTGCGCGGGGTTCCTCCTTGTGCAAACGAAAGGGACCCGAATGTCAAATGTAGAACTCCAATTCTGAATAGTTTGGGAAGCATTTGGGGATCATTTAGGCTTCGGAAAATGCAAGTTCGGAAGCACCAAGGTTCGGAGCATGCGGGATACACAACCATGCGTAAGTTGTGCGCGGGGTTCCTCCTTGTGCAAACGAAAGGGACCCGAATGTCAAATGTAGAACTCCAATTTTGAATAGTTTGGGAAGCATTTGGGGATCATTTAGGCTTCGGAAAATGCAAGTTCGGAAGCACCAAGGTTCGGAGCATGCGGGATGCACAACCTTGCGTAAGTTGTGCGCGGGGTTCCTCCTTGTGCAAACGAAAGGGACCCGAATGTCAAATGTAGAACTCCAATTTTGAATAGTTTGGGAAGCATTTGGGGATCATTTACGCTTCGGAAAATGCAAGTTCGGAAGCACCAAGGTTCGGAGCATGCGGGATGCACAACCTTGCGTAAGTTGTGCGCGGGGTTCCTCCTTGTGCAAACGAAAGGGACCCGAATGTCAAATGTAGAACTCCAATTTTCAATAGTTTGGGAAGCATTTGGGGATCATTTAGGCTTCGGAAAATGCAAGTTCGGAAGCACCAAGGTTCGGAGCATGCGGGATGCACAACCTTGCGTAAGTTGTGCGCGGGGTTCCTCCTTGTGCAAACGAAAGGGACCCGAATGTCAAATGTAGAACTCCAATTTTGAATAGTTTGGGAAGCATTTGAGGATCATTTAGGCTTCGGAAAATGCAAGTTCGGAAGCACCAAGGTTCGGAGCATGCGGGATGCACAACCTTGCGTAAGTTGTGCGCGGGGTTCCTCCTTGTGCAAACGAAAGGGACCCGAATGTCAAATGTAGAACTCCAATTTTGAATAGTTTGGGAAGCATTTGGGGATCATTTAGGCTTCGGAAAATGCAAGTTCGGAAGCACCAAGGTTCGGAGCATGCGGGATGCACAACCTTGCGTAAGTTGTGCGCGGGGTTCCTCCTTGTGCAAACGAAAGGGACCCGAATGTCAAATGTAGAACTCCAATTTTGAATAGTTTGGGAAGCATTTGGGGATCATTTAGGCTTCGGAAAATGCAAGTTCGGAAGCATCAAGGTTCGGAGCATGCGGGATGCACAACCTTGCGTAAGTTGTGCGCGGGCTTCCTCCTTGTGCAAACGAAAGGGACCCGAATGTCAAATGTAGAACTCCAATTTTGAATAGTTTGGGAAGCATTTGGAGATCATTTAGGCTTCGGAAAATGCAAGTTCGGAAGCACCAAGGTTCGGAGCATGCGGGATGCACAACCTTGCGTAAGTTGTGCGCGGGGTTCCTCCTTGTGCAAACGAAAGGGACCCGAATGTCAAATGTAGAACTCCAATTTTGAATAGTTTGGGAAGCATTTGGGGATCATTTAGGCTTCGGAAAATGCAAGTTCGGAAGCATCAAGGTTCGGAGCATGCGGGATGCACAACCTTGCGTAAGTTGTGCGCGGGCTTCCTCCTTGTGCAAACGAAAGGGACCCGAATGTCAAATGTAGAACTCCAATTTTGAATAGTTTGGGAAGCATTTGGAGATCATTTAGGCTTCGGAAAATGCAAGTTCGGAAGCACCAAGGTTCGGAGCATGCGGGATGCACAACCTTGCGTAAGTTGTGCGCGGGGTTCCTCCTTGTGCAAACGAAAGGGACCCGAATGTCAAATGTAGAACTCCAATTTTGAATAGTTTGGGAAGCATTTGGGGATCATTTAGGCTTCGGAAAATGCAAGTTCGGAAGCACCAAGGTTCGGAGCATGCGGGATGCACAACCTTGCGTAAGTTGTGCGCGGGGTTCCTCCTTGTGCAAACGAAAGGGACCCGAATGTCAAATGTAGAACTCCAATTTTGAATAGTTTGGGAAGCATTTGGGGATCATTTAGGCTTCGGAAAATGCAAGTTCGGAAGCACCAAGGTACGGAGCATGCGGGATGCACAACCTTGCGTAAGTTGTGCGCGGGGTTCCTCCTTGTGCAAACGAAAGGGACCCGAATGTCAAATGTAGAACTCCAATTTTGAATAGTTTGGGAAGCATTTGGGGATCATTTAGGCTTCGGAAAATGCAAGTTCGGAAGCATCAAGGTTCGGAGCATGCGGGATGCACAACCTTGCGTAAGTTGTGCGCGGGCTTCCTCCTTGTGCAAACGAAAGGGACCCGAATGTCAAATGTAGAACTCCAATTTTGAATAGTTTGGGAAGCATTTGGAGATCATTTAGGCTTCGGAAAATGCAAGTTCGGAAGCACCAAGGTTCGGAGCATGCGGGATGCACAACCTTGCGTAAGTTGTGCGCGGGGTTCCTCCTTGTGCAAACGAAAGGGACCCGAATGTCAAATGTAGAACTCCAATTTTGAATAGTTTGGGAAGCATTTGGGGATCATTTAGGCTTCGGAAAATGCAAGTTCGGAAGCATCAAGGTTCGGAGCATGCGGGATGCACAACCTTGCGTAAGTTGTGCGCGGGCTTCCTCCTTGTGCAAACGAAAGGGACCCGAATGTCAAATGTAGAACTCCAATTTTGAATAGTTTGGGAAGCATTTGGAGATCATTTAGGCTTCGGAAAATGCAAGTTCGGAAGCACCAAGGTTCGGAGCATGCGGGATGCACAACCTTGCGTAAGTTGTGCGCGGGGTTCCTCCTTGTGCAAACGAAAGGGACCCGAATGTCAAATGTAGAACTCCAATTTTGAATAGTTTGGGAAGCATTTGGGGATCATTTAGGCTTCGGAAAATGCAAGTTCGGAAGCACCAAGGTTCGGAGCATGCGGGATGCACAACCTTGCGTAAGTTGTGCGCGGGGTTCCTCCTTGTGCAAACGAAAGGGACCCGAATGTCAAATGTAGAACTCCAATTTTGAATAGTTTGGGAAGCATTTGGGGATCATTTAGGCTTCGGAAAATGCAAGTTCGGAAGCACCAAGGTTCGGAGCATGCGGGATGCACAACCTTGCGTAAGTTGTGCGCGGGGTTCCTCCTTGTGCAAACGAAAGGGACCCGAATGTCAAATGTAGAACTCCAATTTTGAATAGTTTGGGAAGCATTTGGGGATCATTTAGGCTTCGGAAAATGCAAGTTCGGAAGCACCAAGGTTTGGAGCATGCGGGATGCACAACCTTGCGTAAGTTGTGCGCGGGGTTCCTCCTTGTGCAAACGAAAGGGACCCGAATGTCAAATGTAGAACTCCAATTTTGAATAGTTTGGGAAGCATTTGGGGATCATTTAGGCTTCGGAAAATGCAAGTTCGGAAGCACCAAGGTTCGGAGCATGCGGGATGCACAACCTTGCGTAAGTTGTGCGCGGGGTTCCTCCTTGTGCAAACGAAAGGGACCCGAATGTCAAATGTAGAACTCCAATTTTGAATAGTTTGGGAAGCATTTGGGGATCATTTAGGCTTCGGAAAATGCAAGTTCGGAAGCACCAAGGTTCGCAGCATGCGGGATGCACAACCTTGCGGAAGTTGTGCGCGGGGTTCCTCCTTCTGCAAACGAAAGGGACCCGAATGTCAAATGTAGAACTCCAATTTTGAATAGTTTGGGAAGCATTTGGGGATCATTTAGGCTTCGGAAAATGCAAGTTCGGAAGCACCAAGGTTCGGAGCATGCGGGATGCACAACCTTGCGTAAGTTGTGCGCGGGGTTCCTCCTTGTGCAAACGAAAGGGACCCGAATGTCAAATGTAGAACTCCAATTTTGAATAGTTTGGGAAGCATTTGGGGATCATTTAGGCTTCGGAAAATGCAAGTTCGGAAGCATCAAGGTTCGGAGCATGCGGGATGCACAACCTTGCGTAAGTTGTGCGCGGGCTTCCTCCTTGTGCAAACGAAAGGGACCCGAATGTCAAATGTAGAACTCCAATTTTGAATAGTTTGGGAAGCATTTGGAGATCATTTAGGCTTCGGAAAATGCAAGTTCGGAAGCACCAAGGTTCGGAGCATGCGGGATGCACAACCTTGCGTAAGTTGTGCGCGGGGTTCCTCCTTGTGCAAACGAAAGGGACCCGAATGTCAAATGTAGAACTCCAATTTTGAATAGTTTGGGAAGCATTTGGGGATCATTTAGGCTTCGGAAAATGCAAGTTCGGAAGCATCAAGGTTCGGAGCATGCGGGATGCACAACCTTGCGTAAGTTGTGCGCGGGCTTCCTCCTTGTGCAAACGAAAGGGACCCGAATGTCAAATGTAGAACTCCAATTTTGAATAGTTTGGGAAGCATTTGGAGATCATTTAGGCTTCGGAAAATGCAAGTTCGGAAGCACCAAGGTTCGGAGCATGCGGGATGCACAACCTTGCGTAAGTTGTGCGCGGGGTTCCTCCTTGTGCAAACGAAAGGGACCCGAATGTCAAATGTAGAACTCCAATTTTGAATAGTTTGGGAAGCATTTGGGGATCATTTAGGCTTCGGAAAATGCAAGTTCGGAAGCACCAAGGTTCGGAGCATGCGGGATGCACAACCTTGCGTAAGTTGTGCGCGGGGTTCCTCCTTGTGCAAACGAAAGGGACCCGAATGTCAAATGTAGAACTCCAATTTTGAATAGTTTGGGAAGCATTTGGGGATCATTTAGGCTTCGGAAAATGCAAGTTCGGAAGCATCAAGGTTCGGAGCATGCGGGATGCACAACCTTGCGTAAGTTGTGCGCGGGCTTCCTCCTTGTGCAAACGAAAGGGACCCGAATGTCAAATGTAGAACTCCAATTTTGAATAGTTTGGGAAGCATTTGGGGATCATTTAGGCTTCGGAAAATGCAAGTTCGGAAGCACCAAGGTACGGAGCATGCGGGATGCACAACCTTGCGTAAGTTGTGCGCGGGGTTCCTCCTTGTGCAAACGAAAGGGACCCGAATGTCAAATGTAGAACTCCAATTTTGAATAGTTTGGGAAGCATTTGGGGATCATTTAGGCTTCGGAAAATGCAAGTTCGGAAGCACCAAGGTTCGGAGCATGCGGGATGCACAACCTTGCGTAAGTTGTGCGCGGGGTTCCTCCTTGTGCAAACGAAAGGGACCCGAATGTCAAATGTAGAACTCCAATTTTGAATAGTTTGGGAAGCATTTGGGGATCATTTAGGCTTCGGAAAATGCAAGTTCGGAAGCACCAAGGTTCGGATCATGCGGGATGCACAACCTTGCGTAAGTTGTGCGCGGGGTTCCTCCTTGTGCAAACGAAAGGGACCCGAATGTCAAATGTAGAACTCCAATTTTGAATAGTTTGGGAAGCATTTGGGGATCATTTAGGCTTCGGAAAATGCAAGTTCGGAAGCACCAAGGTTCGGAGCATGCGGGATGCACAACCTTGCGTAAGTTGTGCGCGGGGTTCCTCCTTGTGCAAACGAAAGGGACCCGAATGTCAAATGTAGAACTCCAATTTTGAATAGTTTGGGAAGCATTTGGGGATCATTTAGGCTTCGGAAAATGCAAGTTCGGAAGCATCAAGGTTCGGAGCATGCGGGATGCACAACCTTGCGTAAGTTGTGCGCGGGCTTCCTCCTTGTGCAAACGAAAGGGACCCGAATGTCAAATGTAGAACTCCAATTTTGAATAGTTTGGGAAGCATTTGGAGATCATTTAGGCTTCGGAAAATGCAAGTTCGGAAGCACCAAGGTTCGGAGCATGCGGGATGCACAACCTTGCGTAAGTTGTGCGCGGGGTTCCTCCTTGTGCAAACGAAAGGGACCCGAATGTCAAATGTAGAACTCCAATTTTGAATAGTTTGGGAAGCATTTGGGGATCATTTAGGCTTCGGAAAATGCAAGTTCGGAAGCATCAAGGTTCGGAGCATGCGGGATGCACAACCTTGCGTAAGTTGTGCGCGGGCTTCCTCCTTGTGCAAACGAAAGGGACCCGAATGTCAAATGTAGAACTCCAATTTTGAATAGTTTGGGAAGCATTTGGAGATCATTTAGGCTTCGGAAAATGCAAGTTCGGAAGCACCAAGGTTCGGAGCATGCGGGATGCACAACCTTGCGTAAGTTGTGCGCGGGGTTCCTCCTTGTGCAAACGAAAGGGACCCGAATGTCAAATGTAGAACTCCAATTTTGAATAGTTTGGGAAGCATTTGGGGATCATTTAGGCTTCGGAAAATGCAAGTTCGGAAGCACCAAGGTTCGGAGCATGCGGGATGCACAACCTTGCGTAAGTTGTGCGCGGGGTTCCTCCTTGTGCAAACGAAAGGGACCCGAATGTCAAATGTAGAACTCCAATTTTGAATAGTTTGGGAAGCATTTGGGGATCATTTAGGCTTCGGAAAATGCAAGTTCGGAAGCACCAAGGTACGGAGCATGCGGGATGCACAACCTTGCGTAAGTTGTGCGCGGGGTTCCTCCTTGTGCAAACGAAAGGGACCCGAATGTCAAATGTAGAACTCCAATTTTGAATAGTTTGGGAAGCATTTGGGGATCATTTAGGCTTCGGAAAATGCAAGTTCGGAAGCATCAAGGTTCGGAGCATGCGGGATGCACAACCTTGCGTAAGTTGTGCGCGGGCTTCCTCCTTGTGCAAACGAAAGGGACCCGAATGTCAAATGTAGAACTCCAATTTTGAATAGTTTGGGAAGCATTTGGAGATCATTTAGGCTTCGGAAAATGCAAGTTCGGAAGCACCAAGGTTCGGAGCATGCGGGATGCACAACCTTGCGTAAGTTGTGCGCGGGGTTCCTCATTGTGCAACGAAAGGGACCCGAATGTCAAATGTAGAACTCCAATTTTGAATAGTTTGGGAAGCATTTGGGGATCATTTAGGCTTCGGAAAATGCAAGTTCGGAAGCACCAAGGTTCGGAGCATGCGGGATGCACAACCTTGCATAAGTTGTGCGCGGGGTTCCTCCTTGTGCAAACGAAAGGGACCCGAATGTCAAATGTAGAACTCCAATTTTGAATAGTTTGGGAAGCATTTGGGGATCATTTAGGCTTCGGAAAATGCAAGTTCGGAAGCACCAAGGTTCGGAGCATGCGGGATGCACAACCTTGCGTAAGTTGTGCGCGGGGTTCCTCCTTGTGCAAACGAAAGGGACCCGAATGTCAAATGTAGAACTCCAATTTTGAATAGTTTGGGAAGCATTTGGGGATCATTTAGGCTTCGGAAAATGCAAGTTCGGAAGCACCAAGGTTCGGAGCATGCGGGATGCACAACCTTGCGTAAGTTGTGCGCGGGGTTCCTCCTTGTGCAAACGAAAGGGACCCGAATGTCAAATGTAGAACTCCAATTTTGAATAGTTTGGGAAGCATTTGGGGATCATTTAGGCTTCGGAAAATGCAAGTTCGGAAGCACCAAGGTTCGGAGCATGCGGGATGCACAACCTTGCGTAAGTTGTGCGCGGGGTTCCTCCTTGTGCAAACGAAAGGGACCCGAATGTCAAATGTAGAACTCCAATTTTGAATAGTTTGGGAAGCATTTGGGGATCATTTAGGCTTCGGAAAATGCAAGTTCGGAAGCACCAAGGTTCGGAGCATGCGGGATGCACAACCTTGCGTAAGTTGTGCGCGGGGTTCCTCCTTGTGCAAACGAAAGGGACCCGAATGTCAAATGTAGAACTCCAATTTTGAATAGTTTGGGAAGCATTTGGGGATCATTTAGGCTTCGGAAAATGCAAGTTCGGAAGCACCAAGGTACGGAGCATGCGGGATGCACAACCTTGCGTAAGTTGTGCGCGGGGTTCCTCCTTGTGCAAACGAAAGGGACCCGAATGTCAAATGTAGAACTCCAATTTTGAATAGTTTGGGAAGCATTTGGGGATCATTTAGGCTTCGGAAAATGCAAGTTCGGAAGCATCAAGGTTCGGAGCATGCGGGATGCACAACCTTGCGTAAGTTGTGCGCGGGCTTCCTCCTTGTGCAAACGAAAGGGACCCGAATGTCAAATGTAGAACTCCAATTTTGAATAGTTTGGGAAGCATTTGGAGATCATTTAGGCTTCGGAAAATGCAAGTTCGGAAGCACCAAGGTACGGAGCATGCGGGATGCACAACCTTGCATAAGTTGTGCGCGGGGGTTTCTCATTGTGCAACGAAAGGGACCCGAATGTCAAATGTAGAACTCCAATTTTGAATAGTTTGGGAAGCATTTGGGGATCATTTAGGCTTCGGAAAATGCAAGTTCGGAAGCACCAAGGTTCGGAGCATGCGGGATGCACAACCTTGCGTAAGTTGTGCGCGGGGTTCCTCCTTGTGCAAACGAAAGGGACCCGAATGTCAAATGTAGAACTCCAATTTTGAATAGTTTGGGAAGCATTTGGGGATCATTTAGGCTTCGGAAAATGCAAGTTCGGAAGCACCAAGGTTCGGAGCATGCGGGATGCACAACCTTGCGTAAGTTGTGCGCGGGGTTCCTCCTTGTGCAAACGAAAGGGACCCGAATGTCAAATGTAGAACTCCAATTTTGAATAGTTTGGGAAGCATTTGGGGATCATTTAGGCTTCGGAAAATGCAAGTTCGGAAGCACCAAGGTTCGGAGCATGCGGGATGCACAACCATGCGTAAGTTGTGCGCGGGGTTCCTCCTTGTGCAAACGAAAGGGACCCGAATGTCAAATGTAGAACTCCAATTTTGAATAGTTTGGGAAGCATTTGGGGATCATTTAGGCTTCGGAAAATGCAAGTTCGGAAGCACCAAGGTTCGGAGCATGCGGGATGCACAACCTTGCGTAAGTTGTGCGCGGGGTTCCTCCTTGTGCAAACGAAAGGGACCCGAATGTCAAATGTAGAACTCCAATTTTGAATAGTTTGGGAAGCATTTGGGGATCATTTAGGCTTCGGAAAATGCAAGTTCGGAAGCATCAAGGTTCGGAGCATGCGGGATGCACAACCTTGCGTAAGTTGTGCGCGGGCTTCCTCCTTGTGCAAACGAAAGGGACCCGAATGTCAAATGTAGAACTCCAATTTTGAATAGTTTGGGAAGCATTTGGAGATCATTTAGGCTTCGGAAAATGCAAGTTCGGAAGCACCAAGGTTCGGAGCATGCGGGATGCACAACCTTGCGTAAGTTGTGCGCGGGGTTCCTCCTTGTGCAAACGAAAGGGACCCGAATGTCAAATGTAGAACTCCAATTTTGAATAGTTTGGGAAGCATTTGGGGATCATTTAGGCTTCGGAAAATGCAAGTTCGGAAGCACCAAGGTTCGGAGCATGCGGGATGCACAACCTTGCGTAAGTTGTGCGCGGGGTTCCTCCTTGTGCAAACGAAAGGGACCCGAATGTCAAATGTAGAACTCCAATTTTGAATAGTTTGGGAAGCATTTGGGGATCATTTAGGCTTCGGAAAATGCAAGTTCGGAAGCACCAAGGTACGGAGCATGCGGGATGCACAACCTTGCGTAAGTTGTGCGCGGGGTTCCTCCTTGTGCAAACGAAAGGGACCCGAATGTCAAATGTAGAACTCCAATTTTGAATAGTTTGGGAAGCATTTGGGGATCATTTAGGCTTCGGAAAATGCAAGTTCGGAAGCATCAAGGTTCGGAGCATGCGGGATGCACAACCTTGCGTAAGTTGTGCGCGGGCTTCCTCCTTGTGCAAACGAAAGGGACCCGAATGTCAAATGTAGAACTCCAATTTTGAATAGTTTGGGAAGCATTTGGAGATCATTTAGGCTTCGGAAAATGCAAGTTCGGAAGCACCAAGGTTCGGAGCATGCGGGATGCACAACCTTGCGTAAGTTGTGCGCGGGGTTCCTCCTTGTGCAAACGAAAGGGACCCGAATGTCAAATGTAGAACTCCAATTTTGAATAGTTTGGGAAGCATTTGGGGATCATTTAGGCTTCGGAAAATGCAAGTTCGGAAGCACCAAGGTTCGGAGCATGCGGGATGCACAGCCTTGCGTAAGTTGTGCGCGGGGTTCCTCCTTGTGCAAACGAAAGGGACCCGAATGTCAAATGTAGAACTCCAATTTTGAATAGTTTGGGAAGCATTTGGCGATCATTTAGGCTTCGGAAAATGCAAGTTCGGAAGCACCAAGGTTCGGAGCATGCGGGATGCACAACCTTGCGTAAGTTGTGCGCGGGGTTCCTCCTTGTGCAAACGAAAGGGACCCGAATGTCAAATGTAGAACTCCAATTTTGAATAGTTTGGGAAGCATTTGGGGATCATTTAGGCTTCGGAAAATGCAAGTTCGGAAGCACCAAGGTTCGGAGCATGCGGGATGCACAACCTTGCGTAAGTTGTGCGCGGGGTTCCTCCTTGTGCAAACGAAAGGGACCCGAATGTCAAATGTAGAACTCCAATTTTGAATAGTTTGGGAAGCATTCGGGGATCATTTAGGCTTCGGAAAATGCAAGTTCGGAAGCACCAAGGTTCGGAGCATGCGGGATGCACAACCTTGCGTAAGTTGTGCGCGGGGTTCCTCCTTGTGCAAACGAAAGGGACCCGAATGTCAAATGTAGAACTCCAATTTTGAATAGTTTGGGAAGCATTTGGGGATCATTTAGGCTTCGGAAAATGCAAGTTCGGAAGCACCAAGGTTCGGAGCATGCGGGATGCACAACCTTGCGTAAGTTGTGCGCGGGGTTCCTCCTTGTGCAAACGAAAGGGACCCGAATGTCAAATGTAGAACTCCAATTTTGAATAGTTTGGGAAGCATTTGGGGATCATTTAGGCTTCGGAAAATGCAAGTTCGGAAGCATCAAGGTTCGGAGCATGCGGGATGCACAACCTTGCGTAAGTTGTGCGCGGGCTTCCTCCTTGTGCAAACGAAAGGGACCCGAATGTCAAATGTAGAACTCCAATTTTGAATAGTTTGGGAAGCATTTGGAGATCATTTAGGCTTCGGAAAATGCAAGTTCGGAAGCACCAAGGTTCGGAGCATGCGGGATGCACAACCTTGCGTAAGTTGTGCGCGGGGTTCCTCCTTGTGCAAACGAAAGGGACCCGAATGTCAAATGTAGAACTCCAATTTTGAATAGTTTGGGAAGCATTTGGGGATCATTTAGGCTTCGGAAAATGCAAGTTCGGAAGCATCAAGGTTCGGAGCATGCGGGATGCACAACCTTGCGTAAGTTGTGCGCGGGCTTCCTCCTTGTGCAAACGAAAGGGACCCGAATGTCAAATGTAGAACTCCAATTTTGAATAGTTTGGGAAGCATTTGGAGATCATTTAGGCTTCGGAAAATGCAAGTTCGGAAGCACCAAGGTTCGGAGCATGCGGGATGCACAACCTTGCGTAAGTTGTGCGCGGGGTTCCTCATTGTGCAACGAAAGGGACCCGAATGTCAAATGTAGAACTCCAATTTTGAATAGTTTGGGAAGCATTTGGGGATCATTTAGGCTTCGGAAAATGCAAGTTCGGAAGCACCAAGGTTCGGAGCATGCGGGATGCACAACCTTGCATAAGTTGTGCGCGGGGTTCCTCCTTGTGCAAACGAAAGGGACCCGAATGTCAAATGTAGAACTCCAATTTTGAATAGTTTGGGAAGCATTTGGGGATCATTTAGGCTTCGGAAAATGCAAGTTCGGAAGCATCAAGGTTCGGAGCATGCGGGATGCACAACCTTGCGTAAGTTGTGCGCGGGCTTCCTCCTTGTGCAAACGAAAGGGACCCGAATGTCAAATGTAGAACTCCAATTTTGAATAGTTTGGGAAGCATTTGGAGATCATTTAGGCTTCGGAAAATGCAAGTTCGGAAGCACCAAGGTTCGGAGCATGCGGGATGCACAACCTTGCGTAAGTTGTGCGCGGGGTTCCTCCTTGTGCAAACGAAAGGGACCCGAATGTCAAATGTAGAACTCCAATTTTGAATAGTTTGGGAAGCATTTGGGGATCATTTAGGCTTCGGAAAATGCAAGTTCGGAAGCACCAAGGTTCGGAGCATGCGGGATGCACAACCTTGCGTAAGTTGTGCGCGGGGTTCCTCCTTGTGCAAACGAAAGGGACCCGAATGTCAAATGTAGAACTCCAATTTTGAATAGTTTGGGAAGCATTTGGGGATCATTTAGGCTTCGGAAAATGCAAGTTCGGAAGCACCAAGGTTCGGAGCATGCGGGATGCACAACCTTGCGTAAGTTGTGCGCGGGGTTCCTCCTTGTGCAAACGAAAGGGACCCGAATGTCAAATGTAGAACTCCAATTTTGAATAGTTTGGGAAGCATTTGGGGATCATTTAGGCTTCGGAAAATGCAAGTTCGGAAGCATCAAGGTTCGGAGCATGCGGGATGCACAACCTTGCGTAAGTTGTGCGCGGGCTTCCTCCTTGTGCAAACGAAAGGGACCCGAATGTCAAATGTAGAACTCCAATTTTGAATAGTTTGGGAAGCATTTGGAGATCATTTAGGCTTCGGAAAATGCAAGTTCGGAAGCACCAAGGTTCGGAGCATGCGGGATGCACAACCTTGCGTAAGTTGTGCGCGGGGTTCCTCCTTGTGCAAACGAAAGGGACCCGAATGTCAAATGTAGAACTCCAATTTTGAATAGTTTGGGAAGCATTTGGGGATCATTTAGGCTTCGGAAAATGCAAGTTCGGAAGCACCAAGGTTCGGAGCATGCGGGATGCACGACCTTGCGTAAGTTGTGCGCGGGGTTCCTCCTTGTGCAAACGAAAGGGACCCGAATGTCAAATGTAGAACTCCAATTTTGAATAGTTTGGGAAGCATTTGGGGATCATTTAGGCTTCGGAAAATGCAAGTTCGGAAGCACCAAGGTTCGGAGCATGCGGGATGCACAACCTTGCGTAAGTTGTGCGCGGGGTTCCTCCTTGTGCAAACGAAAGGGACCCGAATGTCAAATGTAGAACTCCAATTTTGAATAGTTTGGGAAGCATTTGGGGATCATTTAGGCTTCGGAAAATGCAAGTTCGGAAGCATCAAGGTTCGGAGCATGCGGGATGCACAACCTTGCGTAAGTTGTGCGCGGGCTTCCTCCTTGTGCAAACGAAAGGGACCCGAATGTCAAATGTAGAACTCCAATTTTGAATAGTTTGGGAAGCATTTGGGGATCATTTAGGCTTCGGAAAATGCAAGTTCGGAAGCACCAAGGTTCGGAGCATGCGGGATGCACAACCTTGCATAAGTTGTGCGCGGGGTTCCTCCTTGTGCAAACGAAAGGGACCCGAATGTCAAATGTAGAACTCCAATTTTGAATAGTTTGGGAAGCATTTGGGGATCATTTAGGCTTCGGAAAATGCAAGTTCGGAAGCATCAAGGTTCGGAGCATGCGGGATGCACAACCTTGCGTAAGTTGTGCGCGGGCTTCCTCCTTGTGCAAACGAAAGGGACCCGAATGTCAAATGTAGAACTCCAATTTTGAATAGTTTGGGAAGCATTTGGAGATCATTTAGGCTTCGGAAAATGCAAGTTCGGAAGCACCAAGGTTCGGAGCATGCGGGATGCACAACCTTGCGTAAGTTGTGCGCGGGGTTCCTCATTGTGCAACGAAAGGGACCCGAATGTCAAATGTAGAACTCCAATTTTGAATAGTTTGGGAAGCATTTGGGGATCATTTAGGCTTCGGAAAATGCAAGTTCGGAAGCACCAAGGTTCGGAGCATGCGGGATGCACAACCTTGCGTAAGTTGTGCGCGGGGTTCCTCCTTGTGCAAACGAAAGGGACCCGAATGTCAAATGTAGAACTCCAATTTTGAATAGTTTGGGAAGCATTTGGGGATCATTTAGGCTTCGGAAAATGCAAGTTCGGAAGCATCAAGGTTCGGAGCATGCGGGATGCACAACCTTGCGTAAGTTGTGCGCGGGCTTCCTCCTTGTGCAAACGAAAGGGACCCGAATGTCAAATGTAGAACTCCAATTTTGAATAGTTTGGGAAGCATTTGGAGATCATTTAGGCTTCGGAAAATGCAAGTTCGGAAGCACCAAGGTTCGGAGCATGCGGGATGCACAACCTTGCGTAAGTTGTGCGCGGGGTTCCTCCTTGTGCAAACGAAAGGGACCCGAATGTCAAATGTAGAACTCCAATTTTGAATAGTTTGGGAAGCATTTGGGGATCATTTAGGCTTCGGAAAATGCAAGTTCGGAAGCACTAAGGTTCGGAGCATGCGGGATGCACAACCTTGCGTAAGTTGTGCGCGGGGTTCCTCCTTGTGCAAACGAAAGGGACCCGAATGTCAAATGTAGAACTCCAATTTTGAATAGTTTGGGAAGCATTTGGGGATCATTTAGGCTTCGGAAAATGCAAGTTCGGAAGCACCAAGGTTCGGAGCATGCGGGATGCACAACCTTGCGTAAGTTGTGCGCGGGGTTCCTCCTTGTGCAAACGAAAGGGACCCGAATGTCAAATGTAGAACTCCAACTTTGAATAGTTTGGGAAGCATTTGGGGATCATTTAGGCTTCGGAAAATGCAAGTTCGGAAGCACCAAGGTTCGGAGCATGCGGGATGCACAACCTTGCGTAAGTTGTGCGCGGGGTTCCTCCTTGTGCAAACGAAAGGGACCCGAATGTCAAATGTAGAACTCCAATTTTGAATAGTTTGGGAAGCATTTGGGGATCATTTAGGCTTCGGAAAATGCAAGTTCGGAAGCACCAAGGTTCGGAGCATGCGGGATGCACAACCTTGCGTAAGTTGTGCGCGGGGTTCCTCCTTGTGCAAACGAAAGGGACCCGAATGTCAAATGTAGAACTCCAATTTTGAATAGTTTGGGAAGCATTTGGGGATCATTTAGGCTTCGGAAAATGCAAGTTCGGAAGCACCAAGGTTCGGAGCATGCGGGATGCACAACCTTGCGTAAGTTGTGCGCGGGGTTCCTCCTTGTGCAAACGAAAGGGACCCGAATGTCAAATGTAGAACTCCAATTTTGAATAGTTTGGGAAGCATTTGGGGATCATTTAGGCTTCGGAAAATGCAAGTTCGGAAGCACCAAGGTACGGAGCATGCGGGATGCACAACCTTGCGTAAGTTGTGCGCGGGGTTCCTCCTTGTGCAAACGAAAGGGACCCGAATGTCAAATGTAGAACTCCAATTTTGAATAGTTTGGGAAGCATTTGGGGATCATTTAGGCTTCGGAAAATGCAAGTTCGGAAGCATCAAGGTTCGGAGCATGCGGGATGCACAACCTTGCGTAAGTTGTGCGCGGGCTTCCTCCTTGTGCAAACGAAAGGGACCCGAATGTCAAATGTAGAACTCCAATTTTGAATAGTTTGGGAAGCATTTGGAGATCATTTAGGCTTCGGAAAATGCAAGTTCGGAAGCACCAAGGTTCGGAGCATGCGGGATGCACAACCTTGCGTAAGTTGTGCGCGGGGTTCCTCATTGTGCAACGAAAGGGACCCGAATGTCAAATGTAGAACTCCAATTTTGAATAGTTTGGGAAGCATTTGGGGATCATTTAGGCTTCGGAAAATGCAAGTTCGGAAGCACCAAGGTACGGAGCATGCGGGATGCACAACCTTGCGTAAGTTGTGCGCGGGGTTCCTCCTTGTGCAAACGAAAGGGACCCGAATGTCAAATGTAGAACTCCAATTTTGAATAGTTTGGGAAGCATTTGGGGATCATTTAGGCTTCGGAAAATGCAAGTTCGGAAGCATCAAGGTTCGGAGCATGCGGGATGCACAACCTTGCGTAAGTTGTGCGCGGGCTTCCTCCTTGTGCAAACGAAAGGGACCCGAATGTCAAATGTAGAACTCCAATTTTGAATAGTTTGGGAAGCATTTGGAGATCATTTAGGCTTCGGAAAATGCAAGTTCGGAAGCACCAAGGTTCGGAGCATGCGGGATGCACAACCTTGCGTAAGTTGTGCGCGGGGTTCCTCCTTGTGCAAACGAAAGGGACCCGAATGTCAAATGTAGAACTCCAATTTTGAATAGTTTGGGAAGCATTTGGGGATCATTTAGGCTTCGGAAAATGCAAGTTCGGAAGCATCAAGGTTCGGAGCATGCGGGATGCACAACCTTGCGTAAGTTGTGCGCGGGCTTCCTCCTTGTGCAAACGAAAGGGACCCGAATGTCAAATGTAGAACTCCAATTTTGAATAGTTTGGGAAGCATTTGGAGATCATTTAGGCTTCGGAAAATGCAAGTTCGGAAGCACCAAGGTTCGGAGCATGCGGGATGCACAACCTTGCGTAAGTTGTGCGCGGGGTTCCTCCTTGTGCAAACGAAAGGGACCCGAATGTCAAATGTAGAACTCCAATTTTGAATAGTTTGGGAAGCATTTGGGGATCATTTAGGCTTCGGAAAATGCAAGTTCGGAAGCACCAAGGTACGGAGCATGCGGGATGCACAACCTTGCGTAAGTTGTGCGCGGGGTTCCTCCTTGTGCAAACGAAAGGGACCCGAATGTCAAATGTAGAACTCCAATTTTGAATAGTTTGGGAAGCATTTGGGGATCATTTAGGCTTCGGAAAATGCAAGTTCGGAAGCATCAAGGTTCGGAGCATGCGGGATGCACAACCTTGCGTAAGTTGTGCGCGGGCTTCCTCCTTGTGCAAACGAAAGGGACCCGAATGTCAAATGTAGAACTCCAATTTTGAATAGTTTGGGAAGCATTTGGAGATCATTTAGGCTTCGGAAAATGCAAGTTCGGAAGCACCAAGGTTCGGAGCATGCGGGATGCACAACCTTGCGTAAGTTGTGCGCGGGGTTCCTCCTTGTGCAAACGAAAGGGACCCGAATGTCAAATGTAGAACTCCAATTTTGAATAGTTTGGGAAGCATTTGGGGATCATTTAGGCTTCGGAAAATGCAAGTTCGGAAGCACCAAGGTTCGGAGCATGCGGGATGCACAACCTTGCGTAAGTTGTGCGCGGGGTTCCTCCTTGTGCAAACGAAAGGGACCCGAATGTCAAATGTAGAACTCCAATTTTGAATAGTTTGGGAAGCATTTGGGGATCATTTAGGCTTCGGAAAATGCAAGTTCGGAAGCACCAAGGTTCGGAGCATGCGGGATGCACAACCTTGCGTAAGTTGTGCGCGGGGTTCCTCCTTGTGCAAACGAAAGGGACCCGAATGTCAAATGTAGAACTCCAATTTTGAATAGTTTGGGAAGCATTTGGGGATCATTTAGGCTTCGGAAAATGCAAGTTCGGAAGCACCAAGGTACGGAGCATGCGGGATGCACAACCTTGCATAAGTTGTGCGCGGGGTTCCTCCTTGTGCAAACGAAAGGGACCCGAATGTCAAATGTAGAACTCCAATTTTGAATAGTTTGGGAAGCATTTGGGGATCATTTAGGCTTCGGAAAATGCAAGTTCGGAAGCATCAAGGTTCGGAGCATGCGGGATGCACAACCTTGCGTAAGTTGTGCGCGGGCTTCCTCCTTGTGCAAACGAAAGGGACCCGAATGTCAAATGTAGAACTCCAATTTTGAATAGTTTGGGAAGCATTTGGAGATCATTTAGGCTTCGGAAAATGCAAGTTCGGAAGCACCAAGGTTCGGAGCATGCGGGATGCACAACCTTGCGTAAGTTGTGCGCGGGGTTCCTCCTTGTGCAAACGAAAGGGACCCGAATGTCAAATGTAGAACTCCAATTTTGAATAGTTTGGGAAGCATTTGGGGATCATTTAGGCTTCGGAAAATGCAAGTTCGGAAGCATCAAGGTTCGGAGCATGCGGGATGCACAACCTTGCGTAAGTTGTGCGCGGGCTTCCTCCTTGTGCAAACGAAAGGGACCCGAATGTCAAATGTAGAACTCCAATTTTGAATAGTTTGGGAAGCATTTGGAGATCATTTAGGCTTCGGAAAATGCAAGTTCGGAAGCACCAAGGTTCGGAGCATGCGGGATGCACAACCTTGCGTAAGTTGTGCGCGGGGTTCCTCATTGTGCAACGAAAGGGACCCGAATGTCAAATGTAGAACTCCAATTTTGAATAGTTTGGGAAGCATTTGGGGATCATTTAGGCTTCGGAAAATGCAAGTTCGGAAGCACCAAGGTTCGGAGCATGCGGGATGCACAACCTTGCGTAAGTTGTGCGCGGGGTTCCTCCTTGTGCAAACGAAAGGGACCCGAATGTCAAATGTAGAACTCCAATTTTGAATAGTTTGGGAAGCATTTGGGGATCATTTAGGCTTCGGAAAATGCAAGTTCGGAAGCATCAAGGTTCGGAGCATGCGGGATGCACAACCTTGCGTAAGTTGTGCGCGGGCTTCCTCCTTGTGCAAACGAAAGGGACCCGAATGTCAAATGTAGAACTCCAATTTTGAATAGTTTGGGAAGCATTTGGAGATCATTTAGGCTTCGGAAAATGCAAGTTCGGAAGCACCAAGGTTCGGAGCATGCGGGATGCACAACCTTGCGTAAGTTGTGCGCGGGGTTCCTCCTTGTGCAAACGAAAGGGACCCGAATGTCAAATGTAGAACTCCAATTTTGAATAGTTTGGGAAGCATTTGGGGATCATTTAGGCTTCGGAAAATGCAAGTTCGGAAGCACCAAGGTTCGGAGCATGCGGGATGCACAACCTTGCGTAAGTTGTGCGCGGGGTTCCTCCTTGTGCAAACGAAAGGGACCCGAATGTCAAATGTAGAACTCCAATTTTGAATAGTTTGGGAAGCATTTGGGGATCATTTAGGCTTCGGAAAATGCAAGTTCGGAAGCACCAAGGTTCGGAGCATGCGGGATGCACAACCTTGCGTAAGTTGTGCGCGGGGTTCCTCCTTGTGCAAACGAAAGGGACCCGAATGTCAAATGTAGAACTCCAATTTTGAATAGTTTGGGAAGCATTTGGGGATCATTTAGGCTTCGGAAAATGCAAGTTCGGAAGCACCAAGGTTCGGAGCATGCGGGATGCACAACCTTGCGTAAGTTGTGCGCGGGCTTCCTCCTTGTGCAAACGAAAGGGACCCGAATGTCAAATGTAGAACTCCAATTTTGAATAGTTTGGGAAGCATTTGGAGATCATTTAGGCTTCGGAAAATGCAAGTTCGGAAGCACCAAGGTTCGGAGCATGCGGGATGCACAACCTTGCGTAAGTTGTGCGCGGGGTTCCTCCTTGTGCAAACGAAAGGGACCCGAATGTCAAATGTAGAACTCCAATTTTGAATAGTTTGGGAAGCATTTGGGGATCATTTAGGCTTCGGAAAATGCAAGTTCGGAAGCACCAAGGTTCGGAGCATGCGGGATGCACAACCTTGCGTAAGTTGTGCGCGGGGTTCCTCCTTGTGCAAACGAAAGGGACCCGAATGTCAAATGTAGAACTCCAATTTTGAATAGTTTGGGAAGCATTTGGGGATCATTTAGGCTTCGGAAAATGCAAGTTCGGAAGCACCAAGGTTCGGAGCATGCGGGATGCACAACCTTGCGTAAGTTGTGCGCGGGGTTCCTCCTTGTGCAAACGAAAGGGACCCGAATGTCAAATGTAGAACTCCAATTTTGAATAGTTTGGGAAGCATTTGGGGATCATTTAGGCTTCGGAAAATGCAAGTTCGGAAGCACCAAGGTTCGGAGCATGCGGGATGCACAACCTTGCGTAAGTTGTGCGCGGGGTTCCTCCTTGTGCAAACGAAAGGGACCCGAATGTCAAATGTAGAACTCCAATTTTGAATAGTTTGGGAAGCATTTGGGGATCATTTAGGCTTCGGAAAATGCAAGTTCGGAAGCACCAAGGTTCGGAGCATGCGGGATGCACAACCTTGCGTAAGTTGTGCGCGGGGTTCCTCCTTGTGCAAACGAAAGGGACCCGAATGTCAAATGTAGAACTCCAATTTTGAATAGTTTGGGAAGCATTTGGGGATCATTTAGGCTTCGGAAAATGCAAGTTCGGAAGCACCAAGGTTCGGAGCATGCGGGATGCACAACCTTGCGTAAGTTGTGCGCGGGGTTCCTCCTTGTGCAAACGAAAGGGACCCGAATGTCAAATGTAGAACTCCAATTTTGAATAGTTTGGGAAGCATTTGGGGATCATTTAGGGTTCGGAAAATGCAAGTTCGGAAGCACCAAGGTTCGGTGCATGCGGGATGCACAACCTTGCGTAAGTTGTGCGCGGGGTTCCTCCTTGTGCAAACGAAAGGGACCCGAATGTCAAATGTAGAACTCCAATTTTGAATAGTTTGGGAAGCATTTGGGGATCATTTAGGCTTCGGAAAATGCAAGTTCGGAAGCACCAAGGTTCGGAGCATGCGGGATGCACAACCTTGCGTAAGTTGTGCGCGGGGTTCCTCCTTGTGCAAACGAAAGGGACCCGAATGTCAAATGTAGAACTCCAATTTTGAATAGTTTGGGAAGCATTTGGGGATCATTTAGGCTTCGGAAAATGCAAGTTCGGAAGCACCAAGGTTCGGAGCATGCGGGATGCACAACCTTGCGTAAGTTGTGCGCGGGGTTCCTCCTTGTGCAAACGAAAGGGACCCGAATGTCAAATGTAGAACTCCAATTTTGAATAGTTTGGGAAGCATTTGGGGATCATTTAGGCTTCGGAAAATGCAAGTTCGGAAGCATCAAGGTTCGGAGCATGCGGGATGCACAACCTTGCGTAAGTTGTGCGCGGGCTTCCTCCTTGTGCAAACGAAAGGGACCCGAATGTCAAATGTAGAACTCCAATTTTGAATAGTTTGGGAAGCATTTGGAGATCATTTAGGCTTCGGAAAATGCAAGTTCGGAAGCACCAAGGTTCGGAGCATGCGGGATGCACAACCTTGCGTAAGTTGTGCGCGGGGTTCCTCCTTGTGCAAACGAAAGGGACCCGAATGTCAAATGTAGAACTCCAATTTTGAATAGTTTGGGAAGCATTTGGGGATCATTTAGGCTTCGGAAAATGCAAGTTCGGAAGCACCAAGGTTCGGAGCATGCGGGATGCACAACCTTGCGTAAGTTGTGCGCGGGGTTCCTCCTTGTGCAAACGAAAGGGACCCGAATGTCAAATGTAGAACTCCAATTTTGAATAGTTTGGGAAGCATTTGGGGATCATTTAGGCTTCGGAAAATGCAAGTTCGGAAGCATCAAGGTTCGGAGCATGCGGGATGCACAACCTTGCGTAAGTTGTGCGCGGGCTTCCTCCTTGTGCAAACGAAAGGGACCCGAATGTCAAATGTAGAACTCCAATTTTGAATAGTTTGGGAAGCATTTGGAGATCATTTAGGCTTCGGAAAATGCAAGTTCGGAAGCACCAAGGTTCGGAGCATGCGGGATGCACAACCTTGCGTAAGTTGTGCGCGGGGTTCCTCCTTGTGCAAACGAAAGGGACCCGAATGTCAAATGTAGAACTCCAATTTTGAATAGTTTGGGAAGCATTTGGGGATCATTTAGGCTTCGGAAAATGCAAGTTCGGAAGCACCAAGGTTCGGAGCATGCGGGATGCACAACCTTGCGTAAGTTGTGCGCGGGGTTCCTCCTTGTGCAAACGAAAGGGACCCGAATGTCAAATGTAGAACTCCAATTTTGAATAGTTTGGGAAGCATTTGGGGATCATTTAGGCTTCGGAAAATGCAAGTTCGGAAGCACCAAGGTTCGGAGCATGCGGGATGCACAACCTTGCGTAAGTTGTGCGCGGGGTTCCTCCTTGTGCAAACGAAAGGGACCCGAATGTCAAATGTAGAACTCCAATTTTGAATAGTTTGGGAAGCATTTGGGGATCATTTAGGCTTCGGAAAATGCAAGTTCGGAAGCACCAAGGTACGGAGCATGCGGGATGCACAACCTTGCATAAGTTGTGCGCGGGGTTCCTCCTTGTGCAAACGAAAGGGACCCGAATGTCAAATGTAGAACTCCAATTTTGAATAGTTTGGGAAGCATTTGGGGATCATTTAGGCTTCGGAAAATGCAAGTTCGGAAGCATCAAGGTTCGGAGCATGCGGGATGCACAACCTTGCGTAAGTTGTGCGCGGGCTTCCTCCTTGTGCAAACGAA
This sequence comes from Melastoma dodecandrum, assembly GCA_029817715.1. Classification (NCBI taxonomy): domain Eukaryota; kingdom Viridiplantae; phylum Streptophyta; class Magnoliopsida; order Myrtales; family Melastomataceae; genus Melastoma; species Melastoma dodecandrum. The sequence goes on along the minus strand of JARUPY010000596.1, from coordinate 16,982 downwards.
AGGGACCCGAATGTCAAATGTAGAACTCCAATTTTGAATAGTTTGGGAAGCATTTGGAGATCATTTAGGCTTCGGAAAATGCAAGTTCGGAAGCACCAAGGTTCGGAGCATGCGGGATGCACAACCTTGCGTAAGTTGTGCGCGGGGTTCCTCATTGTGCAAACGAAAGGGACCCGAATGTCAAATGTAGAACTCCAATTTTGAATAGTTTGGGAAGCATTTGGGGATCATTTAGGCTTCGGAAAATGCAAGTTCGGAAGCACCAAGGTTCGGAGCATGCGGGATGCACAACCTTGCGTAAGTTGTGCGCGGGGTTCCTCCTTGTGCAAACGAAAGGGACCCGAATGTCAAATGTAGAACTCCAATTTTGAATAGTTTGGGAAGCATTTGGGGATCATTTAGGCTTCGGAAAATGCAAGTTCGGAAGCATCAAGGTTCGGAGCATGCGGGATGCACAACCTTGCGTAAGTTGTGCGCGGGGTTCCTCCTTGTGCAAACGAAAGGGACCCGAATGTCAAATGTAGAACTCCAATTTTGAATAGTTTGGGAAGCATTTGGGGATCATTTAGGCTTCGGAAAATGCAAGTTCGGAAGCACCAAGGTTCGGAGCATGCGGGATGCACAACCTTGCGTAAGTTGTGCGCGGGGTTCCTCCTTGTGCAAACGAAAGGGACCCGAATGTCAAATGTAGAACTCCAATTTTGAATAGTTTGGGAAGCATTTGGGGATCATTTAGGCTTCGGAAAATGCAAGTTCGGAAGCACCAAGGTTCGGAGCATGCGGGATGCACAACCTTGCGTAAGTTGTGCGCGGGGTTCCTCCTTGTGCAAACGAAAGGGACCCGAATGTCAAATGTAGAACTCCAATTTTGAATAGTTTGGGAAGCATTTGGGGATCATTTAGGCTTCGGAAAATGCAAGTTCGGAAGCACCAAGGTTCGGAGCATGCGGGATGCACAACCTTGCGTAAGTTGTGCGCGGGGTTCCTCCTTGTGCAAACGAAAGGGACCCGAATGTCAAATGTAGAACTCCAATTTTGAATAGTTTGGGAAGCATCTGGGGATCATTTAGGCTTCGGAAAATGCAAGTTCGGAAGCACCAAGGTTCGGAGCATGCGGGATGCACAACCTTGCGTAAGTTGTGCGCGGGGTTCCTCCTTGTGCAAACGAAAGGGACCCGAATGTCAAATGTAGAACTCCAATTTTGAATAGTTTGGGAAGCATTTGGGGATCATTTAGGCTTCGGAAAATGCAAGTTCGGAAGCACCAAGGTTCGGAGCATGCGGGATGCACAACCTTGCGTAAGTTGTGCGCGGGGTTCCTCCTTGTGCAAACGAAAGGGACCCGAATGTCAAATGTAGAACTCCAATTTTGAATAGTTTGGGAAGCATTTGGGGATCATTTAGGCTTCGGAAAATGCAAGTTCGGAAGCACCAAGGTTCGGAGCATGCGGGATGCACAACCTTGCGTAAGTTGTGCGCGGGGTTCCTCCTTGTGCAAACGAAAGGGACCCGAATGTCAAATGTAGAACTCCAATTTTGAATAGTTTGGGAAGCATTTGGGGATCATTTAGGCTTCGGAAAATGCAAGTTCGGAAGCACCAAGGTTCGGAGCATGCGGGATGCACAACCTTGCGTAAGTTGTGCGCGGGGTTCCTCCTTGTGCAAACGAAAGGGACCCGAATGTCAAATGTAGAACTCCAATTTTGAATAGTTTGGGAAGCATTTGGGGATCATTTAGGCTTCGGAAAATGCAAGTTCGGAAGCACCAAGGTTCGGAGCATGCGGGATGCACAACCTTGCGTAAGTTGTGCGCGGGGTTCCTCCTTGTGCAAACGAAAGGGACCCGAATGTCAAATGTAGAACTCCAATTTTGAATAGTTTGGGAAGCATTTGGGGATCATTTAGGCTTCGGAAAATGCAAGTTCGGAAGCATCAAGGTTCGGAGCATGCGGGATGCACAACCTTGCGTAAGTTGTGCGCGGGCTTCCTCCTTGTGCAAACGAAAGGGACCCGAATGTCAAATGTAGAACTCCAATTTTGAATAGTTTGGGAAGCATTTGGAGATCATTTAGGCTTCGGAAAATGCAAGTTCGGAAGCACCAAGGTTCGGAGCATGCGGGATGCACAACCTTGCGTAAGTTGTGCGCGGGGTTCCTCCTTGTGCAAACGAAAGGGACCCGAATGTCAAATGTAGAACTCCAATTTTGAATAGTTTGGGAAGCATTTGGGGATCATTTAGGCTTCGGAAAATGCAAGTTCGGAAGCATCAAGGTTCGGAGCATGCGGGATGCACAACCTTGCGTAAGTTGTGCGCGGGCTTCCTCCTTGTGCAAACGAAAGGGACCCGAATGTCAAATGTAGAACTCCAATTTTGAATAGTTTGGGAAGCATTTGGAGATCATTTAGGCTTCGGAAAATGCAAGTTCGGAAGCACCAAGGTTCGGAGCATGCGGGATGCACAACCTTGCGTAAGTTGTGCGCGGGGTTCCTCCTTGTGCAAACGAAAGGGACCCGAATGTCAAATGTAGAACTCCAATTTTGAATAGTTTGGGAAGCATTTGGGGATCATTTAGGCTTCGGAAAATGCAAGTTCGGAAGCACCAAGGTTCGGAGCATGCGGGATGCACAACCTTGCGTAAGTTGTGCGCGGGGTTCCTCCTTGTGCAAACGAAAGGGACCCGAATGTCAAATGTAGAACTCCAATTTTGAATAGTTTGGGAAGCATTTGGGGATCATTTAGGCTTCGGAAAATGCAAGTTCGGAAGCACCAAGGTTCGGAGCATGCGGGATGCACAACCTTGCGTAAGTTGTGCGCGGGGTTCCTCCTTGTGCAAACGAAAGGGACCCGAATGTCAAATGTAGAACTCCAATTTTGAATAGTTTGGGAAGCATTTGGGGATCATTTAGGCTTCGGAAAATGCAAGTTCGGAAGCACCAAGGTTCGGAGCATGCGGGATGCACAACCTTGCGTAAGTTGTGCGCGGGGTTCCTCCTTGTGCAAACGAAAGGGACCCGAATGTCAAATGTAGAACTCCAATTTTGAATAGTTTGGGAAGCATTTGGGATCATTTAGGCTTCGGAAAATGCAAGTTCGGAAGCACCAAGGTTCGGAGCATGCGGGATGCACAACCTTGCGTAAGTTGTGCGCGGGGTTCCTCCTTGTGCAAACGAAAGGGACCCGAATGTCAAATGTAGAACTCCAATTTTGAATAGTTTGGGAAGCATTTGGGGATCATTTCGGCTTCGGAAAATGCAAGTTCGGAAGCACCAAGGTTCGGAGCATGCGGGATGCACAACCTTGCGTAAGTTGTGCGCGGGGTTCCTCCTTGTGCAAACGAAAGGGACCCGAATGTCAAATGTAGAACTCCAATTTTGAATAGTTTGGGAAGCATTTGGGGATTATTTAGGCTTCGGAAAATGCAAGTTCGGAAGCACCAAGGTTCGGAGCATGCGGGATGCACAACCTTGCGTAAGTTGTGCGCGGGGTTCCTCCTTGTGCAAACGAAAGGGACCCGAATGTCAAATGTAGAACTCCAATTTTGAATAGTTTGGGAAGCATTTGGGGATCATTTAGGCTTCGGAAAATGCAAGTTCGGAAGCACCAAGGTTCGGAGCATGCGGGATGCACAACCTTGCGTAAGTTGTGCGCGGGGTTCCTCCTTGTGCAAACGAAAGGGACCCGAATGTCAAATGTAGAACTCCAATTTTGAATAGTTTGGGAAGCATTTGGGGATCATTTAGGCTTCGGAAAATGCAAGTTCGGAAGCATCAAGGTTCGGAGCATGCGGGATGCACAACCTTGCGTAAGTTGTGCGCGGGCTTCCTCCTTGTGCAAACGAAAGGGACCCGAATGTCAAATGTAGAACTCCAATTTTGAATAGTTTGGGAAGCATTTGGAGATCATTTAGGCTTCGGAAAATGCAAGTTCGGAAGCACCAAGGTTCGGAGCATGCGGGATGCACAACCTTGCGTAAGTTGTGCGCGGGGTTCCTCCTTGTGCAAACGAAAGGGACCCGAATGTCAAATGTAGAACTCCAATTTTGAATAGTTTGGGAAGCATTTGGGGATCATTTAGGCTTCGGAAAATGCAAGTTCGGAAGCACCAAGGTACGGAGCATGCGGGATGCACAACCTTGCGTAAGTTGTGCGCGGGGTTCCTCCTTGTGCAAACGAAAGGGACCCGAATGTCAAATGTAGAACTCCAATTTTGAATAGTTTGGGAAGCATTTGGGGATCATTTAGGCTTCGGAAAATGCAAGTTCGGAAGCATCAAGGTTCGGAGCATGCGGGATGCACAACCTTGCGTAAGTTGTGCGCGGGCTTCCTCCTTGTGCAAACGAAAGGGACCCGAATGTCAAATGTAGAACTCCAATTTTGAATAGTTTGGGAAGCATTTGGAGATCATTTAGGCTTCGGAAAATGCAAGTTCGGAAGCACCAAGGTTCGGAGCATGCGGGATGCACAACCTTGCGTAAGTTGTGCGCGGGGTTCCTCATTGTGCAACGAAAGGGACCCGAATGTCAAATGTAGAACTCCAATTTTGAATAGTTTGGGAAGCATTTGGGGATCATTTAGGCTTCGGAAAATGCAAGTTCGGAAGCACCAAGGTTCGGAGCATGCGGGATGCACAACCTTGCGTAAGTTGTGCGCGGGGTTCCTCCTTGTGCAAACGAAAGGGACCCGAATGTCAAATGTAGAACTCCAATTTTGAATAGTTTGGGAAGCATTTGGGGATCATTTAGGCTTCGGAAAATGCAAGTTCGGAAGCACCAAGGTTCGGAGCATGCGGGATGCACAACCTTGCGTAAGTTGTGCGCGGGGTTCCTCCTTGTGCAAACGAAAGGGACCCGAATGTCAAATGTAGAACTCCAATTTTGAATAGTTTGGGAAGCATTTGGGGATCATTTAGGCTTCGGAAAATGCAAGTTCGGAAGCATCAAGGTTCGGAGCATGCGGGATGCACAACCTTGCGTAAGTTGTGCGCGGGCTTCCTCCTTGTGCAAACGAAAGGGACCCGAATGTCAAATGTAGAACTCCAATTTTGAATAGTTTGGGAAGCATTTGGAGATCATTTAGGCTTCGGAAAATGCAAGTTCGGAAGCACCAAGGTTCGGAGCATGCGGGATGCACAACCTTGCGTAAGTTGTGCGCGGGGTTCCTCCTTGTGCAAACGAAAGGGACCCGAATGTCAAATGTAGAACTCCAATTTTGAATAGTTTGGGAAGCATTTGGGGATCATTTAGGCTTCGGAAAATGCAAGTTCGGAAGCACCAAGGTTCGGAGCATGCGGGATGCACAACCTTGCGTAAGTTGTGCGCGGGGTTCCTCCTTGTGCAAACGAAAGGGACCCGAATGTCAAATGTAGAACTCCAATTTTGAATAGTTTGGGAAGCATTTGGGGATCATTTAGGCTTCGGAAAATGCAAGTTCGGAAGCATCAAGGTTCGGAGCATGCGGGATGCACAACCTTGCGTAAGTTGTGCGCGGGCTTCCTCCTTGTGCAAACGAAAGGGACCCGAATGTCAAATGTAGAACTCCAATTTTGAATAGTTTGGGAAGCATTTGGAGATCATTTAGGCTTCGGAAAATGCAAGTTCGGAAGCACCAAGGTTCGGAGCATGCGGGATGCACAACCTTGCGTAAGTTGTGGGCGGGGTTCCTCCTTGTGCAAACGAAAGGGACCCGAATGTCAAATGTAGAACTCCAATTTTGAATAGTTTGGGAAGCATTTGGGGATCATTTAGGCTTCGGAAAATGCAAGTTCGGAAGCACCAAGGTTCGGAGCATGCGGGATGCACAACCTTGCGTAAGTTGTGCGCGGGGTTCCTCCTTGTGCAAACGAAAGGGACCCGAATGTCAAATGTAGAACTCCAATTTTGAATAGTTTGGGAAGCATTTGGGGATCATTTAGGCTTCGGAAAATGCAAGTTCGGAAGCACCAAGGTTCGGAGCATGCGGGATGCACAACCTTGCGTAAGTTGTGCGCGGGGTTCCTCCTTGTGCAAACGAAAGGGACCCGAATGTCAAATGTAGAACTCCAATTTTGAATAGTTTGGGAAGCATTTGGGGATCATTTAGGCTTCGGAAAATGCAAGTTCGGAAGCACCAAGGTTCGGAGCATGCGGGATGCACAACCTTGCGTAAGTTGTGCGCGGGGTTCCTCCTTGTGCAAACGAAAGGGACCCGAATGTCAAATGTAGAACTCCAATTTTGAATAGTTTGGGATGCAATTGGGGATCATTTAGGCTTCGGAAAATGCAAGTTCGGAAGCACCAAGGTTCGGAGCATGCGGGATGCACAACCTTGCGTAAGTTGTGCGCGGGGTTCCTCCTTGTGCAAACGAAGGGGTCCCGAATGTCAAATGTAGAACTCCAATTTTGAATAGTTTGGGAAGCATTTGGGGATCATTTAGGCTTCGGAAAATGCAAGTTCGGAAGCACCAAGGTTCGGAGCATGCGGGATGCACAACCTTGCGTAAGTTGTGCGCGGGGTTCCTCCTTGTGCAAACGAAAGGGACCCGAATGTCAAATGTAGAACTCCAATTTTGAATAGTTTGGGAAGCATTTGGAGATCATTTAGGCTTCGGAAAATGCAAGTTCGGAAGCACCAAGGTTCGGAGCATGCGGGATGCACAACCTTGCGTAAGTTGTGCGCGGGGTTCCTCCTTGTGCAAACGAAAGGGACCCGAATGTCAAATGTAGAACTCCAATTTTGAATAGTTTGGGAAGCATTTGGGGATCATTTAGGCTTCGGAAAATGCAAGTTCGGAAGCACCAAGGTTCGGAGCATGCGGGATGCACAACCTTGCGTAAGTTGTGCGCGGGGTTCCTCCTTGTGCAAACGAAAGGGACCCGAATGTCAAATGTAGAACTCCAATTTTGAATAGTTTGGGAAGCATTTGGGGATCATTTAGGCTTCGGAAAATGCAAGTTCGGAAGCATCAAGGTTCGGAGCATGCGGGATGCACAACCTTGCGTAAGTTGTGCGCGGGCTTCCTCCTTGTGCAAACGAAAGGGACCCGAATGTCAAATGTAGAACTCCAATTTTGAATAGTTTGGGAAGCATTTGGAGATCATTTAGGCTTCGGAAAATGCAAGTTCGGAAGCACCAAGGTTCGGAGCATGCGGGATGCACAACCTTGCGTAAGTTGTGCGCGGGGTTCCTCATTGTGCAACGAAAGGGACCCGAATGTCAAATGTAGAACTCCAATTTTGAATAGTTTGGGAAGCATTTGGGGATCATTTAGGCTTCGGAAAATGCAAGTTCGGAAGCACCAAGGTTCGGAGCATGCGGGATGCACAACCTTGCGTAAGTTGTGCGCGGGGTTCCTCCTTGTGCAAACGAAAGGGACCCGAATGTCAAATGTAGAACTCCAATTTTGAATAGTTTGGGAAGCATTTGGGGATCATTTAGGCTTCGGAAAATGCAAGTTCGGAAGCATCAAGGTTCGGAGCATGCGGGATGCACAACCTTGCGTAAGTTGTGCGCGGGCTTCCTCCTTGTGCAAACGAAAGGGACCCGAATGTCAAATGTAGAACTCCAATTTTGAATAGTTTGGGAAGCATTTGGAGATCATTTAGGCTTCGGAAAATGCAAGTTCGGAAGCACCAAGGTTCGGAGCATGCGGGATGCACAACCTTGCGTAAGTTGTGCGCGGGGTTCCTCATTGTGCAACGAAAGGGACCCGAATGTCAAATGTAGAACTCCAATTTTGAATAGTTTGGGAAGCATTTGGGGATCATTTAGGCTTCGGAAAATGCAAGTTCGGAAGCACCAAGGTTCGGAGCATGCGGGATGCACAACCTTGCGTAAGTTGTGCGCGGGGTTCCTCCTTGTGCAAACGAAAGGGACCCGAATGTCAAATGTAGAACTCCAATTTTGAATAGTTTGGGAAGCATTTGGGGATCATTTAGGCTTCGGAAAATGCAAGTTCGGAAGCATCAAGGTTCGGAGCATGCGGGATGCACAACCTTGCGTAAGTTGTGCGCGGGGTTCCTCCTTGTGCAAACGAAAGGGACCCGAATGTCAAATGTAGAACTCCAATTTTGAATAGTTTGGGAAGCATTTGGGGATCATTTAGGCTTCGGAAAATGCAAGTTCGGAAGCACCAAGGTTCGGAGCATGCGGGATGCACAACCTTGCGTAAGTTGTGCGCGGGGTTCCTCCTTGTGCAAACGAAAGGGACCCGAATGTCAAATGTAGAACTCCAATTTTGAATAGTTTGGGAAGCATTTGGGGATCATTTAGGCTTCGGAAAATGCAAGTTCGGAAGCACCAAGGTTCGGAGCATGCGGGATGCACAACCTTGCGTAAGTTGTGCGCGGGGTTCCTCCTTGTGCAAACGAAAGGGACCCGAATGTCAAATGTAGAACTCCAATTTTGAATAGTTTGGGAAGCATTTGGGGATCATTTAGGCTTCGGAAAATGCAAGTTCGGAAGCATCAAGGTTCGGAGCATGCGGGATGCACAACCTTGCGTAAGTTGTGCGCGGGGTTCCTCCTTGTGCAAACGAAAGGGACCCGAATGTCAAATGTAGAACTCCAATTTTGAATAGTTTGGGAAGCATTTGGAGATCATTTAGGCTTCGGAAAATGCAAGTTCGGAAGCACCAAGGTTCGGAGCATGCGGGATGCACAACCTTGCGTAAGTTGTGCGCGGGGTTCCTCCTTGTGCAAACGAAAGGGACCCGAATGTCAAATGTAGAACTCCAATTTTGAATAGTTTGGGAAGCATTTGGGGATCATTTAGGCTTCGGAAAATGCAAGTTCGGAAGCACCAAGGTTCGGAGCATGCGGGATGCACAACCTTGCGTAAGTTGTGCGCGGGGTTCCTCCTTGTGCAAACGAAAGGGACCCGAATGTCAAATGTAGAACTCCAATTTTGAATAGTTTGGGAAGCATTTGGGGATCATTTAGGCTTCGGAAAATGCAAGTTCGGAAGCATCAAGGTTCGGAGCATGCGGGATGCACAACCTTGCGTAAGTTGTGCGCGGGCTTCCTCCTTGTGCAAACGAAAGGGACCCGAATGTCAAATGTAGAACTCCAATTTTGAATAGTTTGGGAAGCATTTGGAGATCATTTAGGCTTCGGAAAATGCAAGTTCGGAAGCACCAAGGTTCGGAGCATGCGGGATGCACAACCTTGCGTAAGTTGTGCGCGGGGTTCCTCCTTGTGCAAACGAAAGGGACCCGAATGTCAAATGTAGAACTCCAATTTTGAATAGTTTGGGAGGCATTTGGGGATCATTTAGGCTTCGGAAAATGCAAGTTCGGAAGCACCAAGGTTCGGAGCATGCGGGATGCACAACCTTGCGTAAGTTGTGCGCGGGGTTCCTCCTTGTGCAAACGAAAGGGACCCGAATGTCAAATGTAGAACTCCAATTTTGAATAGTTTGGGAAGCATTTGGGGATCATTTAGGCTTCGGAAAATGCAAGTTCGGAAGCATCAAGGTTCGGAGCATGCGGGATGCACAACCTTGCGTAAGTTGTGCGCGGGGTTCCTCCTTGTGCAAACGAAAGGGACCCGAATGTCAAATGTAGAACTCCAATTTTGAATAGTTTGGGAAGCATTTGGGGATCATTTAGGCTTCGGAAAATGCAAGTTCGGAAGCACCAAGGTTCGGAGCATGCGGGATGCACAACCTTGCGTAAGTTGTGCGCGGGGTTCCTCCTTGTGCAAACGAAAGGGACCCGAATGTCAAATGTAGAACTCCAATTTTGAATAGTTTGGGAAGCATTTGGGGATCATTTAGGCTTCGGAAAATGCAAGTTCGGAAGCACCAAGGTTCGGAGCATGCGGGATGCACAACCTTGCGTAAGTTGTGCGCGGGGTTCCTCCTTGTGCAAACGAAAGGGACCCGAATGTCAAATGTAGAACTCCAATTTTGAATAGTTTGGGAAGCATTTGGGGATCATTTAGGCTTCGGAAAATGCAAGTTCGGAAGCACCAAGGTTCGGAGCATGCGGGATGCACAACCTTGCGTAAGTTGTGCGCGGGGTTCCTCCTTGTGCAAACGAAAGGGACCCGAATGTCAAATGTAGAACTCCAATTTTGAATAGTTTGGGAAGCATTTGGGGATCATTTAGGCTTCGGAAAATGCAAGTTCGGAAGCACCAAGGTTCGGAGCATGCGGGATGCACAACCTTGCGTAAGTTGTGCGCGGGGTTCCTCCTTGTGCAAACGAAAGGGACCCGAATGTCAAATGTAGAACTCCAATTTTGAATAGTTTGGGAAGCATTTGGGGATCATTTAGGCTTCGGAAAATGCAAGTTCGGAAGCACCAAGGTTCGGAGCATGCGGGATGCACAACCTTGCGTAAGTTGTGCGCGGGGTTCCTCCTTGTGCAAACGAAAGGGACCCGAATGTCAAATGTAGAACTCCAATTTTGAATAGTTTGGGAAGCATTTGGGGATCATTTAGGCTTCGGAAAATGCAAGTTCGGAAGCACCAAGGTTCGGAGCATGCGGGATGCACAACCTTGCGTAAGTTGTGCGCGGGGTTCCTCCTTGTGCAAACGAAAGGGACCCGAATGTCAAATGTAGAACTCCAATTTTGAATAGTTTGGGAAGCATTTGGGGATCATTTAGGCTTCGGAAAATGCAAGTTCGGAAGCACCAAGGTTCGGAGCATGCGGGATGCACAACCTTGCGTAAGTTGTGCGCGGGGTTCCTCCTTGTGCAAACGAAAGGGACCCGAATGTCAAATGTAGAACTCCAATTTTGAATAGTTTGGGAAGCATTTGGGGATCATTTAGGCTTCGGAAAATGCAAGTTCGGAAGCACCAAGGTTCGGAGCATGCGGGATGCACAACCTTGCGTAAGTTGTGCGCGGGGTTCCTCCTTGTGCAAACGAAAGGGACCCGAATGTCAAATGTAGAACTCCAATTTTGAATAGTTTGGGAAGCATTTGGGGATCATTTAGGCTTCGGAAAATGCAAGTTCGGAAGCTCCAAGGTTCGGAGCATGCGGGATGCACAACCTTGCGTAAGTTGTGCGCGGGGTTCCTCCTTGTGCAAACGAAAGGGACCCGAATGTCAAATGTAGAACTCCAATTTTGAATAGTTTGGGAAGCATTTGGGGATCATTTAGGATTCGGAAAATGCAAGTTCGGAAGCACCAAGGTTCGGAGCATGCGGGATGCACAACCTTGCGTAAGTTGTGCGCGGGGTTCCTCCTTGTGCAAACGAAAGGGACCCGAATGTCAAATGTAGAACTCCAATTTTGAATAGTTTGGGAAGCATTTGGGGATCATTTAGGCTTCGGAAAATGCAAGTTCGGAAGCACCAAGGTTCGGAGCATGCGGGATGCACAACCTTGCGTAAGTTGTGCGCGGGGTTCCTCCTTGTGCAAACGAAAGGGACCCGAATGTCAAATGTAGAACTCCAATTTTGAATAGTTTGGGAAGCATTTGGGGATCATTTAGGCTTCGGAAAATGCAAGTTCGGAAGCATCAAGGTTCGGAGCATGCGGGATGCACAACCTTGCGTAAGTTGTGCGCGGGCTTCCTCCTTGTGCAAACGAAAGGGACCCGAATGTCAAATGTAGAACTCCAATTTTGAATAGTTTGGGAAGCATTTGGGGATCATTTAGGCTTCGGAAAATGCAAGTTCGGAAGCACCAAGGTTCGGAGCATGCGGGATGCACAACCTTGCGTAAGTTGTGCGCGGGGTTCCTCCTTGTGCAAACGAAAGGGACCCGAATGTCAAATGTAGAACTCCAATTTTGAATAGTTTGGGAAGCATTTGGGGATCATTTAGGCTTCGGAAAATGCAAGTTCGGAAGCACCAAGGTTCGGAGCATGCGGGATGCACAACCTTGCGTAAGTTGTGCGCGGGGTTCCTCCTTGTGCAAACGAAAGGGACCCGAATGTCAAATGTAGAACTCCAATTTTGAATAGTTTGGGAAGCATTTGGGGATCATTTAGGCTTCGGAAAATGCAAGTTCGGAAGCACCAAGGTTCGGAGCATGCGGGATGCACAACCTTGCGTAAGTTGTGCGCGGGGTTCCTCCTTGTGCAAACGAAAGGGACCCGAATGTCAAATGTAGAACTCCAATTTTGAATAGTTTGGGAAGCATTTGGGGATCATTTAGGCTTCGGAAAATGCAAGTTCGGAAGCACCAAGGTTCGGAGCATGCGGGATGCACAACCTTGCGTAAGTTGTGCGCGGGGTTCCTCCTTGTGCAAACGAAAGGGACCCGAATGTCAAATGTAGAACTCCAATTTTGAATAGTTTGGGAAGCATTTGGGGATCATTTAGGCTTCGGAAAATGCAAGTTCGGAAGCACCAAGGTTCGGAGCATGCGGGATGCACAACCTTGCGTAAGTTGTGCGCGGGGTTCCTCCTTGTGCAAACGAAAGGGACCCGAATGTCAAATGTAGAACTCCAATTTTGAATAGTTTGGGAAGCATTTGGGGATCATTTAGGCTTCGGAAAATGCAAGTTCGGAAGCACCAAGGTTCGGAGCATGCGGGATGCACAACCTTGCGTAAGTTGTGCGCGGGGTTCCTCCTTGTGCAAACGAAAGGGACCCGAATGTCAAATGTAGAACTCCAATTTTGAATAGTTTGGGAAGCATTTGGGGATCATTTAGGCTTCGGAAAATGCAAGTTCGGAAGCACCAAGGTTCGGAGCATGCGGGATGCACAACCTTGCGTAAGTTGTGCGCGGGGTTCCTCCTTGTGCAAACGAAAGGGACCCGAATGTCAAATGTAGAACTCCAATTTTGAATAGTTTGGGAAGCATTTGGGGATCATTTAGGCTTCGGAAAATGCAAGTTCGGAAGCACCAAGGTTCGGAGCATGCGGGATGCACAACCTTGCGTAAGTTGTGCGCGGGGTTCCTCCTTGTGCAAACGAAAGGGACCCGAATGTCAAATGTAGAACTCCAATTTTGAATAGTTTGGGAAGCATTTGGGGATCATTTAGGCTTCGGAAAATGCAAGTTCGGAAGCACCAAGGTTCGGAGCATGCGGGATGCACAACCTTGCGTAAGTTGTGCGCGGGGTTCCTCCTTGTGCAAACGAAAGGGACCCGAATGTCAAATGTAGAACTCCAATTTTGAATAGTTTGGGAAGCATTTGGGGATCATTTAGGCTTCGGAAAATGCAAGTTCGGAAGCACCAAGGATCGGAGCATGCGGGATGCACAACCTTGCGTAAGTTGTGCGCGGGGTTCCTGCTTGTGCAAACGAAAGGGACCCGAATGTCAAATGTAGAACTCCAATTTTGAATTGTTTGGGAAGCATTTGGGGATCATTTAGGCTTCGGAAAATGCAAGTTCGGAAGCACCAAGGTTCGGAGCATGCGGGATGCACAACCTTGCGTAAGTTGTGCGCGGGGTTCCTCCTTGTGCAAACGAAAGGGACCCGAATGTCAAATGTAGAACTCCAATTTTGAATAGTTTGGGAAGCATTTGGGGATCATTTAGGCTTCGGAAAATGCAAGTTCGGAAGCACCAAGGTTCGGAGCATGCGGGATGCACAACCTTGCGTAAGTTGTGCGCGGGGTTCCTCATTGTGCAAACGAAAGGGACCCGAATGTCAAATGTAGAACTCCAATTTTGAATAGTTTGGGAAGCATTTGGGGATCATTTAGGCTTCGGAAAATGCAAGTTCGGAAGCACCAAGGTTCGGAGCATGCGGGATGCACAACCTTGCGTAAGTTGTGCGCGGGGTTCCTCCTTGTGCAAACGAAAGGGACCCGAATGTCAAATGTAGAACTCCAATTTTGAATAGTTTGGGAAGCATTTGGGGATCATTTAGGCTTCGGAAAATGCAAGTTCGGAAGCACCAAGGTTCGGAGCATGCGGGATGCACAACCTTGCGTAAGTTGTGCGCGGGGTTCCTCATTGTGCAAACGAAAGGGACCCGAATGTCAAATGTAGAACTCCAATTTTGAATAGTTTGGGAAGCATTTGGGGATCATTTAGGCTTCGGAAAATGCAAGTTCGGAAGCACCAAGGTTCGGAGCATGCGGGATGCACAACCTTGCGTAAGTTGTGCGCGGGGTTCCTCATTGTGCAACGAAAGGGACCCGAATGTCAAATGTAGAACTCCAATTTCTAATAGTTTGGGAAGCATTTGGGGATCATTTACGCTTCGGAAAATGCAAGTTCGGAAGCACCAACGTTCGGAGCATGCGGGATGCACAACCTTGCGTAAGTTGTGCGCGGGGTTCCTCATTGTGCAAACGAAAGGGACCCGAATGTCAAATGTAGAACTCCAATTTTGAATAGTTTGGGAAGCATTTGGGGATCATTTAGGCTTCGGAAAATGCAAGTTCGGAAGCACCAAGGTTCGGAGCATGCGGGATGCACAACCTTGCGTAAGTTGTGCGCGGGGTTCCTCCCTGTGCAAACGAAAGGGACCCGAATGTCAAATGTAGAACTCCAATTTTGAATAGTTTGGGAAGCATTTGGGGATCATTTAGGCTTCGGAAAATGCAAGTTCGGAAGCACCAAGGTTCGGAGCATGCGGGATGCACAACCTTGCGTAAGTTGTGCGCGGGGTTCCTCCTTGTGCAAACGAAAGGGACCCGAATGTCAAATGTAGAACTCCAATTTTGAATAGTTTGGGAAGCATTTGGGGATCATTTAGGCTTCGGAAAATGCAAGTCCGGAAGCACCAAGGTTCGGAGCATGCGGGGTGCACAACCATGCGTACGTTGTGCGCGGGGTTCCTCATTGTGCAAACGAAAGGGACCCGAATGTCAAATGTAGAACTCCAATTTTGAATAGTTTGGGAAGCATTTGGAGATCATTTAGGCTTCGGAAAATGCAAGTTCGGAAGCACCAAGGTTCGGAGCATGCGGGATGCACAACCTTGCTTAAGTTGTGCGCGGGGTTCCTCATTGTGCAAACGAAAGGGACCCGAATGTCAAATGTAGAACTCCAATTTTGAATAGTTTGGGAAGCATTTGGGGATCATTTAGGCTTCGGAAAATGCAAGTTCGGAAGCACCAAGGTTCGGAGCATGCGGGATGCACAACCTTGCGTAAGTTGTGCGCGGGGTTCCTCATTGTGCAAACGAAAGGGACCCGAATGTCAAATGTAGAACTCCAATTTTGAATAGTTTGGGAAGCATTTGGGGATCATTTAGGCTTCGGAAAATGCAAGTTCGGAAGCACCAAGGTTCGGAGCATGCGGGATGCACAACCTTGCGTAAGTTGTGCGCGGGGTTCCTCATTGTGCAAACGAAAGGGACCCGAATGTCAAATGTAGAACTCCAATTTTGAATAGTTTGGGAAGCATTTGGGGATCATTTAGGCTTCGGAAAATGCAAGTTCGGAAGCACCAAGGTTCGGAGCATGCGGGATGCACAACCTTGCGTAAGTTGTGCGCGGGGTTCCTCATTGTGCAAACGAAAGGGACCCGAATGTCAAATGTAGAACTCCAATTTTGAATAGTTTGGGAAGCATTTGGGGATCATTTAGGCTTCGGAAAATGCAAGTTCGGAAGCACCAAGGTTCGGAGCATGCGGGATGCACAACCTTGCGTAAGTTGTGCGCGGGGTTCCTCATTGTGCAAACGAAAGGGACCCGAATGTCAAATGTAGAACTCCAATTTTGAATAGTTTGGGAAGTATTTGGGGATCATTTTGGCTTCGGAAAATGCAAGTTCGGAAGCACCAAGGTTCGGAGCATGCGGGATGCACAACCTTGCGTAAGTTGTGCGCGGGGTTCCTCATTGTGCAAACGAAAGGGACCCGAATGTCAAATGTAGAACTCCAATTTTGAATAGTTTGGGAAGCATTTGGGGATCATTTAGGCTTCGGAAAATGCAAGTTCGGAAGCACCAAGGTTCGGAGCATGCGGGATGCACAACCTTGCGTAAGTTGTGCGCGGGGTTCCTCATTGTGCAAACGAAAGGGACCCGAATGTCAAATGTAGAACGCCAATTTTGAATAGTTTGGGAAGCATTTGGGGATCATTTCGGCTTCGGAAAATGCAAGTTCGGAAGCACCAAGGTTCGGAGCATGCGGGATGCACAACCTTGCGTAAGTTGTGCGCGGGGTTCCTCATTGTGCAAACGAAAGGGACCCGAATGTCAAATGTAGAACTCCAATTTTGAATAGTTTGGGAAGCATTTGGGGATCATTTAGGCTTCGGAAAATGCAAGTTCGGAAGCACCAAGGTTCGGAGCATGCGGGATGCACAACCTTGCGTAAGTTGTGCGCGGGGTTCCTCATTGTGCAAACGAAAGGGACCCGAATGTCAAATGTAGAACTCCAATTTTGAATAGTTTGGGAAGCATTTGGGGATCATTTAGGCTTCGGAAAATGCAAGTTCGGAAGCACCAAGGTTCGGAGCATGCGGGATGCACAACCTTGCGTAAGTTTCATCCCCAATCTACCTAATATCTCTACCATACTCCCCCAAAATCCACTAAATTTCCTCCAAATTTTCACCAAACTTCAACTTCCCCATCCCTAACTTCCTCCACCCTTAACTTCTCCATCTTTCATCCCCCCAATCTACCTAATATCTCTTTTAACCACCAATATCCCCTCCCTTTTCCCTCCATACCCCATACTCCCACCCCAAAATCCACTAAATTTCCTCCAAATTTTCACCAAACTTCAACTTCCCCATCCCTAACTTCCTCCCCCCTTAACTTCTCCATCTTTCATCCCCCCAATCTACCTAATATCTCTTTTAACCACCAATATCCCCTCCCTTTCCCTCCATACCCCATACTCCCACCCCAAAATCCACTAAATTTCCTCCAAATTTTCACCAAACTTCAACTTCCCCATCCCTAACTTCCTCCCCCCTTAACTTCTCCATCTTTCATCCCCCCAATCTACCTAATATCTCTTTTAACCACCAATATCCCCTCCCTTTCCCTCCATACCCCATACTCCCACCCCAAAATCCACTAAATTTCCTCCAAAATTTTCACCAAACTTCAACTTCCCCATCCCTAACTTCCTCCCCCTTAACTTCTCCATCTTTCATCCCCCCCAATCTACCTAATATCTCTTTTAAC